>CM031234.1:753222251-753567251 GCA_018340775.1 Taxus wallichiana var. yunnanensis
TGATGGATCGGAACAAGATAATCTTTGAAGTCTACTTCCATAGTTGTAGCAAGTGCAGTCCATCATCTGAATTTCTCAAGCGTTGTCTTGGTGTATTTAACTCGCGACACAAAGAGAGCGATCGATTAAAATCCTTCTTTGTTGCATCGATCATCTTCACAGAACTGCCTGTAATGACTAGATCATCGACATAAACAACCACAATGACAATCTCCCCCTTTCTTTTTGAGGTAGAGATTGGGGTCATAAGGATTCCTTTCGAATCCATGACTTATGAGATGCTCATCAATTTTGATGTACCATGCCCGGGTGCTTGTTTTAGGCCATATAGAGATTTTATGAGTCTGCATACCATCATCTCTTTTCCTAGTATTACATAACCCTCTGGCTGAGTCATATAGACTTCTTCTTGCAAATCTCCATTAAGAAAGGCACTTTTCACATCCATTTGGTGGACTTTCCAACCAAATTGTGTAGCTAGAGCAAAGATCATCCTGATTGTCTTGATCTTGGCTGTGGGAGAAAATGTCTCCTCATAATCAATGCCTTCTTGTTGTGCATACCCCTTTGCTACAAGCCTTGCTTTATACTTGTCAATAGTCCCATCTGATTTGTACTTAGTCTTGAATATCCATCTGCATCCAATGGGTTTCTTCCCTGGTGGAAGGTCGACAAGTTGCCATGTGTTGTTCTTCATCACTGACTGATACTCTGAATCCATGGCATCTTTCCAAGCTTTTGATTGTAGGGCTTCCTGAACTGTAGATGGCTCAACTGTTTCAACAACTCTACTCATTAGGGCATAATTGACCTCTTCACGAGCTTGACTGCGAGTTCTAGGTCCAGGATTGGATGATGTGCTAGGTGCTTCATCCAAATTTGCATCTCTTATTAATTGAGTATACCATTTAGGTAACTTCTTAGCTGTTCCATTGGCTTGTGGTGGATCCAAGTTTTCACCATCATCCAATTCATCACTGTCATCTTCAGTGGGAACATCAAATTTTGTCTTCACAAGAGGTGTATTCTGCATGTTTGTTGAGTCGTTGAGTGGAGCATCTACTTGTTTCTTCTCAAAGAACTCAACATCCCTACTTGTGTATACTTTCTTTGCTTTCGGATCCCATAATCTGTACCCAAGTGCTTCTTCACTATATCCAATGAATATCAATTTCTCAACTTTCATATCCAACTTGTTCCTGTTCTTCTTGGGTATGTGCATGCTAGCTTTACACCCAAATACTCTTAGGTGTGCAATTGATGGTTTCCGATTTGACCATGCTTCTTGAGGTGTCACTCCTTCAAGAGCTACTGTGGGCACTCTATTCAACAAATAGACTGCAGTTCTTGCAGCTTCTGCCCAAAATGTCTTTGTTAAACCTGAGTCGTCAATCATACATCACACCATTTCCATGATAGTATGATTCCTTCTCTCAACTATACCATTCTGCTGTGGTGTGTGAGTAGGAGGCATTTGTCGATGAATCCCATGAGCTTCCAGGTAAGTCTTGAACTCATTGCTTGTGAATTCCCCCTTGATCTGAGCGGAGAGTTTTGATCTTGCGACCAACTTCATTCTCAACAAGTGCTTTGAACTTCTGAAATGTCTCAAAGGCTTGACTCTTGTTTCTTAGAAAATATATCCACATCTTTCTTGAGTAGTCATCAACACAAAGCATGAAGTATTGACATCCATAATGACTTGGTTGCATGGGCCCACAAAGATCGGTGTGCACCAAATCAAGCTTTCCCTTAGCTCTATATGTGTTCTTCTGGAAGGGTACTTTGTGTTGCTTTCCAGCTAGGCAATTGTGACACTTGTCAGTGTTGTGCTTGAGTGTAGGCAATCCTTTCACCATGTTGCCCTTTTGAAGTGTTTGGAGATAGCCAAAACTGATGTGACCATATCTGCGATGCCATAGTTCTGCAGATTGTGTGTCTTTGGCCACTAGAGCTTGATCATCCTTGTGGAAAAATCAAGTTGGAACATGCGTCCCACATTGGAGGCTCTTGCTACAATCTTGGAACCTCTTGACTTATCTCTTATCAAGCACACTTTTTCTCCATTATTACTATCAAAATCCAACTTCAAGTTGTGATCAAGGAGTTGACTAACTGATAGCAAATTCTTGGTCAACCTAGGTACATATAATACATTTGTGATTTTGCAGTCATGCTTTCCAAGAGGTAGTGAAATGTTTCCAATCCCCTTGACACTGTATGATGAGTCATCACCTAATGACACATGGTTCTTGTTAGGTGAGTCACGCAGTGTGTAGAACCAATCCTTACGTCCAGTCATGTGTCGAGTTGCACCCGAGTCAACATACCAGATATCTTGTGTGGACTTGGTTTCTTCATCAAATTGAGCAGAATACATGTGGTGTCCTTCATCTGAATCATCCTCATGTTTGGCAATGTACCCTTGTTGTTTGGGTTTTCTTTGCCAATTACCATTTTTCTGCCCTTGATTGTTGTTGTTGTTGACTTCCCTTTATTTGAATTATTGTTACCCTGATTGGTTATTGGGTTTTGAATTGCTTGATGAACCCTTTTTGTAGGAATTGTACCAACAATCTTTGATGTCATGTCCCCCTCTATTGTAAATGGGACACTTCTTGGTGTTGTCTCGTTGACTTTGATTTTGTTGGGACTTCTTGTGATTGGACTGAAATTTCCCTTTCCTTTATGATTGGAAGATAGTGCTTGCTCATCTTCATGATCTTTGTTGTTCATTACCTCTTCTTGTTGGAGTAGATTGACCAACTTCTCAAAGGTGACTGTGTGTTCACTCATATTGATAGTTGTCACAAAGATTCTGTAGGAAGGAGGAAGTGCTCGCAACACAATTGGTATGAGGTCTTCATCACTTATCTCTTTTCCCAATGCCAATAGAGATGCCCTCAAAGTAGCAACTCATCTCAAAAAAACTTCAACCTTCTCATTGTGCTTGAACTTGAGAGTATGCAGTTGTGATAGTAGGTTGAGGATGGCATTCTTGTTCTTTGCCTCATAGACTGTGCTCAACTTATCCCATGCATCTTTGGCCAATGTGGCATCTCTAATGTGGGGTTACACATCGTCTGTTACGCTAAACAAGATGATCAACTTGGCCTTTTGATTTGCCCTATCAAATTGAACTTGTTGTCTTCCATCATCAAGTGATCTTGTTGTTTGTCCATCTACAACTGTCCATAGGTCTTCAAACTCAAGTAACGTCTTGATCTTTGGTTTCCATGCAGCATAGTTGTCTCCTCTAAGCAGTTGTGAATCTGGCAAGAAGAACTTTGGTGCTTGTGCACCCATTTCTGTAATCAAATTTCTAAACTCTGAATTTCTGACAAAGGGTAAGGCTCTTATCACTCCAAGTTTATGGTCTCCCTCTCAATATACCGTCAGGCCGATATACCAAACCTTTCTATATACGCTCCCTTCCGATATACCCGTCGGTACGTGGAAGAAGATCACCCTTTCAATATACCCATCAGTACGGAAAGAGGTGTTAACACACGTGAAAGAATTTAGTACGTGGTACTTAGACAATACGGAGAGGGGTTTGTGCAAGCACAAACGGATGGGAGGGCTCAAATGTGTGTGTATTGTGTCCTTATTACTCCCCGTCGATTTTATAGGGTCGATGCCTAGACGATGTTTAGGCAGCTGTGTTAGGTGTTAAGTGCAGTAGTAGTCGCGACGGCATCACCCGTAAGTGCTTCCCAGAGGCACCGTATATACCGAACGCTGCTATGAGATCAAAGATCTCGTGTGATAGAACCAAACATAAAATAAAAATGTTTGCACTTTTTTTTTTTTTTTCACTTTATGCACCAAGATTAGTACAACATGCTCCAAAAGTACATTAAAATGAAGTTTTTGTGTCCCCCCTCTTTACAAAAAGGGTCTAGAATCACAAAATACACAATTTAGGCCAAAAATATTTTTTTACCCCCAATAGGTGTTTTTCCGCTAAATTTAGTGGTGGCTCTAAATGTGTTTGGTGAGCTTCTAAATTTAGAAATCTCCCAAAATTTAGTAATTTCTCCAAATTTTCTAAAAAAATAATTTAAGAAAAAATATGGAGAGAGTGGGAATTGAACCGCTGACCTGTTTGTTCCCAAGATCCAAACAAACAATCTGAATATTGTTTTCACCTTTTCTCACAAACCGTGATCTAGGTTTTTCTAAAATTTTGACAGCAGCATCATACAATATTTTTCTTGAAACCCACAAAATTTTAGAAGAATCAGAATCTTATTTTTTGAGATCTTACCAATTTACCAGCTAGATCTGATTTTTTTTTAAAAAAATGATCCGACTTGTACAGACTTTTCATCACATGTAGAGGCCGAATCTGAAGATGATGTAAACTAAAAAGTTGTGCACCTCCTTCTTATATTTCCAGAAAAAAAAAGCACATCAATCCGACATTATATGAAAAATTTACGTCTTTTTTCTAAGAGCTATCTGCTGGAATTTTGTTGACGGGACTGCTTCAACCTTTGCTCCCGAATTCTTCACACCTCCACTTTCAGATCTGATTTTTTTTTTTTTTTAGATCTGATCTTTTTTTTTCTTTTGATCTGCAATTTTTTTCAAGATCTCTCTCCTTTTTTTTTTTAAGATCTTTTTTTTTTTTTTTTTTTTTTTTTTAGATCTCTTTTTTTTCACAAATATTTTTTTTTTAAAGATCTCCAAATCTGAAATATTCCACCAATATGTTAGATCAATTGGCTATGCCAATGACTAATAAAAAAAATTTACCTTCCAAATAAGTGGATAGGTCAAATTTTAGTTGATGGATGCTTGGGAGGAATGGAGGCTGTGGGATGCTTCAATGGCTCTCCTTTGATGCAGATCTTCTTCTCCAATGGATCCTCTCCAATAGTGCTCCTCTTCAACCTTGCTTGGATAGAACCAGCTCTGATACCAAATGATAAAATAGAATAAGATTGCAAATGATAATAATGGTATAGCTTACATACAATGCAAATGATAGAATAGAATAAGATTGACACCCTGACCAAAGAGGGATAAGCCTCTCACAAATATTATTGATCATGAAATCGATTACATATAATGCAATCAAGACTAGAGTGCACAATATTTATAAACATATTAAAATGCAATTCATATGCCTATGCTAAATTATGCTACATGACACCTTTCAACTAGTAATGGAGCTTAGTGGTCACTAACTACTTTGAGATGATAAGACCCATCTCACATGCACATGTAATTACTACTAATACCAATATTGAATAATTATCCAACATAACAATATTGAATGCAAGTCACTAGACTAGAGTGCACGATGTTATTCACATTATTAAATAAAAATTGTTAATGCTATTGCTCGATAAAATGCACATAAATATGCCTATGCTAAATTATTTTAGGAAAAATATGTCTTTATCGTATTGTTGGAATGTCATTAGTGGGTTGCATGCAAAGTCCAGCCAAAACAATATACCATTAAAAAACAAAATCGGTCATTATTATATAGATAATTTCAAATAAAAGGATCTTAGTGGCCTCTAAGGTAGACCATTTTTTTGTTATTATATAGCTATTTTCAAAAAACAAAATTGATCTTAGCGCTTGTTATTCTTTTCAACTAGAAATGGAGATTAGAGGTCCTTTTTTTCAAATTAAGAGAATGTTGAGCCTATTCTTCCGCTATGTTATTCCTTATAACTAGTAATGCATATTAGTTAGTATCTACGCATTATAATGTAAGAATCTAATTGAATTATATGACATAAAGAATATGTCTTATGAGAATGAAATAAGGCTTCATCCCTCCCAAGGGTTTGTAGAGCAAAACTTGGCTTCAAAATCACAATATTCAATCCAATAAGATAAAGTTATATTCCTTGAAAAACAATATCTATTCAAAAGTGTAGGGATAGTGGTTACAACCATAAGAGGTAATGTCAGGAACCTTGAGGTCGATAGGTTAGACAATGATTTTTATTTTATCTCTCTTTTAAAATCAAGAACCAGAAAATCCTAGCGGTATTTATTTCATTCCTTTCAATTAGTAATGGAGCTTCATGGTCACGTAAAATTTTCTTTTATATGAATGGATGGGAACTATGACATACTCCAATGCTTAATTTCAAATAAAAATCGTTAGGTCTTAGTGGGAACTATGTTATTCTTTATAAAATGTGTTATGGGACAACTAATTTTTTTTTATATTTAAAAATCCCACTTGATAACTATTGGACCCATTATTGTGTTTTGTTTCTCACACACTATGCTCAAAATTCAAAAAATTAAATCTAATGATTTACTAGTCCATTCAATTGGTGTTAATTACCAACAAGTAATGTTAAAAACTATCCATTCATATGTCAAGTTAAATCCTCTCTCTCGCTAACATCTATCTTTTCAAATTTTCCTTTCATGTTATCTACGTGCATGTGGATGGTTGTCAGACAATGGATAATCCTTCCAAAATATGTTGCGTGTTAATTGTCAAGAAAATTTTTCATAGTTTTTGGTATTAATGATGTGATCCAAAAATATTTACAATATCCAATTGAAGGTTAGATATCATTTCCAGTCATAGCCTAGTGGTTGTTAAAATTTATGTTGATTACTCACCAATGATAAAAAGTAATGTATTATACGATATTTATGAGTGCAAAGGATAATACTTACATTCATTATCATATAATGGGAAAAAAAAATACACCATATTTGAAGTAATTATTAACATATTATAATCCAATTGTAGGTAAAATTTATTCCATTGGTTACAATCTATTCTAAGCAATTCCACTCATTGAAGGCACAAAGTGCTAGAAGAAATGAGATGAGGAATGGTTTTTTGAAATCAATGGCCTTGACAACTACTACAATGACTTATGGTGTTTTTTGTTATAGATGATGGACATGAGGAATTAGAATGGTTATATCCTCTACAGTTGTTAATTCGAGTACACTACGTGTTTCAAGTCAACACATTGACTATGAAAATAATGTCTTATTTTGGATATGGAGTTGATGTTTATTTATCCAGAAACAGGAAATGAGGGCCTTAGAAGAAAAAATACAATTTTCCTATTCAATATATGGTTGGGATTTGGAATTGTTAGTAGATAAATACAAAACTGGAACTTGTTCAAATGTAGAAAAATTCTCGTGGCATGTTTGTAGTACTTAGAAAATTGTATAGAGGTGATACAACCTTTTCATTTGTCATTTTTTAAATAGATAAGGTTCATTTCACCACCTAAACATGCCAATTTGTTTTTACTATGCTGAGGAGAACATATTTGGCTAAATTGGAGCTTGATCCATCCAGATAAAAGTTGCATGGGTTGAAAAAGAATACTAAATTAGTTGCATTGCTGAAGAAAACAACCACTATATTCACAAAAATAAAACCTTCAACTATTCAACAGTTTAATTAATTTTTGTTTAATGGTGAATTATTTTCAATTGATGTTTCCAGGTGCCATGTAGCACCTCTAGAGTATCAATATCATCTTGTAGATGATGAGAATGTTTACCTTCTCATGCACTCCATGTTGATAAATGTTATTCCTACACAAAGGGATGTAATTATTCTTCCCTTCTTAGAGTCTATGAATAAGGTTGTGGAGATCCCAAGATCTGAAATACTTAGAAATGGATTGTTAAATTTAAAATATTTGATGGCCGACATACAATATGTACACAAAAATATTTTGGGCTCAAATGCTTACAAGTCTTTACATAAGAGGCTATGGTTATGAAGGGATCACATTCTTTCTGCAAATGCAACTAACAAAGCCATTACTAATATTTGTAAACAACAAAATGAAGTGGATAGAACTTATAGAAACCAAGTCTATTGTTTTGCTATATAAACCTAGATAATTTTTGAAATTGCTTGGATATCCTCAATGAATAAACAAAATAGTTTAATGTTTTTAATTTTATTGCATTTGTTATTAACATTTATCTTCCTTATATAAAAAGATAAAACTTATGATTTTCCTTTGAATGCGAAAACTTTGAGAATCAATGCTTTTTTATTTTTAAAATGGAAACAACCAACAATCTATACAAAAATAAAATTTTCTATTATTGTCAATGATATATGGACTAAATGGACTACAACATTTGAGTTTTTAGATCAAGTGGCATTTCTTTTTCACATATTAAATATAATCATGATAAGTTTTAGCCTAATTCATTAGAAATATTCGCATCCAATTCTTTAGGGTTGTTAAAGGAATGAACGATGAGAAGAACTATTAAGTACTAGGAGATAAAGTAAAATCAAGGGATGTTTGGTTAACTATCACTATTCAAACGTGTAATAGGAAAGAAATTTGATTCTTACTTCTAGAGAATAAAAGGAGACAAAAATGAGAGTGAAAGTTCTACAATATTTTAATGAAAACATCTAGATATTGATCTATTGACATCCTATAGTGAATCCAATGTAATTGAAAAATTTAAATTTCATGAATCATACTACCACCATTATCTCATGACATTGGGTGAAGAAGAGAGAAAAGGAAAGAGAAAATATTATTCTCACATAGGGGAAAAAAAATCAAAACGAAAAAGGACTAGGTGGTAGAAGAAGTTATTCTTGAGGCTAAGACAATATTAGACAACTATGTGATGTTAATGGAAGAAAATATGTTGATAAGGATGGAGGACACTGAAGAATTTACTTATCAATGTGCATGCCTGTTCCATCTTTCCTCAACACTAGAATTTATTCCTACCACCAATCCTTTCAATGCAAAATTTGTTATCACTAATTTTTACAATTTGTCTAGTTATATTTCTTTTGAAGTAATAATGGAGTTGCTAATAGTTATTGGAACCAATGTGCTGGATTGTATTATTATTGTTCTCATACCACTTGAATATTCAAATTTTTGGAGAGAAATAATTAAAAATACATGGAAAAGGTTAAAGACAGTGAAGAATTGATTCGGATGGATGCTACAAATTCTATGATAGTGGAAAGTAATTTAAAACTTTGTGTCTTATGTACACAATAACTAGAGTGAAGAAAATGTGATGATAACAATGATGAAAGAGAAGAAATAACTAGGGATTGGATGGAAAAATGCAAACAATTAATAACTACAAGCAAAATTGGGCTATAGGAAACAAACATCCTTTTCCTTGTGGGTGATCATATGAGTTCTGGTCTGAGATGTTTGCTCGATGATGTTCCCATATTTATTTTGTATTAGTGATTTATAGAAGAAATGTTGTATTGTGTGCATTAGTGGATTCCATCTATCTTTATTTTTATTGTTGAGACACATAGTCAGGAAATGTTTTTGAAACATTACTATTCTCATATGAAGAAAGGTTTGTACTAGAATACAACTCAAACTTTTGATTATGTTAAATGTCTTTCAACCAAAAAAATCTACTTACACATTTATTATTTACACAGACAACCAAAGAACAATAGGATTTTTTGTATAAACCTCTCAACTTGACACTACACAACAAAATAACCATGGTGATTGATCTTCAATCATTTTATTTATAATGTTTAATGAGATCTGTTTTCAATTTTCATTGTTATCATTTTTTTGACTATACTATATGCTCACCACTACGATGATGAGATGAGGAGAACTCTACCACATCATGCATGAATATGAAATCAAATCCTGATATTTTAGTCATGTGCATTTATAAATAATAACCACTACTAATCACCCAGAAATTTATAAAAAATTAATGGTTTATGCAGATGACCAACAATCAGAGAAAGTAATAGTGGAGTGCACGGTAATAACGAAACGAATATGTAAACATAAACCAAATATATGCTATCCATGCATTTTTAAACATAACCATTTCTAACACTCACAAAGTTATAAAAATGTTATCAGCTAATTCTAGAAGTGGAACCATTTTCAAAGAAGGACTTACCAAATAAACTATTTCAAAAGTTCATGGTGGAATCCAATGCTACATAGTTTGTAGTTACCAAGTTATTGGTTGTCTGCATAAACCATTAGTATCGACATAATGATACAAACATTAGAATCGATGATTATTCCATCCAATGATGGCATAGCCTATTAGTCGCTAATCCACATTAATATCTCAAAAGTGTTGTCTATCAATGGGTGGTTCAATGGATATAAACAAACCCTAGCACCGGTCACTATAATTCATTTAGAATAAATAGAACATTTTGATTTGTACTTACCATATTACCACATAGACTAGTATGATTTTTAATTATGATTTCATTTTCCATAACATGAAATCATTTATGAATTGATTACTATTGTTTGCAATACATCTTGTATAAAAAAAACTACTAGTAAGGTCTATGCAAGCCAATCCGGAAGATCATTTGGTAAGTGGTATCTACCTAAAGTTCTTATATTGAATTTACCATTCTACCACATAGATCACTATGTTTTTTTCAAATATGCTTTCATTTTCCATAACAATAGCTATATTAATAATGAATATATTGATGTTTGTTTGAAATAGATCTTGCATCAAAGGATCCAACTATGGGTAAAGAAGATGCAATCGTACATGAAAGGCCCACCGGTAAGTAATAGAAATAATCTAAAATGATGACTTTTTCTATTTGTTAGAATTGATATGAGACTGATTAAAAAAAATTATTTACTTCCCTGCAGTTAGCCACAAGTATTACTTTCTTATTCTAGATTTGGAGGGATTGTTATATGATAAAAACCAACCTCCCTCAAGGGAAATGTCATTCAAGTTCCACAATGAGACTATCAACGTGTGAGGTGTCCTGAAACTGTTTAAAAATTTATCATCAACAAAATTTTAAATGGGATTCTGGTCAGACAAACTCACTTCTACTAATGTTGAAAAGATGACAAAGGCGTTCCATAAAAATTTATCTAATGAATTGAATCTAGTACTCACCTGAGGAGAAGAACATTTGCATTATAGTCGATGGAATTGCAATAAAAGATCTAGAAGAGGTTTGGATTAGAAATGATGTTCCCTATAATTCTCAAAGACACAATGTGTAGTACATTAGGTGAAAATGGAAACCCTCAAGAAAAATTTTATGGTTAGAATGACAAGTAGAGGAGAAAATAGCTCAAAACATATGTGGTTATGACCTATTTTTAACAATAATTATCACTAACGAGTGTCAAAGGGATTGAATTTGGTAGAGGGCATCCAATATTTTAATCAAGTAATTGCTAAATAAAATAGTTAGCATCTAAAAATGTTATTGTGATGATACAACTTAACATTGTAAATAAAATACATTCATATGTTTTAGTGATGGTTTTGCGTAACTATTTAAATTACAATTGTATAATTATAAGTTGGGAGAATTTAAATTTTCCCTGATTATAAGTTCAGAGTGTAAGTGTATAAGTTGCGAATGTGAATTAACAGAAAATATTTAATGTAACAAATCTTTGAGGAGTTTTTATTAATGAAATATGTATTCCTAAATTATTTCTAAACGTGCTTAAATACTAGTTTTTTCTTCGATATTAGAAAACGTATACCAATTTCTGATGCAATAAAATAACTACAATAATTTATGTAAAGACTCGTCATGCTAAAACATTACATTCTATTCAAATAAATTCTGCACAAAAATATTCCTAGTATAACAATAAGAAATGATAAACACCCTTATATTTTACCTTCACACCACCTACAACCATTTGATTTTTGATATAACAATATCGAAAGGGACTGGTTTTTTATTTTCCAATTGATTCGCCTCCCTAAACCATTTTTTTATTTTTTCATTTGCAGATACAAACACATGCAACTTGAAACTGATCATATTTATTATAAATGGTGTTTTTTCACACGCCCCACAAGGATTATTCAAAATTTAAACGATTAAAAAAATTTGGTGGTATCGAGCTCAAAAAAAAAAAAATTCTCAGACCTAATGTGAAAGAGTTATTGCAAAGGTGCAAAAAAAATTAAAATAGCAATATGGACATCGACGAGAAAGTCAAAATGTTGATGACATGATGCCTTCATTCCTTCAAAACATTGTCTTGGAGGTTGCAAGCTTCGAGTTTATATTTACACAAGAAGATTGCGTCGAGACCAAACACTCTGATTATGAAGGTTCTAGGAATCCCAAATTATATCTCAAGAATATTAACTCCATTTGGTCGCGGTTTAATGCATCGTACAATTGTAAAAATACAGTGCTTATAGATGAATCTTTAGAGAAAAACAAGTTCAATGATGTTGTGAACTACATAATTGCTAAAACATTTAACATAGATTCTAATTCAAAAGACAAATACATGTTAGATGTGTTGTTTCCTTTAATGCAAACATTTAAGGAGATCGAAGATGTTCGAGATTATATTAGATCACAAAAACAATTATAAGGATCTTTTTATTGGAGTTTTACTATGTTTTGTATTGTTGATTTAGAAGCCCATCTTCGAGAATAGTGTTACATTATAAATTAAAATTATTCTTCAATTTTTTTACTATAATTATATGTTTAGTAAAGGAATATCAATTTTTTTCATAGCTATATTTAAATACTAAAATATATATGGGTTATTTTTAGAGCTAATTTTAAATAAGTTTACATCCATATTCGAATATGAAATTTTTTATGGCATGTCTCTTACAATTTGATTTTATATTTAAATTTAAATATGACAATATATATAGTATGGTTTTACAATTAATTACATTCTCCTACATTGGACAATCGCCTTTGCTAATTTCTTCATAACATCTTTAAAAATTTAATTACACTATAATAAATGAAGTACATTTGAGATCTAACTTTAAATATGAAAATATACCTAGAAATATTTTACGATTAATTACATTCTCTTAAATTGAATTGTCACCCTCTTTATGTTTCTTCATAACATCTTCGGTAATTCTCTGGTTTTGCAAAGGTTCAATGGAACCATAGTAATTGAATATATAAGTGTTTCAAATCTTGTGAATGTCATTAGCCTAATGTACCCACGTGGCGAATGGAATTTAAAATATTCAAATTTGCATAGTTTAATCTTAAAAACATCTTAAGACTGAGAAGAGCATTATTCCAAAGAAATCATTAATCCTAGCAGCCGCTATCCCATATAAAATAGAACATGTATCTGTTCTATACGGGCTAGCAGATGCCGGGCATTATTTATCGAATCAATTTTCGATTCCTGAAATAATTAAACATTTTTAATAGATTCATAAATTTAATTTGTGACCACATATATTGGACTCCGGAAGGAGAATTAACGGATTCCAACATATGTGATGTTGAGTACAATTAATTCCAATATAGGTGATTTTGGATTCTAATATATGTGATTCTGGATTCCAATATATGCGATTTTAGAATCCAATATGTGTGATTTTGGAATCCAATATGTGCAATTTTGGAGTGTAGATAATTCCAATATTTGGCATTTTGGAATCCAAAAATAGTAATATTGGATTCCAATATTGGCTATATTTTTAGCTTCTCGACTAGGAATAAGTCCAGATTTAGTGAAATAAGTGTTCCTTAAACATACCTCCAATCATTCACTATGCGAAGAAATATCATTGTGCTCCATAATTCCTCCATGTATCCTTTGTGTACTATTGTTTAAAATATTTCTTCTTCCTTCTTTTATAAATATTTTTTTTTGTGCCTCACTCTATTTTGTGCCTCACTATACTTTCATGCACTATTACATTCTATCATCTAATGTTCATTTCATACACACTTTGCATTCTTCTTCTTTAGCCATTATATAAATCCTTTGTGCACTTCTCGCATGATCACATCTTCACTCTCTTGTGCTTCTTATATTTATTCCTCATGTCTTCAATATATTGGTGTCTAATTTGTTTCATTGCAAATCATGGAATGTTTTCTTTTCCTCCCTAGGCTTGTGGAGTTCCTTGGCCATTCAAATAACTACTTCAGCCTTGAAAATTAGGTTTAATGTTCCATGAGTCCCAAATCAGCTAAATATGTTGTGTTCCCAGTCCAACGATATATTTTTATAACCAAATTAACGCTTCTCGGTTTTCTTAATTTAGTGGGAATATTTTTCAGGATTGAGGGGCATATGTGATGTTTTGGAGATATTAAAAATATCATTGATCCATAAATATAAGGCCTTATTCCTTTGGAAATACATTCCCTTTAATTTTGCAGGTTGGAAGCTCTGTGTTTACTAAATGTAGTTATATCCCTAATGCCCGATAGAGCGAATACTAAAATAATATTGGGATTCACAGGACTTAGATGCACTTTTACATTTGTGAAAATTTTCGAATTACAAACATGTCCTCGATCCCCAAAGCACAACATATGAGGATATGTGGCAGTGTATGAAGGAATGATGGTCAATAGGAAAAGATATATTACATTGGGATAGTTTGGTAGTCTTCTAATGTTTGTTAAATTACAAATTACTTCCCAAGAATCAAGTCCTCAAAGATAAAGACACTTGGTGGCTTGCGGTGGCATCTCATACTTAGGGAAACTTTACAACCCCATAATTAGTAGCTCAAGAGTCTCTATACAACTACCAATTGCTTCCCTACCCCCATCATCCCACGAAAGGCTCGACACAAGTGTCAAATATGTCCACGTGTAAGGCCCACTTTTACAATTATACATCATATCAATGACCTCAATTTTAAAGGGAAATAGAAGTGTTTTAGGAATAATTTTAGTAGGCCTATAGGAAATTGGAGGTAAAATTTCCTGGAGAATATCCTTGTAACCACTTTCGCAACACAGGTGAATTTCGTGAATTTGAAATTTCTTGAACACATGGATTCGAAGGCGGGCTGCGAATTTGAAATTTTAGGCGGGCTGCGTGATGGATTCAAAGGCGTTGTTTCAGCTCTGGCTACTGAATGCCTCTCAAAGATCTGTGATGTTGCCGCTAAGGAACCGTTGAAAGTGAAATATGCGCTCATTGGGGACAGTTTCGGTCTAGAGCCTGGGCAGAAGTTGTTAAGACTCCTCCAGACAAAAATGCGAGACCTCAGGCTGCATGTGATTTCAAAAGTACAAAAGATGCTGAAGGGGTGACCCACTTACAGGTACCTGATGGCTGTCTGCAAAGAGCTCTGGAGAAAACCAATCTGGCACTTGTCGGCAAATTTTTGGGATCAAGACCCAATGTGGACACCATTAGGAAATGGGCCATTCGTAGATGGAAACCAAAAGGGGATTTGATTATCACCACTATGGCAAAAGGTTTTTTCCTGGCTAGATTTAACCTTCAATCTGATGTTGACTCGGTCTTATTGGGTGGTCCCTGGTGCCTTGGTAACATGGGCCTTTTTTAAAAAAATGGTACCCAGGTTTAATCCATTTGTTGAAAATATTCATGCCATACCCATCTGGTGTAGACTCCCAGGACTTCCTCTGCATCTTTGGGATGATGAAATTCTCCTTCACATTGCCAAATCGATTGGTTCACCCATTGGCCTGGATGGACCCACGAGAAATCGTTCTAGATTGGCATTTGCTCGATTCTGTGTCTCCATAGAAATGGATCAGGAGCTCCCCGATAACATTGTGCTGCAATCCAAACTGGGAGAATGGAAACAACAAATTGATTACGAAGCTTTCCAGTTACGCTGTAGCAAATGCCACAGATTAGGGCATTTTGCCAGCAAATGTCCTGAACAATCAGTTCAAAAACTGGAAGTTTCCTCAGATATTCTTGAAGATCAAAGATAGAATCAGAGAGATAAGGTGGATAAAGAGTAGTTATCTGAACCTTCTTATGGAAACAGCAGTTGGAGAGACATTCCAAGCTTAAAGAAAGAAAAAAAGGATTTAAGACAAAGAGACCACTAGTTTACAGAAAACTTTGGAAGCCTAAGAAGCTGATTGAGTCCCAACAAGAAGCAGATATGGATCCGAATAAGGAAGAAAGTAAAAGGGAGATATCAGTGGATCCAACTTTGAACTCGATGTCTCCAAATCCAGTAAAGCTGAACATGGAGGTCGATGAAGAAAATGAAAAGGTTAACATTTCGCTCTCTTGCATGGAAGAAGAGGAAGACAAAACAAGTGCTCATCAAGAGCTGATAAAGAGCAGATCTGTGGAGAAGCTAAAAATGAAACAAGAAAATGACAAAGAGGATCTAGAATCCATTGCATGTGATCTCAACCAAGAGAAAGAGGACACAGATGTGGAGGAACTGACTCCTATAAGGGATAAGTAGACTGATATTATTACAGGAAAGGAGGATGGAGAAATTACCCCCTCTAACAAGGAAAATGACTGTGATAATGAGGGATTCATCTTAGTGAAAAGAAAGAAAAGAGGCTCAAAAGCCCGGAAGAAAAACAGCTTGGAAGCTGGGAAGCCTCCACCTCAAGAATCACAAGGGCCACTGCTAGAAGAACTACAAATTTTGGAGTAACCTTTAGAAAAGGCAGGCCATCTAAGAGAGAAACAAGAGAAAAAGAGACTGAAAAAGAAATTGCAGATGGGACACAGAGAACTCTGGGCCATCCGGAAAATGCATCTCCAAAACTTTTTTAATGAAGGTAATTTCTTGGAATGTAAGAGGCCTTAATGGAGGGCCTAAGCAAAGAATGCTTAAGGAAATTAAAAGAGCAAACAAACCCAACATTCTTCTTATTCAGGAAACTAAAATGAAAACTAAAGCAATTGAAGACTTCAAAAGACATTTTTGGCAGAACGCTGCCTTTGCTGCTGTTGACTCTCAAGGGGCTTCTGGAGGCTTAGCGATCTTTTGGGATACGAAGATGATTGACGGTAAGATTCTTATCTCCACCCAGAATCATTTAGCTATTATCTTTAAAAGCCTTGAAAATAATCATAGCTGGATTTTGTCTAATATTTATGCGCCCAATACTACTACTGGCAAAAGAAGTCTATGGAAAGATCTAATCTTGTTCAGAAGCAAGGTTGAAAGCATGAACTGGTTGATTATGGGAGACTTTAATACTCCTTTGAATCCTGGAGAAAAGTTTGGGGGAAGTTCTGAATTCTCCATTGGCATGGAAGAATTTGCTGACTTCATCTCGACTCTTAATCTTATGGACATAGAGCTTCATGGCAATCAATTTACATGGTCCAACAGAAGATTAGGAGAAAACTTAATTCAGGTTAAGTTGGACAGAGCTCTTATCTCTTCAAATTGGATCCTGGACCAGAATTTCCATCTTTCTTCTCTCCCTAGAATGGGATCTGATCACAATCCAATAGTCCTCAATTTCTTCAATTGGTCAAAACCTTTCCATGGTAATTTCAAATTTGAGAAAATGTGGTTCGAACATGAAGACATTATGGACAGAATTAAAGAGTGGTGGGTTTGGGAAGGCACAGGGACAACCCAATTCAGACTTCTTCAGAAGCTAAAGAATGTTAAACAGAAAGTTAGAATATGGAATAAAGAGGTTTTTGGGAACATTTTTGAAAAAAAGAAAGAACTTAAGCAACAGCTTGAAGAACTTGAGCTAAATGTCTCCATGAAAGGTATGTCCCTTGAGGATCATCAGCGCGAAAAAATACTCCTATCTGATCTCCATAATATAAACAGTCATGAAGAAACCTTTTGGAGAATGAAGTCTAGAGCCCTTTGGCTTAAGGATGGTGACAGAAATACAAAATTCTTTCATTTAACAGCCATCAAGCATAGAGCTTGTAACAGAATTTCTGAGGTTACTAAAGGAAATGGAAACATTACTAAGGATCCTGAGGTTATCAAAGTTGAGGCACTTAATTTTTACAAGAACCTCCTCACTGAGAACACCTCCTATAATGAACAAGCAGCCTCTTTCCTCTTAGACTCCATTCCTGAAAATCTTATGCCTGCTGAGAGATTTAAAAGTCTCTCAAAAATAGTCACCATCGAGGAATTAAAAAAGGTTGTCTTTGCTTTGGAAGGGGATAAGGCTCCAGGTCCAGATGGCTTTTCAGCTAATTTCTACCAAAGATGTTGGGAAATTTGCTCTGAAGATCTCTTGAAAGCTATCAATGAATTTTACAGAAAGGAAATCTGATTAAAGAGCTTAATAATACTCACATTGTGCTTGCCCCAAAAAAGTTGGATGCAAAAGACTTCAAAGATTTCAGGCCTATCAGTTTGGTGAATGTCATTTATAGGATTTTCACAAAGATTCTCACCACTCGAATGCAACCTATTCTCAAGGAGATCATTTCACAGCAACAGAGCGGATTCATTCAAGGAAGAATTATCCAAGATGGGATTATCATGGTGCATGAAACTATACATTCTATGGATAAAAGTAAAAAGGCGGGGATGGCCATCAAACTTGACATGCATAAAGCTTTTGACAGGGTCTCTTGGAGATTCATGGATGAGGTCCTATCCAAATTTGGTTTTCAAGGAAAATTCAGAAAAATCATCCACTCTTGCATCTCTACCTCTAGATTCTCTGTGGTTGTTAACGGGGAACCTGTGGGTTTTTTTGCCAGTAATAGAGGTATACGACAAGGCGACCCAATCTCCCCTCTTTTATTCATTATTATGGCTGACAGTTTAAGTAGATCTATATCCAAAGCTATTGACATTGGCATGTTAAAAGGCTTTCCTCCAACTACTGGAAATCAGCCCTCCTCTCATCAGCAGTTTGCTGATGACACTCTGCTGCTTCTAATGGCTTCTATTATTGAAGCAAAGGCCATTAAAACTATCCTTAGATTTTATGAGGAAGCCTCAGGACAAAAAGTTAATTTTGACAAAAGCTCTATTTACTTCTTCAATACTCCTGAGGAGAGGCAAAGAAAGATTGCTAATATTCTTGGATGTACCATTAATTCCCTACCAGCTACTTATTTAGGGTTACCTTTAAGTACTGGCAAGATTTCTGTGGAAGTATGGAATGATCTTATTAAGAGATTTCAAAGAAAGTTGGTAGGATGGAAAGGAGCCGTTCTTTCAAGTGCAGGTAAATGCCTTTTGGTTAAAAGCACACTCCAAAACTTACCTATTTACATATTATCTATGTTCAACATGCTGCTGCAGCTGTGATGAACAGTATTGAGAAGATTCAAAAACACTTTATGTGGCGCGGTACTGCATCGAGGAAAGATTCAGATATCATCTTGTGGCTTGGGAACAAGTTTGTAAACCTAAGAGACTGGGGGGTTAGACATCAAAGATATCAAGCATATGAGTACTGCCCTTACTGCAAAATTAGGATGGAGATTGATAAAAGAGAACAGACCTTGGATAGAGCTGATTAAGATCAAATATCTTTCAAATCAGAACAAAATTTCCTTCATTTATGATCAGTCCCTTCCGAATGGTTCCATTTTCTGGAACAACCTTCTTTGCAGCAGACACATTCTCTTTCAGGGATGCAGCTGGAAGCTTGGAGATGGGCAAAGCATAAACTTCTGGACCGATAAGTGGACTGATTCTAACTGGATTTCTGCTTATGATCATATGAAGGACAACTTAATTGCAAAATATGGTCACAAAATCCAGGGATACATTGAGAGGGATGGAAACAAAAGAAAATGGAAGCAGCTAAAAGTGGAGAATGATAGTATCCAGACTGATATTATATCTCTCTAGAATCAACTTTCCCTAATCCATCTAAGTAATCAAAATCTTAAAGATGAGCTCATCTGGAAGGATTCTTTTGATGGGGATTACACTGTTAAATCAGGATATAATTCTGTCTTTGCATCCATGGAAAGCGAAATCAAGTGGCACAAGTTATGGATGCCGGAGCTAACCCCTAGAGTGAACTTCTTTTGGTGGCTAGTTATTAATGGCAAGATCCTAACTAATGATAACCTCATCAAGAAGGGATTCATCATGCCAAATAGATGCTGCATGTGTCAGCAAGAGGCTGAAGATATAAAACACTTATTCCTCCATTGTGAGATTGCTTCCAAAATTTGGCAGCTTGTTTTTGCAAAATTCAATCTGAAATGGATTTTTCCCCTTACCTGCCTTCAGACTTGGGAGCAATGGAGCTCTCCATTTAAACATTGCATGGTGAAAAGACTATGGCAACTTGTTCTGCCACACACTATGTGGAGAATTTGGAAGGCTCGTAATGATAGTATTTTCAGAAGCAATAGACAAGCTTGTAACAAAGTTTATAAGGAAATAATCATTGTTGTGCAAGATAATATTGCTAGATTCAATCCCCCTAAAAATAGACTCTACCCGGAGAATGAAGAATGCATCCTAACTGATTGGAATATAGCCACTATCAGTAGAAATAAAAATGGTACTGACAGAAACAAAGTCCGATGGATTAAACCCCCCAATGATTGGCACAAATTAAATTTTGATGGGGCCTCAAAAGGCAATCCGGGTGATTCTGGTGGTGGGGGAATCATCAGGGATCAAAGAGGCTGCTATGTTGCTACTTTTTCTGGGAGAATGGGAAGACAGACTAACCATTATTCCGAAGCCATGGCGGCTCTTTGGGGTATTAGACTTGCCAGAGATTGCAATATTCAAAATATCATAATTGAAGGTGATTCTCTAAATATTATAAATCTTCTGAATAAAAAACAACAGCCCAGCTGGTCTATCAGGGATTATATTGAAGAAGCTATAGAAATATGCAAAAGCTTTGTTAATGTCCACATCACCCATACTTATCGGGAAGGAAACAGGGTTGCCGACAGCTTGGCTAACTTAGGAGTGAATAATTCCTTTCAAACTTGGATTGGCAGGGATGTTCTGCCCACACATGTCAATAAAGCCATCATCATTGATCTTCATGGCTGTGAAAATTATGAATAACGGCTGTTTTATGGATGCTAATGAGTGGATCCCCAAGTACATGATGATGACATCACAAAAGATTTGGATGATTGCTGCGATGTGTGCGGACTGGATTGCCATCATTTCTTGGCATGGGAGGAAAGCGGGGGAGAAGGGCAATAATAACAAATGCTACATTATTATTAAGCCGGCTTTCACGGGAGGAATAGATTCAAAAACCAAAAGCACCACTTGGCTTGTCCCTACATTGCAAGTTTTTACCGTTAAAAACAGGAAAAGTAATAGAGAAAACATGGGGGGTCCGCCATGCAAGACCGAGCCGACCCACAACCCTGAGTGGAAAGAGAACATGGAGCTTTGGGAGTACCTGCAAATCGGGGGCCTGTCAAATTTCATTGAGAGGATTCAAGGCTTCGATCAAGACGTCTCCATCAAATTCGCCAAGGGTTGGAAGAACAAAATTTTCAAGTACAGTAACATGAAAATGGAAATTACATAAGAGCTCATAGCTCAGGTCACTGGTCTCAGCTTGGAAGGTGCAAAATTTTTCAACAAGAAAGTTGACAGGGAGGTTGAAACCAAGAAATTTCTGGAAGAGGGAGAGAACCTTGAGTTTGTAACTGCTGGCCTCAAGGTGGAGTCGATCCCTGCACCTTTTGATGAACTTGCCAAAATGGTGGTAAGGTATGTTACCTTAGAAGGAAGATATGTGACTATCCCACACAAGCATCTGATTTTTCTGAATCATTTTCGTAGAAATAACATTATTAGTTTTCCTCATTATCTGATCAACTCCCTAGAGAAGTCTATAAGGGAGGTGCAAAATCACTCTAGGGCTATCCCCCTGCACCAGGGCCTTATACTCCTCATTCACCGCCACTTTTCCAGTTGCCCTCCCATGAACCCCATCCCACCTCCCTCCTCCACACCCCCACCTACCCATACTGCTCCCACTCCACCCCTGCCAAAAAGAAAGCATGATGATGTGGGCTCCAACAAGAAAAGCAAGAGCCTAAAAACTAGAATCCCTGCCTCCCAACATGTCCTTAGGAGCCACAAGGACTTAGAACTTGCTGAAAGCCTCCTGCATATCAGCATGCCTGTGGAGAAGCCCAAGGAGGAGGATTTGCTGGAGAAGGTTGACAGATTGGAGAAGGAGATTCAAGAGCTCAAAGGGGCTCTTAAGAACATGGAGAAAGCCAAAGGTAAAAGGATCCTGCAAGGTGAGGAGGAAGAGGGGGTCATTGATGAAGTCTTCAAGAAGCTGCAGTCCCTTGATGGCAGATTGGGGAATGCCAAAAGCCGCAATGACTGTATTTTGTCTGCCCTAAAAAGCATCTATAACTTCATTGAACAACACGTCCACAGTGTTTGCAGCTTAAGTGGAATCAATGAAGATATATGGGGCCCTAAAGAAAATAGGGACATTGCAATCTCCCAAGCAGACATGAAGGACCCCTCTCAGGCCATAGCCATTGCCTTTTTCATGTCACTGCAGGCCATCAAGGCCAAGATTGACAGAGCCCTCAAGTAACGGGCTGATGTGCTGCTGTTTTTTGGCTGTGATCTTTCGTCATCAGGCGGTTCTAGAGCTGTTTTTTTGATGGAGCTCTGTATTCTGTTTCTCTTTTGGTTTCTTTTTGAACTTGTCTCCTTTGCTCTGGATCTCTATACGTTTAGATCCACTCTTCACCTTTATTTTAATATCTGGCTGTTGAGCCTTTCTTAGTTGACTGTTTTGCCCTTCTCTGGGCTGCTTTTCTCATGTTTATTATCTGGCTTTTGAGTTGTTTTGTACACAAGGTATAGTCCCTTCAAAACTATTTGCCCTTAATAAAAATAAAAATAAAAACATAGGTGAATTTCCTAGGGTTTAGGAATACAATATTCGAATGACGTAATTTTCCTTTTTGCATGAAAAAAATTATCCTATCGAAAAATTTGTATTGTTGTGTGATAGAAAATTTTCTATCACGTGAAAAAAAAATTCTTGTTGGATGACAAAAACTTTTATTTCATCGCGCAACAAAGAAATGTCCTACCGAGCGACTACAATTTTCATGTCCTATGAGCTTATATTTTATTTTTTTGCTTATATAAAATTACTAATATGCATCTTTGTCATTTGTTTTCATGCATCACTAGAAATTTTTTGTTACGTGTCTTTATCCTTTATGCCGTGTGTCTAAAATCTTTGTTTTCATGTATTTCTAAACTTCTCTTCCATGCATTTAAAGCCTTTATTGTCATGTGTCCCTTTTCCATGTTGTCACCTATATCTTAATCCTTTTTGTTGCACGTCTTTATCTATTGTAGTCACACATCCCAATACCCAAAACCAAATCCTAACAATATATATACCCCATCCCACACTCATTTGTAAAACTTCTCACAACTTATTGCTTAGTGCTCATAGTGCTCATAGGTATCCTTTTTAACTCGGTGCTGAAATCATGTTTCCTTTTCAACTCAATGCTCACAGATCACCATTCCAAGTTATTTCAACTTGGGTCTCATAGGTATCTCATCCTATTCAAATCTCAATGCTCTACAATTTTCCTAGTCAATTCTTAGTGCCCACAGATAAACTTTCCAAAATGCTTAAATCAAAAGTCATGTCTTGATTCAGTTTTTTCAGTCTCGATTTTCACATAAATCCTACATAACTACATCATGGCATCTCAAACTAGCAGCCCATTGCCCTACCCAAGATCTAATACAAGAACATAATGTGCCCAAAGATGAATTTACTCTTACAATTTAATGAAATGTACAAGGATTGGGCACATGAATGCAATTTCAAAGGACTCGTTAACATGCCATAGTTTAAGATAGATGCCAATGTCCCTGAACTACCTTTTATCATCATTTAATCCAAGAGACGAACAATTCACTATGATTTTTCTAGATCATACATTCAGATTTAGTGTTGATCCTATGGATATTCATCAATTGATAGACATTCCTTTTAAAAATTACAACATTGTTACAACCAAATCCACTTTGATGACGAAGATGATAAGATTTTCCTTGAGTCCTATTAAAATTTCCAAGTAGATGGTATGCATTGTAATTTTTATCAATTTTATTTAACATTTTAATTTTGATATAAATTGTGCTTAATTTTTATTTAATGACTTTTTTGTGTAACAAATCTCAAAAAATCAAGATGAGGAGTCAATGTGTAAGGAGTTGCACATAGTTTTCTTTGAGGCATGATGAAAAAATTCAAGTCAGAATTTTTTTGCAGGGGTAAGTAGGTAGATATTCTCCATTGGGTTGTTTCCTAAATTCTCACTACAATATGAAAGAAATTTTTTTATTGGTACACATACTTATCAAATAGGATAAAAGTTGATATTTCCAATGTTTGAGTTGCTGAAAACCCAAGTTTTTCTTCCACAAACTATATCCTTGCTCTTTATTTTGAGGAATTTCATAATTTACAAGGTGAACCCACTCCTACTTGCATGAACAACAAGATGAAGCAATTGTCCATTTCAATTGAAGAACAATAGGTTAGTAAATTATATAATTGTTACAAATTAGTTTTTGATGTTAGTAAGATTATTCACTTCTGTTTGTTTATTTACCTTATGCAGAAATAAAATTTGACCACCATTCCATGAAAAAAATAGCATCAAGAGGAAGAGGTCAACAACATGCCAAGGCATCGGGAGATTCATAGTATGACATGGATGCTCAATCATCCCCTCAGCCTCTTCAATTTCAATTAGTTAAACGACAGAGATGTAATTTACTACCCCTAACATTAATCATTATTGGTTTTTTTTACATTTTACCATTTACAATTTACCATATTTCATTTGAAATTTTATAGGGACTTTGGACTACCCTCCTTCACATGAACATCTTGAACAACCAATACAATTATCACCCACAAAATAAGTTGGATTCTATGTGTCTATTTAATCATTTCAAGTGTTCTAAGAAGAGGAATAAATACCACTTTAAATATATCACTTTCTTCCCAGTGGACAAGTATTCTTTTTATTATTCTTTTTCTCCAAGTACAAAAGGAAAATTAGTTTTAAATCAAATATTTTTATAGTAACCTCTCCATTCATTTAGGGTATGATTCGAGGTACACATGTTTGTTTCATTTTGATTTTTATTTCATTCTTCTATAAATATCATTTTTAATTATTTAATCGTGAGTATTAATATGTTGAATTTTAACAATAAATATGATTGAGCATACAATCTCTATTCTTTCTCCTTCATTTTATCTTCCTCACGTATTTGGTATCGAACCTCTCCAATTTACTAGTTCATCTTTCTAAATACTATCGTGAGCTGCGTGGAAAGAGAATACAATTCTATTCTTTCTCCTTCATTTCTGCCTCAGTTTGGTATCGAGCTTTTTCCCTAGGGTGCATGGAAGAGAACCAGCATCACAAGTGGAATTTTTTTGAGGACTGGGAGTGATCTCGAATTTTTTTATATTCCGAGCGTGGACAAAATTTAGATCCGAGATGTTTGGGAGTAGAACTTTTTGTTGTTCGTCTAAAGTCAAAAATATTTGCAAGAAAATTTTTTGCACCCTACTACGTGATTCTTGACATTTTTATTTCCTCCTTGATGTTTGGGAGTAGAAGCTGGACATCTAAAGTCAAAAATATTTGCAATTACTTTTGCCCTCTTGGGCCACCTGCCGCGATTCATGCGTGGGCGAATTGAAAGACAAATTTGTGGCTGCTTTGCGTGAGACATGATATTTAATTTGATTTGATTGTAATTTGTGCATGCAGAGAGAATCAACGGCCTATTATATTATCCTACGTGGAGGATTGTGCCAAAAGAGAATTTTTTTAAAAACATGGTACATCTTCCACTCTATTGTGCATGGAGATCTTATTTCTGCGCAAGAATTCTTGGTGTTTTGTGTGATAAAAACAACAACCAGCCACCTACTGAGTGGAGGCGTTAAAAATTCTTGGAGCAGCCTGCAATTTTTTAGATAGCCGTGGGAAATCTTGTTTGTTTGCTACCTGTGCATGTGGAGGAAGAGAGAGTAGACTCTCCCAGAGACCTTCAACCTGTGTAGTGTTGTGCAAAAGAATCTTGTTACCTAAATTTTTTTTTTTACCCTCTACGAGGAAGTCTGATACTGGCAACGTTGAGTTTCTTCAACACTACGCCAAATGTCGAGTGTAGACAACTTGATTGAGAGTGTCAATAACACGGTCGCCACAACTAAAAGCAAGAATATTAACTCACCAACCAGAGAACACCATGGAGAAGCTCCTGAGAGCTCGGGTTCTACTTTTCTCTGCTGAACGAGCTTCGAAATTCTGGCAATCTTGCATTCGACAAACTAGTTCGAGAAGGACTCCTTGAATACTTTATTTTCGACGTCAGCTACCAAGAAAAGTGAGTACGGGAAGAATTAGAAGCCGGATACGATGCTGATTGTGATGATGAAGAAGAACGCCCTACAAAGCGTCACCGTCTCACAACACATGAATATCGCGAGCATCTACGAGCCAGTAATTCTCGTCAGTGAGTCCAAATTGTAATAACTTTTCAAATAAATAAATAAAAATTATTACAATGTCTACTCCGAAGTTACTTCTGTCTGATGCTCAGTTGCTCAAAGGGCCTAATTTTGCGGCCTGGAAGACAAAAATGAAGACAATCCTTCAGTTTGAAGGATTATGGGGAATGTCACGAGTGCATGCTGCTCCCACAACCCCGATGAACTAATAAAATATGACATGGCTAGTGCTAAAGCCTTGATGCTGATAATGCTCAGTATCAGTGATGATGTGCAACCACATGTTCGAAATGTGGAAAAACCCAAGGAGGCCTGGGACAAGTTGGCAACCATTTATGAAGCCAAAAATCAGATGAAGATACTTCATCTTCAGTCAAAGCTGCACACCCTCTCTATGGGGTCTGACGAGAAAGTGGAGGAATTCTTGTGTCATCGTGTGGCTGAGCTGAGATCGGAGTTATTAGCGCTCGGTGAAATGGTGGATGATAAAATTCTTGTCCCAATCACCTTGAGAGCACTCCCTTCTCAATTTCGAGTGTTTGTTACAACACTTTGAATGTGTCTAAACAAACAGTGACATTCGAAGAGCTTGTGAATTTGTTGTAGTAGGAAGAGGCCATCACTTCATCACATGAGGAGTCTCAGGACAAAGCCTTGTTCTCAAAGCCTAATCGTGGCTAGAAGAATCGAAAGGTCCCCTAGAGAAGGAAAATCTAGCGCAACCCAAACAGAAAGATCAAAAGTCAAAGAGATGGTGTCACATTTGCAGAACCAATACTCACGACACTGATCACTGCTGGCACAACAACTTGAAACAAGGGCCTTCAAGCCATACAAGCACATCCGGGCGTGAAGATTTTCAAAATTCCAAATGACGTCCCCGCTGGAGAAAGCAAAAAGGACATCTTGCAGCCCAACAAGAAGATGATGACTCTGATGAGGAGACATCAGAAGGAGCCCATTGTAGTAAGAATCTTGTACTCATCTCTCAAACTTCTCAGCCCACAAAGAAAGTCTGGTTGATAGACTCTGGTGCAAGCAAGCATATGTCAGGTGACAAGAAGTTGTTTGATTCACTACATGAAGAGCCAACCGGAGATCGAGTTCGGATAGCGGATGACAAAGAGTACATTACGTAGAAGGAATAGGGAATGTGACCATTCCTCTGGGGCCACAAAATGTACACTTACAAAGGTACTATATGTTCCTGGCTTGACTAGCAACCTTTTTTTAGTTACTCAGCTCTTGAATCATCACCTTAAGGTAGAATTTCTTGTTCAAAATGGCATTAAATCATGCTTAATCTCTCGACAAGGTATGGTTCTTGCTAAAGCTTTTGTAAAAGATAAGTTATTTGCTTTAGATACTGTTTCATCTTCTGCAGTAGCTTTATCTACTTCAACAATAGAATCAACTACCTTATGGCATTTTAGATATGGACACTTGTCGGTCAGTTCATTGCACCAGATGAGTTCAAAAGCAATGGTCCATGGACTACCCAAATTGTCCAGTTCCTTGCCTATTTTCCCTAGCTGTCTTGTAGGAAAACAACACAGAGATCCATTTCAAGTGAGCACCTTCCATGCCAAGAAGTGTCTGGAGGTAGTTCATACCAATCTGAATGGCCCATTGCCTGCTTCATTTTCAGGATACAAATACTTCCAGTTGTTCGTGGATGACCACTCTCGCAAGATGTGGGTATATTTCCTAAAGAAGAAAAGTGAGGCTCTTCAACACTTGCAGAACTTATATCATCATGTTGTCAAAGAGTCTAGACAACCACTTCTTCTACTCCACTCAGATCGAGGGGGGGAATTCACATCAAAGAAGTTCTTGGCCTTCCTAAACCATCACGGCATTAAGCAGCACCTGACTGCTCCCTACACGCCCCAACAAAATGGCATTGTTGAGCGTCGCAATCGCACAGTGATGGAGATGGCTCACTGCATGCTATCAACTGCAAAGCTAGGAGAACGCTATTGGGCTGAAGTAGTACAAATGGCTGTATATCTTCTCAACAGGGCACCAAAAAAGATTCTACTGAACAAGATGCCAGAAGAGGTATGGAGTGGTAAAAAACCATCAATTTCTCATTTGTGAGTATTTGGTTGCACAACATACATGCATGTCCCAGCTCAGAAGAGAAAGAAGGTAGAGCCAAAAACACTCCCGTGTATCCTTCTTGGCTACAGTACTACCTCGAAGGCGTATCGTCTCATGGATCCTGAGACAAAGAAAATATACGAGAGTCGGGATGTGGTTTGTGATGAGTCATCCTTTGACTCAATAGTATCAACAGAAGATCCACTTCCAAACACATCTCACCGATTAGTCTCTGAATCAGATGATGAGCCGGAGGAGACTACTCAGAGAAAAGAAATGTTGCCAGGAGAACTATTTGTTGACCTTGGAGAACTGGAGAATGTGACTCCACATCAATCCTCATGGCAACGACACAGTTCTTCTCAAAAGCAGTCAAGTTCTCATCCGAAGTGGGTACAAAGCACTATCAAGGACTCACATTTGCAACAACTCCCAGATACATCATCCGAGTCAAAACAAGGAGTCAAACAAGAAATGAGGTAAACTTTGCACTCATGAGTTCACTGATGAATAGCTCCGAGCCAGATAATGTTTGTGAAGCACTCAGTCAAACTCAGTGGAAGGAAGCTATGAATACAGAATATGACTCGCTCATGAAAAATCAGACATGGGAACTTGTCGATCTACCTACAGGAAAGAAACCCATAGGCTGCAAATGGGTTTTCAAGACAAAATATAAGGCAGATGGATCCATCGAAAAACATAAAGCATGACTTGTAGCCAAAGGATATGCTCAAAAAGAAGAAGGCATCGACTATGAAGAAACCTTTGCACCCACTGCGAAGATGAAGACCATCAGAGTAGTTTGCGCACTTGCAGCATAGAAAGGATGGAGACTTCAGCAGATGGACGTCAAGAGTGCTTTCCTAAATGGTGATCTAAAGAAGAAGTATACATGACCCAACCTGAAGGATTTGTTGATGAAAATCAGCCTAAAAAGGTATGTCGTCTCATCAAATCTCTTTATGGACTGAAACAAGCTCCCAGGGCATGGTATATCAAGATCAACAATCACCTTTTGCAGCATGGGTTCACTCGTAGCCCCTCAGATTCAAATTTGTATATAAAGAAGGTAGGCAAAGAAATTGTCATTCTGGTTGTTTATGTAGATGATCTTGTGATCACTGGTAGTTCAGAAGATCAGGTTGATATTGTAAAGAATGATCTCAAAAGAACCTTCGACATGACAGATTTGGGGCTACTACATTATTGTCTTGGCTTGGAGATATGGCAAAAGGAGCATCACATTTTTGTCTCCCAGATAAAGTACGCCAAGACACTCCTGAAAAGTATAGAATGTCTGATTGTAAACCTATATCCACTCCCATGGAAAAAGGCTTGCAACTTTCAAGATTCCAGGACTCACCTCAAGTAGATGCTACTCTCTACAGGTAATTTGTTGGAGGGCTCATCTATTTGACATACACCAGACCAGATCTCTGCTATGCTATCAGCTATCTTTCCAGGTTCATGCAGGAGCCAAAGAAATGTCACTGGAATGCAACAAAGCATGTTTTGAGATATGTTCAGAGGAACAACTAATTATGGTCTGGAATATAAAAATAATGATCAATTCTTCTTACAGGGATATGTCGACTCGGACCATGCTGGATCTGTTGATGACAGGAAGTCAACTACAGGATACATATTTCATCTCGGATTTGGACCTATCTCGTGGATAAGCAAGAAGCAGAATGTTGTTTCTATCTCATCCACAGAGGTAGAATATCGTCTTTGCACGAGGAGCTATGTGTGAAGTGATATGGATACGTCACATTTTGGATGACCTAGGAATTCCTGAAAAATAGTCACCTATTCTCTATTGTGACAATCAGAGTGTGTTGAAGCTCGTGTAGAATCCAGTCTTTCATGAACGAACAAAGCATATTGAAATTGACTTGCCATTTCATTCGAGAGCACGTCTTGAACCATCAAATTCAGCTCCAGTACTGTCCTACTGAAGCACAAGTTGCTGACATTCTCACTAAATCCCTTGGAAAAGTGAAATTTGAATCTTTCAGAGGTCACATTTGCAAGAATAATGTAATAAGGGGGGGAATGTTAGCATACGTTGGATAATTTATATTTTTTAGGTGTCTATTCTATCCCTTTATCTTCTCCTTCTAGTATTCCATTATTCTCTCCTTCTGTTGTGTAACCTCTCCATTCATTTAGGGGAGTCTAGTTCAATTTCTTTCCTATAAATACTGTACGTGAGCTCTATGTTGAACAGAATAATATGAGATATACAATCTCTATTCTTTCTCCTTCATTTCTGCCTCACAATGATTAGGGAACACATCCGCAACAAGAGGTAGGCATACTTTATATGTTGTAGTTCAAAATCATCTAGCTAAGATTGATATCTTACTAAACCAAGCACAAGGCAGGATTGTAACATATAATAATAGTTATCAAGACAATGTTTTAGATATAATTTTGAATCGATTAGAGAATATTAATGTTGAAGTCCAAGAATATTACAACAAATGGTCAAAGGATAAAGATTTGGTGGAAATTGCCAATCTGAAAGAGATAAAGCTCTTATAAGTATTATGAATTACAACATTCAATTTAAATCATAGTTTTTTATTACTTTCATTTTGTAATAATATGTTTGAATTGAGCTCAACTTTTTATTTTGTTGCAGTCAAAATATGAAAAATTATAAAGTCAAAAAAATTTCCTCGAAGTTCACTCGAATAAAGTTTGAAAACGTTTATTTGTGGTAATTCAGCTTAAGCAGAATATTATTTTTCTTAACAAGAAAAACAATACTCTGAAGCGGATTATAAAATAGAATGGCATGGATGTGGATATTTTTTCAAGACAAAGGAAGTTGTAGATCCTTCTTTGTTATCCCATGGAGATGCTTCAAAGGAAGAAGAAGCAATTGTTAGTAACTTAAATATTGTTGTGGAGGATCTTGTCAATTCTAGAATTATCGAAGCAAGGAATAGTTGTAGTAATTGGTAAATTTCACACAAAAGTCACAAAAGAAATGGAAAAGGAAATTGAAAGTGGGGAATCATAAGTGTTTTGATCATATTGTATATTTGTATTTTTTGAAAAATGTTTAAGTTTGAAACTTGAATCAAATGTATGAGAATATGTATATTCTATACAGCGATGTATAATATATGTTATTTGAACAAATCCAAATGTATTATGGAATATTGTCATTGTCTACTTCTATAAGAATTTCATTTAGTTTTTCAACAAGATATGTTTGCACGTTGCAATGGTTTTCATGGAATCTAGTTATGTAATGCAATCTGGTTAAAAACTTAAAAGTGTCATGGAAAGCAATGATAATAGGTTATATATAGAAATATCTAGATTGTGAATTGTAATGATATAAAAATATGTATGTAATGCATTTGAATTTTGGAAATTGGATAACTATGTATGCAATGCTTTAATGTTGAATGTTTAATTATTTACAATGCAAAATATGTAAGATGGATAACTCAAACTGTGTTTGATTCATTACACTTTATTTATTATATTATCTTACGTCTAATTATGATATTTAAAAAATAGTGTTCCAAATACGCATGTCACAAACACAACATCAATGATCAAAGCAGTTTGAAAATACAAAAATAAATAAAATAGGGTTATAAATACCAAATACATAACAAATTGTATAATAAATAATTGTATTTGAATATATTATTATGAAATTGAATACATAATTTTTTTTAAAATGTCAGGTGACAAACAATAAATGTAAGGTGATACCTTTTACATTTTAAAAAATAGCTAGAGCTAAAACAATCCATTTTCAATAGCCTCCTTGTAGTTGAGATATGCATCTGCTAGAGGATGCACCAATTCTAGTCTCATCATTGATATCATTTGCATTTGTAGTTGTATTGGTAACACCTCTTCTTTCAGAAAGGGAATTCCAATGTGAAATTTCTCTGTCATAAGGAAATGTGTCTAGGGAGTAGCACGAAACATACAACCTCATATAACTTTCTATATTTTTATCCAATTTGTTTCGTACTTTTGATTTTATAAAAGATAAAACATTGAACACCCTTTCATCCTCCATAGATCCCAAAATCATAGTTTGTCAAAATTCATATAATTGAAAATATCCACCGTTATTTTCCTATAACACACTACTCTGGTATATTTTTCTCCACATCCTTGTAATTGCACCATTCTCTTGAGGTTAATTTAAACTACGATATTGGTCAACCATTTTCAATGCAAAATGAGTTTGATTGATATTTTATTAAATCCTTATTCAGAATACCTTTTATTTCAACACCATTGACATCTGATGTCTTTGTGAAATGATCCATGATAGTACCCATGGATTTATGAAAATGCTTCCTGACTATATCTACATGATCACCTGTAGTATTCCAAAAAATTGGATTCATCACTCCCATAGCTTCAAGAATGTTATCTTTACAAAAACTCTATGTGATTTCAGAAGACAAGGATTGTGCAATTTTTTTAAGCTTTATTCATGTATCAACTGTAATAGTATCAAACAAAACATGAGTCCTAGGAACTTCTTATCTTTATACGCATGGAATACCTTATCGTTTTTGTAAATTGTGTAGTAGTATCTCCCAAATTAACATTGATAAAAAGGTGATCATGAATATTAAATAAAAATAATTATTGGGATTCTTAACATCCAATAAAACTTTCCAACTATCAAAAATAGGTGTATCAAAACTTTGTTCTAACAAGTACAAGATATCAAGAGATTGACATACCCGCTTTCTCATCCGTATAAAATCAAAAATATATATGGATCTATTTTGTGCATGCTTCATCGAAATATTGACCTCATTCAACATTGGAAGAATTCCAACCAATGTAAGTAATGTTTCCAAATCTATTAAATGGAATAAAGAATCCTTATCTTTGTCTAGTTCATTATGATATTTTTACATGAAAACAAGAAAAAATGGATATAACTCAATAATTACGTATCCGAATGTATAAAGAAATTCACCTTGTATCAACATCCTTGAGAATATTTTTACCATCAGTAATTCCAATTACAAATTTTTGAAACTCAAGAAATCATTTTAGACTGCTTAACATATAGGAATTTAGTTCACGGATAAGGTCTTCTACTCTTGTAACATTTTCAAAGTTGTTAACTATTTTATATGCTAGATTCATTATGTGAGCCATACAATGAATTGCAATCATATAAAGGGCTACTATTGTTTAAAATTAAACACACATCGCAGCTTGATGACCATACATAACTAATGCACCATCGACACCAAAACATACCAACTTCATAACAATTTCATATTCATTCATGCCAACAATATCTTTCAAATTGGAAACAACTATTTTATATAGGTTTTTAACATTGCAATTTTCAACCATTTTCTGTACAACCAATAGATGTGGTTGCCTTATATGATTTTCAAAAGTATAAACATGGATGCATACCCATGACGTGTTTTCAACGTTACTTCATCAATTGATAGAGATATAAACTTTGCATTTTTCACACTCTCTTTCAAATCTTCCTTTTCAATCATTGCAAGGCATTTAGCCATTTCCCATGCACTATTGTCTAACCAATGTGATTGAGGAATATTGTGCATTCCATTATATTGATTTTTTTTTTAAATTAATGAAATCAAAAATAGGTATTCCCTTCTTAAGGATGTGGAATATGGTAGAGAACTGTATGCTTTTAGCATGCAAATTTGATTGAATCACCTTACCAATTTGTGATGTGATTGTTCCACCCTTTTCCACGAGATGTCTGTTTCTTTTCTACTCAACTTCATATTCTGCTACGTATTTAACATGCATACATTATTTTTCTCTTTTCCATCTATGTGTTTTTATTATCTAGCCATCCTCCTACTATATAATTACATATTATTTTCCACAATGTTTTTCAATTGTGTCTAACTTTAGTTACATTTTTGTTGCTTTCCTAGTTTCCAGGTACATATTGTACATGTACATTTAGTTGGGATATCTTCATAATTATCTATCTATACAAGTTAGATTAAAAGGAAACTATTATCCAAATAAATATCCTCGTTATTTGGGTAACTTATATTTTATTATGACTCGATGTTTCACATTTTAGGTTAAGAAACTCTAGATTGTTCTTTTGACACCTTAACACAAACAGTAGTTCCTCCGTGTGCACCTTCCACACCTTCCTGCTTCTCCCTCTGTATTCTTTTATCTCCTTACACTTACCTTTTTATCCTTCTCTCTGTGCACCTAATTTCTTTACTATCTTGTCACACACTCCTTGTGCACACCTCTCTAGACTTTCCTTCCAAATCGGCTAAGTTCCTCGCATCCCTTCATGATTGTGGACCTTGCACTTCCTCTTTTCCTTATGCTCCATCTCTCACCCCATTTTATTTCTACCTTTGCATGCCCTTCCTCAGTTGAATTCTCATGCCCCTTCCCATACTTGTTCCTTGCAAGTATTTTCCTATTCCTCCTGTGTGCGCACATCTGCGCACGCCTTTTCTCTCTCTGTTCCCTTTTGTGTGCCTACCTTTTGTCTTCCATACCTTTTGCCTTCTTAAACACCAGTCACTATGCCATGTCCTCTATCAAACATGAGTGTGATGCATGCAACCTATCAAAGCGTACCAACAGGGTACTAAATGCTGGACAACCAACTAGTGTATGAAACATGGCGTAAAAGCGAAAAAATAAATCAATAGTTGGTTGATTTCCTTCAAGAAATCTATGTGTGCCATGTGTCATTACATGCTAGAGTGACCTGTAGAATTTTGACAACCATAACTTCTGCTACAATTTCAGGTCTCATATTAAAGCTGCTAACATCAGCTATATCGTTGGACTTTTCATAATCATATTTAGGAGGGATTTAGTAGGCCAAAAAAGGGAAACATATTTCTGATCATCAATGCACACATCCAATCAACCCCAACCACCTGATTTCAATTAGATCTTACTTTCTTCCTTCTTCTACATGCCAAACGAGACATAGGGAAGTGCATCCGACAACCTTAGAAGCATATTTGTAGGCATTTATCACTATTTATTGGTGGTTGAAGATTTGAATCTAACTTTCCCTCTCTTTCCCCTTCTCTTCTCTCCTTCGTCTTCTATAAATAACAAAGTTCATATTTGTAAAAATATCCCTCCTTGTTGTAACAACACCATGCCAAAATGGTGGTTGACTTCCCACGTGTCTCAAACCTTGGTGTGGTCTCTACATGTATTTTTCACCTCCTTCCGTGAATGTAAATGAATGTGCATCCCTTAAGTAATAAAATCATGTTTTTGGAACTCGTGTCTTCCCTTTTTCATTTTCATTGCATATTACCTCTCTGTTTTCATTTTATAGCATGATGTGCATATTCCTTCTTGCATTCCCCACGTTCATGTGTTTTATACGCTAGAAGGCCAAGCCCACGTGTTGATCTGTGACATGCGTCATTCCCCCTCTTCTCTCTCACCTTATCAATTTCCTTCGTCACTCGTGGAGAAATATCAACCCTTTCCCTAGTGATATTTCCTTCTTTAGCTTAGGATTTCCCCTTTCTACACATCCTTCTATCCCTAGTCCCTTTGAATTTTTAGTCTATGATTTTCTTTCGGCATTAGGATTAGCGGTAATATAATAAGTAGGTAGAGGAACCGGCCTTCTCTGGAGATCCGTCCCAAGTGTGCAAGGTCCTGAACTTGGGACATTTCCATTGTGGTATAAAACAACTCGGCTCTTCCAGATCCGAGAGGCAGTGTACGTTTGACAACCAACAAAAAAATTTCAGCCCACTCGAACTTATATTTCCTACCAAGTGTCCACATTTTTTTATTTTTTTTCAAAGACTTGTTACCAAAATTTTTAGGAATATCTCGATCATCTTGTTTCATCTTTCGTGAAGCATACTTTCAATTTGATTTTTGTGTTAAAATTTGTCGAGTATTTGAGATATCCTGATCCTCTCCTGGTTTAATCTCAACATGAATATTTGGGATATCTTCAAGTTTTGACATGTTATCATCATATGTATCATTTTTTAGAGATTGTGTTGAACCAAAATCCACTTCAATAATACATCACGAGTCTTTATTTTGATCGAGCATAGTTGTAGTTGTATGGGTGCTATTAGTTGTTGTATGGGTAGTTGTAGAGTTTTCAAAATACGTGAACAATATTGTCTTCTAAGATGCTTTTGTTTTCTTTTTGATCTTATGAATAGGCTCCATTGAGGACTTGATTTGGGAGACAATCAGCCATCTAAACCATTAGCTCATTGTCATGTGTCTATATACTTGTTCTGCATCTACAAACAAGCCATGCATTTTCTTACTAGTTGAACGTTTATACCCTAGTCACGCATCTACACCGAAGTCATGCGTCTCCACCCTAGTCATGCATATGCACTACTTCCTTATGACATATACTTATTTCTTTCTTTTCGTGTGTCTATACTCCTTCATACTTTTCAAGCGATTGTATTATTATCACATGTATCTCTCGCACTACTTTTCTCTTGTTCACATGGTACTTCATTATACTTGAATAATACCTTACTATGAAGTTAATAGTATTCTACCTTACGAAATACCTATGATTATGTTGTCTACTCAAAATTCCCCTCCCTAACAAGAGCAAATTTCGAAAATTTTGAGTCTAAGTGCTTTTCTCTGAGGTACCTAAGTCATAAAATTGAAGAAATCCAAGTATTGGGCCTTTCTCGCATGTATTTCGGGCCTGTCGGACATTTTTGTCCCGACTGTCCCAAGTTCCAAAGTGCAAGTTGTTCCCCGATCGGCCGAAATCCCCGAAATTGTCCTATCTTCGGGCCCGTCGGAAGTTTTTGTTCCAAGTGTCCCGAAACTTTTGTGCAAATCATTTCATTTTCGGCCGAACCGCCCGAACCGCGTACTTCGCGCCTTTTTGTCCCAAATATCCCAAAGTCAAAAGTACGAGCTTTCTCTTTTTCGGCCGAAGCTTCCTAGTCGAGTACTTCAAAATTCTTTGTCCCAAACTGAAAAATGCGCCCCGCTTCATTTTCGGCCGAACCGGTCAAACCGCGTACTCCGGAACTTTCTGTCCCAAAAGTCCCAAGTCCAAACGGGCCCGCTGTTCCAATTTCGGTCGAAATGCCCGAACCGCGTACCTCGCGCATTTTCGTCCCAATTGTTCCAAAAGGCTTTTTGTGCATTTTCTCTTCATTTCGCCCGAGCCGCGTGTTTCGCGCATTCGCGTCTCACTTGTCCCAAGCGTGCCTAGTGTCATCCATACTTAGACGCTTTTCAAATTGGTGGTTGCGTAATTAAATGCGCATTGAATTCTCTCCGCTCCCCAAACGGCTATATAATGAGCATTTCCCCTTTGCATTTTCCCACATCTTCCTTGTTATCCTTTGCTCAAACCCTTGCCGCTTGCCAACTTGCGCACGTTCCTCTGCTTCTGTAATTCCATTCCAAGCCTAGTTTGCAACCTTGTTCCCCTGAAACTATCAACATGAAGATCAAATTTCAAGGACAAGAACAGATTTCTCCACTCGAGTCTGCTGTAAGCAACATTGGAGATAGCGAGGCCCGACATCTCGATTTCAGCGATTTTTGGGCAAGGATGGAAGATGCAAATCCCTCACCAATGGCTCAGACAATTCATGACAGTGGTTTGGCGTACGTTGGAGGATTCCCAATTTCAAGATGCGGTGTCTTGTCACATTGCTTGCATGCGGAGCTCACTTGACCCGATTCGAGCGAATTGACAAACGTACACGGGGAGCTCATTGCCAAGTGGGCCAGCTGCCACCATTCTTTGCCGCTCTGAAGATCCGGAATTGGACAATTCCATAGTTGTTTCCCAAGCCCAAGCGCAAGCCATGTTCGATCAAGATAGTGACAAGTACAGAGCACGAGTGGCGAAGTCCTGGCTAAAAAACCCTAGGAAGGGAGCTTCCCGCCTCACCAAAACCCTCATCCGAGCAGACTTCAACGAAGAACTGTCAGATTTCATAATACTGCTGGCTCGGGTCATGGGTTTGCCTTCCACCAGCGAGTTCCATTTCTGGATGTGCCCGCTCATCAGTATGGTGTGCGAGGGTACACAAAATATCAACTGGGCTGAGATCATCAGCATGAATCGATGAGCAGCTATCCAGCGTCTTTGCGAAACAAAGAAGTTCTTCATGACTTCATATCTGATGTATACTCTGGCAGCATCAAGGCAATGGTTTGGATTCTCATATATAGACGCCCACAAAGGCAACCCAGTGTATGCCTATTGCCCACCGCTTGATTTACCTTGAGACCAAAGCAACCGCAATTTCGAAGGGTTAATGATGCTTTCACTATGTGCGTGGTCCGATTGCTGAGGTGACACCGCCAGGAGGTTTTCAGATGAAGCCATGAACTTGATATCACGGTATGGGGCCTACTTCATCCAATTCAGGAAATTCTCATACATCAGGCTTGCTGGTTATGAGAGTACTCCTCTGCGGCTTCCCATGTTCTGCAATGACAAGATGGCCTTGATCGAAATATGCAGGCAACTGGACAAGTTGCACAGAACTTGCAGAGACAAGAAGATTTCTGGCTTGCACTTTCCCATCTCTCTGGGAAATTACACATGTAAAACAGCCCTGGATGCCCAGAATATAGAAAGAACTTTGGTCCCTATCACCGTGCATTTCTTCAAGCCAAGAACCTGCTTTGACTTGAAGAAGTTTATTGAACAGAATATCAAGATAGCCTATCACCATGTGGCAGAGGCAGAAGACTACTGGGCTGACTGTGCAGACGACTTTGAGGCCAGAAGAAGGCATTATGGCAGGTTCTCCTTACAATTGATTCAAGAACTTGGTCTGTACCAAGTTCCTGAAGGTCTCGAAGATGATAATTCTGAGCTATACTCATATGAGTATGAAAATGTGATCAAGCACACCCCTCTGGAGGACCTGGATTGGAACAGAAAAGAGAAGGATGATTTGACTGAAATCCTTGCTCCTGTCTTAGTCAGGACTAAGGTTTGGTTCAATAAGAAGGTCCGAGAATTCAGGAGGCACTCGGGAGAATCCTCCTCCAAGGATGAATCGACACCAATAAGAGAAGCACCAGTTCCAAGGTCCGAAACACCAAAGAAAACCCCTCCTGCCTCAGCAGCTCAGGGACCTGTGGAATCTACTCCTTCTCCATCCACTCAGGTATATAAGAAGAAGCTCAAGGAAGTAAAGAAGGAACCGGTGGAAAGAGATCTTCAGGAGAAACAGGCAGAATTGCCTATCGGACCAGAGAACATCATCATCCTCAGTGAAAGTGAAGAAAGTGAGAGGCCAACTCCTACAAATGTTCCTGAGGACCCAACAGATAAAGACAAGGAGGTCCAGAGCACTGAACTTCCAGGTACTATTGATTCTTCTACTGCCATTGTCTCCAGTGCTCCTTCCACATCCCAGCTTGAGTCAACAGCTGCACAGACCCTGAGTGTCATGAGCTCCCTGTCTCTTGGTCCCCTTGCTTCGCCTGCAGATTCTTCTTCCTCTTTTGCATGGGTGCAACCCTTGGTTGACAAAAGGAAGAGAAAACCATCCTCCCAAAACTTGGGACCAAATTTTGATGTGTTGCAGCCATGTTGGGCACCACGCCTTCCCGTGCCAAGAAAGCAAGAACCACCTCCAGAATAGTATCTGATACTCGAGGTCAGCAATTCCTGGAGATTGCCAAGCCTGCAATGGACAAATCAGAACAGGACTTGCAAGTATCTGACTTGGAGCTACTGAGAATCCCAATGGGAGAATCTACCCCTGAAGGCGAGATTCATAACCTCCAGGAAACAGTCACAAGAGTTATTGGGAGAGTGGAAAAAGGACAGCAAACTATCGAACAGCTGGAAGAGCAAGCCCGAGTTCTTACAGGTTTCATCAAGTCTCTTCTATCTAAAGACAAAGTTTTGGATCCTACTCCCTTGACTGCTCTACCTCCTCCTGTAACTCTAAGCCAAGATGAAGTGCAGGGTATTAAAGATATGCACAAGTATTCTGTCTATGGTAGAGCTATTGAAGCCATGGTAGATGACATGCTTGTTGCCGGGCTAAACTTCATCGATGAAGCCTTTAAGCTACATGGAAAGGTAGATAATTTGCAACAGAGACTGTCCTCTACCATTGGGGTTATGGACAAAGAGCTTAAACTCTGGGGCAGTTGTATTGTAGACCTTCGCCTCATGGGACAGACAGATGAGAATATCTTACTGGCAAATAAGATTTTCGATGATGCCAAAGACAATCTATCAAAATCTTGGGTCTACAGCGTAGAGTGGAAAATCAGAGTCCTGGAAGAAGCTGTAGATGAAATGAAGAATAACTGGCAAAAGGGAGAAGCTTTCAAGACATTGGCAGCTGCAGCGTTCAAAGATATGCATTGTCATCTTCAGGATGAAAACTCTGGCATTCCCTTGTCCTTACAAGAAATCAAAGCTCAGTTCAGAGCTTTTGTCAAAGATAATCTTTTCAAGGAGGACTCCATCTCTAAGGACAAGATAAAGGAAATTTGTTCTCTTCAGTCTGCCATTGAAGAAGCAAACAAAGACTATCATACTCACGTCGAGTTTGATAAAGAGATGGAGAAATGCCTGGGATTTTGGACTCAGTCTGCAACCAACACATCTGTCCCCCGTGGCAGAGATATAGCTGAGTCATTGAAGAGGTTCAGGCAGCGGATTCTGAAGACAGTGGGTCCCTCCCAGTAGCCGGCCACCTGTCTCCTTCTCCTTCCTTTCCTCTTCTTTCCTTTCTTTTCGTATTCTTTGTAATTAGTTAAGGTATTGCATTTGGCGGTACTTAACTATTCTTGGTTAAAAGAAATGGTTACAAAAAGTAACCGACTTGTAAGCTATATAATGGCCTTTCCACGCCATTTTGAAGGAGGAAGAACTTGGAATTTTTACTGAAAGTGTAAATAGATCTTAAAGAAATCAATACAAAAGGGCTTTTCATTCTTTGTCTATCTGATTCTTGTCATATCTGTGTTTTCCTTTAATATTGTGAAGATCATTTTTGTTCTTAACTCGTTTTGTCTCTCTGATTGCATCTTTGTTCGATTTTGCAAGTACAGGCGATCTTGTACAACCAAGAAGGAACTTTGTGTCCTTGATTTATAAATCTGAAGGAGGTTATTTATGGAACTTTGTGTCTTAAATTTAATCTCATGCAAATGATCTTGTCTTAAATCCTTTGAAGCTTCGCATACACGAAGAATTATTCTGCTATCTATAATTCTGAATGTTGCTATTCTGCTCATCTTCTTATTCCTTTTCCTCAGTCCTTGTGTAACTGATAATCCTTGTGGAAAACACTTTCGTAATATCCAAGTTTGACCATACCATGACGTTCTGTATATTTGTAAATAGGTTTGTTTCAGAATAAGGGAACCTCTCCCATTAAAGAGGAGGGACTTTTCGTCCCCTGTCTGTTGCTCTCTAAAAAGTCCTATTTGACGACCAACAGTTTTTGGCGACTCCGCTGGGGAAAATCGCATTCCAGTACTACAATTTTTGATCATCCTTTGATCTGGCGACTCCACGTTTCACTCGAGGGAGAAGGGCCCTTGGTATCGAAGATTCTCAGTTTCAGCTTTTGGAGCAACAGGGTTTTCCTTTCCCTTCAAATCGAAGAACTCGTTCGACGAGCACTCCGCCTGTTCGAGATAGAAGTCCTACACAGCCAGCTAGCCCTAATCTGCGAGCTCTGATCCTTGCTGGTGTTAAAGTTCCCCTTCAAGTCGTATTCCCGAGAAGAATGGCACAATTACCATGGGGTCAACGTGTCGGACCTCTGGCTCTTGCGCACCCTTTGCATGAGTTACCTCGAGGTAACCGAAAGAACTTCCCAAAATTTAAAGGAGATGGCAAAATTCACCCTGATGAACATATTGCAGCATTCATAGTTGCATGTGGGGTCTTGGGGGTTGAACATGAAGACGTCTCAGTAAGACTGTTCGTTGAGACGTTACAGGATAATGCTGCTGACTGGTTCTATCACCTTCCGGCTGGTGCCATCACCGACTGGACTACCATGAGAACTCAGTTCGAAAACCGTTTTAAGCCGGCAGAAGATGTGCATGCCCTGCTTGCCCAGATTTCTCAGATAAAGAAAGATCCATCAGAACCCATGAGAGAATTTGTGGCTCGGTTCAACAGATTGATCAACAAGATTCCTGCAAATACTCGACCGGTTGATCAAATTCAAAAATGTTTCTTTTTGAATGCCCAAACGCCTAAAGTCAGTTATGCTCTAAGAAGGGCTAATCTTGGAACGCTAGTTCTGGATCAAGAACTGGCTGTTAGTATCGAGGACGACCTGATCATGTCAGGGAAGTTGAAAAGAGATCCTCTTAAATCGAAATTTGCTGCTTCTTCCTCTTCCACCTCTGGACCCAATTCTGATCCATTAGTCCAGAAACTTGCAAATGATCTAGTGGCTATAAAGAAACAATTAGCCCAGCATGCACCATATGCAGATGTTCCGAGAAGAAATTTTCAACCCAGAAACCGTCTGCCAGCCCCCCACACCAGACTGGCACTTGAAGGACCTCCTGTCAAAGTTCCGGTGAATGCAGCTTGTGAGGTTGAAGAACCAGAAGATGATAACGAAGTTTGTGAGGAGTTCCTGGAGCAATTCGATGATGAGGCAGAAGAACCCGAGGGATCTCGAGTCAATTTCTTTACCACTGAAGGCATTGATGATGCGGATGACTACGATGAAGTGGTAGCAGATATGAACAGCGAGTCCTTCGCTGTCATGACTCGGGAACAGACACATCAGAGGGAAAAGGTGACGCAACCCCTGAAGAAGTCCAAAGAGCAGCCTGCGACTATTCCTGTAATTGCCAGAAGAGGATCCCTATTCCTACCTCATCTACACCAAAGGTAAGTACTGCCAATCCTGCCCCCAAAGTTGCTTCTTCTTCTTTTTCTCCTAGGGTTGATAAGCCTAAGATTCCAAATGATGACGGACCATCCACCTCTGGATCCTTTGATATTGTGGATCATCTAAAAAGGACCAAAGTTCAAATTTCAGAAGCTGAATATTACCAAACCCATCCTAAAGCTTTTGCCAAGATGATCCAATTTGTTAATTCCCATTCCAAGACCACCTCTAAAGGCCTTTTGCCCACACCTCCTTCTATACCACAGCCTAGTCTGGTAGCTGCTGTCACCTCGCCTGGAGACAAAATCAAGCCTTTTTATGTTACCCTCCTTATAGCGGGCCATAGGCTTAGTAACTGTGTCATAGATTCCGGAGCCTCTGATAATGTGATGCCCGCCAAAGTAGCTCATGCTTTAGGTCTGACCCTTACTCGTACTTATGGATCCTGCTACTCCATGGAAAGTAAGGAAGTGCCTTTAGTTGGAAGGATTAAAGATGCACAAGTGGCTTTTGCTGCTTTACCTGAAAAGAAAGTCTTGGCTACCATACTAGTAGCCGACATTCCTCCTTCCTATGGAATGTTGCTAAGCAGAAACTTCTGTAAAGATGTGGGTGGAGAGATTCAAATGGATTGGTCACACGCCCTCATACCTGTCAATGGACAAATGAAGAAGCTACTACCTGAGAAGCAGTCCGAGTATATTGTGCAAAAGACAGATGATCCCAAGGCACAAATACTCTATGAAGACAGAGGCCATGGTAATTACATGATTTTGTCCCCTGATGAAGTCCGACCCTGCAAAATATCACCTAAAGATCCTAATGGTGTCTGGATTTTAGAATTCGATGGCAGTTGTTCCTCGGCTGGCTCTGGAGCTGGTGTTCTGCTAATATCACCTGAAGGCTGCCTGCACCCCTTTTCATTTAAATTGCAGTTCGAGAACACTAACAACACAGCAGAGTATGAGGCTCTCATCCTTGGACTGCAAGTGGCCAAAGAACGAGGTGTTAAGAATCTTTTGGCTCGTGGTGATGCAGAGCTGATTGTGAAGCAAGTCAGAAGCCTGTTTCAGGTAAAGAACGGGAGGCTGAAGCATTATCGGAACCAAGTTTGGGATTCAATTGAATTCCTTGATGCCTTCTCCATTGAAGCGATGCCTAGAGAAAAGAACAGCAGAGCTGATTCACTGGCTGTCTCAGGGTCACTGTTGATTCCTCATCCTGAATTCTCTCAGGATAAGTTCACCATTGAAATGGTCCACCGACCTAGTGTCCCTGACAATACTAGTAACTGGCAAGTCTTCATCGACGACCAGCATTTGCTTTCCTTCCTGGAGCTCAAGGGCAATTTTGAACAACTGTATTTCGAAGGAAGTGACAACCTGCCTCGTGAGAGCGTGTCTTCTGACCAAGCCGTCACCCAAGGAGAAGAAACTGACCAGGAAGGGTGCATTAAGCTCAAAGGAAATAAGATTCCCAAAGGTTTGGTGAGTTTGGAGGAGTTGTTTGATAAACATGACAGATACGTGAGGTCTAAAGCTACCACTGGACCTCAGCAATCAGCTGAGTATGATAAGATTGATATTGGGAGTTCTGATGGCCCGAAGCTGGTAAATATCGGGAAGTGTTGCACATCAGATGAAAGGAGAAGAGCAATTGACCTTCTAAGGAAATATAAGGATGTGCTTGCTTATTCTTATGAAGATCTAAAAGCCTTCAAGCCAAAAGAAATGCAACACTCTATCCCTCTCAAGCCAGGAATCAAACCTTTCAAGCAGAAGCAGAGGCAGTACAACCCAAAGATAGCTGACACCATATTTCAGGAGATTCAGAAACTGCTGAAGGCTAAGATCATCTTTCCCATTCACCATTCGACTTGGATTGCAAACATTGTACCTGTTAGGAAGAAGAATGGTGAGATCCGCATCTGTGTTGATTTCAGGAACCTGAATCAGGCCTCTCTGAAAGATAACTACCCTCTGCCTATGATGGATCAGATTTTGCAAGCGGTAACAGGCTCTGAGATGTTATCTATGCTTGATGGTTTTTCTGGATACAATCAGGTAGAGGTTGATACTGCTGATCAACATAAGACAGCCTTCACAACTCCTTGGGGTACCTTCGCCTACAAGAGAATGCCTTTTGGGCTGATTAATGCCGGTGCCACTTTCCAGAGAGCTATGGATCTGGCTTTCGGGAGCTTGAAAGGGAAATGTATTGTCATATACCTTGATGACCTGACAGTGTTTTCAAAGACAAGAGCAGATCATTTCGATCACCTGGAAACAGTTCTGCAGAGATGTAGAGAGCATGGAATCTCCCTGAACCCTAAAAAATCTGTCTTCTGTGTTACGGAGGGAAAGCTATTAGGACACATTGTCTCAAAGGACGGCATCAAAATTGATCCTGAACGAGTTCAAGCCATCCAACAGATTCCTCTCCCTACTAGTAAAAAAGGCGTGCATTCCTTTTTCGGTAAGATCAATTTTCTAAGAAGATTCATTCCTGATTTTGCTGAATTAACTTTGGATATTTCTCAGATGATGAAAGGAAAGCAAGCATTTGGTTGGTCTTCTGAAGGAAAGGAATCCTTTGAGGGTATCAAGAAAGCTATTGCTAAAACTCCGGTTTTGGCCTGCCCCGATTTCAGCAAGGATTTCATTATCTATTGCTACGCTACAGATAGTACTCTGGCTGCTGTCTTAACCCAAGAAGATTCTGATAAACATGAGCTACCCATTGCCTTCATGAGCTATATCCTGAAGAACCATGAGCTAAAGTACACCATGATGGAGAAGCATGCCTTTGCAGTAGTCAAAGCTGTCAAGCAGTTCCGTTTCTATATCCTCAACTCTCACTCTACGGTGCTGGTCCCAGATACGACTGTAAAGTCAATTCTCACGCAACAAGAATTTGGATCCAAGAGGGGAAACTGGGTGGCTAAGGTCCAGGAGTATGACCTTGATATCAAGCCAACCAAGCTGGTTCGGGGAAAAGGTCTTTGCGAGCTCATTGCTGAAGGAGCCCAACATGAGTTGCTGGAAGAGAAAGTTGACATCCCTACTGTTCTATTCCTTAGTTCAGTCGATGAATGGTATGCTGACATCGCCTATTTTCTTACCTATGGGGAATGCCCCTCTCATTTAACTGCCAAAGAAAAGAGGACTGTTAAATTGAGATCAGCGCAATATGTACTATGGGAGAATGCTTTGTTCAAGCGTGGCCTAGATGGGAGATTCCTGAAATGTGTTGATAAGGAACAACAGAGAAAGTTGCTCTCAGCTTTTCATGATCAAGCATGTGGAGGGCACTATTCATCAACAGTCACAGCTCACAAGATACTCCGGGGAGGATATTACTGGCCTTCCTTGTTCAGAGATACGTCCAAGTGGGTGGATAAATGCGAGGCCTGTCAGACCTTTGTGGGAAGACCCAAACTGGCCGCTTTGCCTCTCAAGCCAGTTGTGATTGAGGAACCATTCCAGCAATGGGGTCTAGACTTCATTGGTACACTGAATCCTGCTTCTAGTGCGGGCCACACGCATGTGCTAACTGCTACTGACTACTTCACCAAATGGGTGGAGGCTATTCCAGTCAAGAGCACCACTTCTGAAGTAGTATGCAACTTCATCAAAGAGAACATCTTGGTTAGGTATGGTGTACCCAACAAGATTGTAACAGATAATGCTTCGAACTTCTCCTCAAATGAGATAATGGATTTCTGCTACGGGTATGGCATCTCTCTAGCTCATTCTTCAGATTATTATCCCCAGGGGAATGGACAAGCAGAATCCACCAACAAAAATCTGGTGACTATCATAAGGAAGTTGGTCAATGAGTCTCAGCGAAACTGGCATAAGAAGCTTTATGATGCTCTTTGGGCAGACAGGATCACACCTAAAAGAGCCATTGGAATGTCCCCATTTCAAGTAGTGTATGGAGTAGAGGCTCAATTGCCAGTGACAGTGGAACTGCCAGCCTTGCACCTGATGAAGGCCATTGAAGACACTAGTTTCAGTGATGCTCTGGACAAAAGGATCATGTACCTGCACAAACTGAACGAGGATAGATTGGAGGTTGCTGACAGAATATCTGCCCACCAGCAGAAGGTGAAGGTTCTGTTCGATAAGAAAGCTAGGTCCAGAGAGTTCCAAGTTGGTGATACCGTGCTGTTATGGGACAAAAGACATGAACCTCGTGGCAGCCATGGAAAATTTGATTCTCTGTGGCTTGGACCTTTCAAGATAAGACACTTTGCTGGTAAGGACTCTTTCTATCTTGATTACATGGATGGTTCTCCCCTCCCACTTCCTTATAGTGGGCAGTATTTGAAGTTGTTCAGATCCTAGGTGACTAGGGAGTCCCTTTGTATATTATGTACAGTGTTTTGCTTTTCCTGCTTTCGGTGTGTTTCCCTTCTGTTGTGTGTGTTGCCCTCTGTATTGGTTTGTTTTTGACTCCTTTGCCCAATGGATAAGGCACTGGTCTGCTTCACCGAGTTATCTAAGTTCTTGCCTTGTCTCATTCTATGAATTTACACCAAGTCATCCCCAGAAGGAGCCAGCTGTTGTCTACTCAAAATTCCCCTCCCTAACAAGAGCAAATTTCGAAAATTTTGAGTCTAAGTGCTTTTCTCTGAGGTACCTAAGTCATAAAATTGAAGAAATCCAAGTATTGGGCCTTTCTCGCATGTATTTCGGGCCTGTCGGACATTTTTGTCCCGACTGTCCCAAGTTCCAAAGTGCAAGTTGTTCCCCGATCGGCCGAAATCCCCGAAATTGTCCTATCTTGGGCCGTCGGAAGTTTTGTTCCAAGTGTCCCAAAACTTTTGTGCAAATCATTTCATTTTCGTAGAACCTTAGAACCGCGTACTTCGCGCCTTTTGTCCCAAATATCCCAAAGTCAAAGTCGAGCTTTCTCTTTTTAGTACGAAGCTTCCTAGTCGAGTACTTCAAAATTCTTTGTCCCAAATGAAAATGCGCCCGCTTCATTTTCAGCCGAACCGTCAAACAGCGTACTCGGAACTTTCTGTCCCAAAAGTCCCAAGTCCAAGCGGGCCCATTGTTCCCAATTTCGGTCAAAATGCCCGAACCGCGTACCTCGCGCATTTTCGCCCAATTGTTCCAAAAGGCTTTTTGTGCATTTTCTCTTCATTTCGCCCGAGCCGCGTGTTTCGCGCATTCGCGTCTCACTTGTCCCAAGCGTGCCTAGTGTCATCCATACTTAGACGCTTTTCAAATTGGTGGTTGCGTAATTAAATGCGCATTGAATTCTCTCCGCTCCCCAAACGGCTATATAATGAGCATTTCCCCTTTGCATTTTCCCACATCTTCCTTGTTATCCTTTGCTCAAACCCTTGCCGCTTGCCAACTTGCGCACGTTCTTCTGCTTCTGTAATTCCATTCCAAGCCTAGTTTGCAACCTTGTTCCCCTGAAACTATCAACATGAAGATCAAATTTCAAGGACAAGAACAGATTTCTCCACTCGAGTCTGCTGTAAGCAACATTGGAGATAGCGAGGCCCGACATCTCGATTTCAGCGATTTTTGGGCAAGGATGGAAGATGCAAATCCCTCACCAATGGCTCAGACAATTCATGACAGTGGTTTGGCGTACGCTGGAGGATTCCCAATTTCAGTACAGTGTGCTGATACAGTGCTTGCATGCGGAGCTCACTTCGACCCCGATTCGAGCGAATTGACAAACGTACACGGGGAGCTCATTGCCAAGCTGGACGCTGCCGCCATTGCTGCCGCTCTGAAGATCCCGGAATTGGACAATTCCATAGTTGTTTCCCAAGCCCAAGCGCAAGCCATGTTCGATCAAGACAGTGACAAGTACAGAGCACGAGTGGCGAAGTCCTGGCTAAAAAACCCTAGGAAGGGAGCTTCCCGCCTCACCAAAACCCTCATCCGAGCAGACTTCAACGAAGAAGCCGATTTCATAATACTGCTGGCTCGGGTCATGGGTTTGCCTTCCACCAGCGAGTTCCATTTCTGGATGTGCCCGCTCATCAGTATGGTGTGCGAGGGTACACAAAATATCAACTGGGCTGAGATCATCAGCATGAATCGGCGAGCAGCTATCCAGCGTCTTTGCAAACAAAGAAGTTCTTCATGACTTCATATCTGATGTATACTCTGGCAGCATCAAGGCAATGGTTTGGATTCTCATATATAGACGCCCACAAAGGCAACCCAGTGTATGCCTATTGCCCGCAGTTTACCTTGGAGACCAGCAACCGCAATTTCAGAAGGGTTAATGATGCTTTCACTATGTACGTGGTCCGATTGCTCGAGGGTGACACCGCCGGGGAGGTTTTCAGATGAAGCCATGAACTTGATATCACGGTATGGGGCCTACTTCATCCAATTCAGGAAATTCTCATACATCAGGCTTGCTGGTTATGAGAGTACTCCTCTGCGGCTTCCCATGTTCTGCAATGACAAGATGGCCTTGATCGAAATATGCAGGCAACTGGACAAGTTGCACAGAACTTGCAGAGACAAGAAGATTTCTGGCTTGCACTTTCCCATCTCTCTGGGAAATTACACATGTAAAACAGCCCTGGATGCCCAGAATATAGAAAGAACTTTGGTCCCTATCACCGTGCATTTCTTCAAGCCAAGAACCTGCTTTGACTTGAAGAAGTTTATTGAACAGAATATCAAGATAGCCTATCACCATGTGGCAGAGACAGAAGACTACTGGGCTGACTGTGCAGACGACTTTGAGGCCAGAAGAAGGCATTATGGCAGGTTCTCCTTACAATTGATTCAAGAACTTGGTCTGTACCAAGTTCCTGAAGGTCTCGAAGATGATAATTCTGAGCTATACTCATATGAGTATGAAAATGTGATCAAGCACACCCCTCTTGGAGGACTGGATTGGAGCAGAAAGAGAAGGATGATTTGGTTTGAAATCCTTGCTCTGTCTTAGTCGGGACTAAGGTTTGGTTCATAAGAAGGTCAGAGAATTCGGGAGGCACTCGGGAGAATCCTCCTCCAAGGATGAATCAACACCAATAAGAGAAGCACCGGTTCCAGGTCCGAAACACCAAAGAAAACCCTCTCCGCCTCGGCGGCTCGGGGACTGTGGAATCTACTCCTTCTCCATCCACTCGGGTATATAAGAAGAAGCTCAAGGAAGTAAAGAAGGAACCGGTGGAAAGAGATCTTCGGAGAAATAGGCGAGAATTGCCTATCGGACCGAGAACATCATCATCCTCGGTGAAAGTGAAGAAAGTGAGAGGCCAACTCCTACAAATGTTCTGAGGACCCAGACGGATAAAGACAAGGAGGTCGAGCCTTTGAACTTCCGGTACTATTGATTCTTCTCTGCCATTGTCTCCGGTGCTCCTTCCACATCCCGGCTTGAGTCAACAACCATGCCTGAGACCACAGTGTCATGAGCTCCTGTCTCTTGGTCCCCTTGCTTCGCTGCATTCTTCTTCCTCTTTTCATGGGTGCAACCCTTGGTTGACAAAAGGAAGAAAACCATCCTCCTCAAAACTTGGGACCAAATTTTGATCTTTGTTGCAGACCATGTTGGGCACCACGCCTTCCGTGCCAAGAAAGCAAGAACCACCTCCGAGATAGTATCGATGCACTCGAGGTCAGCAATTCCTGGAGATTGCCAAGCCTGCAATGGACAAATCAGAACAGGACTTGCAAGTATCTGACTTGGAGCTACTGAGAATCCCAATGGGAGAATCTACCCCTGAAGGCGAGATTCATAACCTCCAGGAAACAGTCACAAGAGTTATTGGGAGAGTGGAAAAAGGACAGCAAACTATCGAACAGCTGGAAGAGCAAGCCCGAGTTCTTACAGGTTTCATCAAGTCTCTTCTATCTAAAGACAAAGTTTTGGATCCTACTCCCTTGACTGCTCTACCTCCTCCTGTAACTCTAAGCCAAGATGAAGTGCAGGGTATTAAAGATATGCACAAGTATTCTGTCTATGGTAGAGCTATTGAAGCCATGGTAGATGACATGCTTGTTGCCGGGCTAAACTTCATCGATGAAGCCTTTAAGCTACATGGAAAGGTAGATAATTTGCAACAGAAACTGTCCTCTACCATTGGGGTTATGGACAAAGAGCTTAAACTCTGGGGCAGTTGTATTGTAGACCTTCGCCTCATGGGACAGACAGATGAGAATATCTTACTGGCAAATAAGATTTTCGATGATGCCAAAGACAATCTATCAAAATCTTGGGTCTACAGCGTAGAGTGGAAAATCAGAGTCCTGGAAGAAGCTGTAGATGAAATGAAGAATAACTGGCAAAAGGGAGAAGCTTTCAAGACATTGGCAGCTGCAGCGTTCAAAGATATGCATTGTCATCTTCAGGATGAAAACTCTGGCATTCCCTTGTCCTTACAAGAAATCAAAGCTCAGTTCAGAGCTTTTGTCAAAGATAATCTTTTCAAGGAGGACTCCATCTCTAAGGACAAGATAAAGGAAATTTGTTCTCTTCAGTCTGCCATTGAAGAAGCAAACAAAGACTATCATACTCACGTCGAGTTTGATAAAGAGATGGAGAAATGCCTGGGATTTTGGACTCAGTCTGCAACCAACACATCTGTCCCCGTGGCAGAGATATAGCTGAGTCATTGAAGAGGTTCAGGCAGCGGATTCTGAAGACAGTGGGTCCCTCCCAGTAGCCGGCCACCTGTCTCCTTCTCCTTCCTTTCCTCTTCTTTCCTTTCTTTTCGTATTCTTTGTAATTAGTTAAGGTATTGCATTTGGCGGTACTTAACTATTCTTGGTTAAAAGAAACGGTTACAAAGAGTAACCGACTTGTAAGCTATATAATGGCCTTTCCACGCCATTTTGAAGGAGGAAGAACTTGGAATTTTTACTGAAAGTGTAAATAGATCTTAAAGAAATCAATACAAAAGGGCTTTTCATTCTTTGTCTATCTGATTCTTGTCATATCTGTGTTTTCCTTTAATATTGTGAAGATCATTTTTGTTCTTAACTCGTTTTGTCTCTCTGATTGCATACTGTTCAGTTTTGCAAGTACAGCGATCTTGTACAACCAAGAAGGAACTTTGTGTCCTTGATTTATAAATCTGAAGGAGGTTATTTATGGAACTTTGTGTCTTAAATTTAATCTCATGCAAATGATCTTGTCTTAAATCCTTTGAAGCTTCGCATACACGAAGAATTATTCTGCTATCTATAATTCTGAATGTTGCTATTCTGCTCATCTTCTTATTCCTTTTCCTCAGTCCTTGTGTAACTGATAATCCTTGTGGAAAACACTTTCGTAATATCCAAGTTTGACCATACCATGACGTTCTGTATATTTGTAAATAGGTTTGTTTCAGAATAAGGGAACCTCTCCCATTAAAGAGGAGGGACTTTTCGTCCCCTGTCTGTTGCTCTCTAAAAAGTCCTATTTGACGACCAACGTTTATATAGGAGGAGTTTTCAATAGTAGGCGAAGCCAAACTGAAATAAATTTATACTAGAAAATTTAAGTGAAAGGTACGCTATCGTACTCAAAAAAATTTACCTCTTTAGATTTTCCAAATATGGAATATTTGCCAAATTATGAATATTCACCACTTACATTTTCCTTGAAGTGTTTTTCATTAGTGAAGGCATACGGGAAATATATGAACAATAAATTAACTAATTCCTTCACTTTTCTCATTTAATTCACATAAATCAAGCACATTGGAGTCCTAGGATGAAAAGGAAATCCATAATTCTTATGAATAAACTATGTAATATCTTTTGATCTTATTCTTAAAATCGTGCCATCTCAGACAAAGGGAATTACAATTTCTTTGGTGTACGGGTAAGTCATTGAAGGATATCTTCCTTTGATTGTTGTAATTTAAGGTCGTGTTGGGCAAGAAAGAGGAAATTTAAGGCATTATCTTCATTCCCCTCAATCCTATGTTTGAAAAAATATTATTCACCCTCTCATCTTTGTTTAAAGTAAGATTAAAAGGAATGCAACCTAAACCACATCCCAACATGTATCTGACCTAAATTACATCAGTGATACAAACCTATAAAATGTATATTTCGATGAATTTCCTTAGTGGTTGCATGTCGGTGATATAATTTATATTATAAAGAAGATAGATGAAAGTTCAATTTCTGTAGCATCCACTTCTCTCACTTCTTCTCAATACCCCAAACTAGTATAGGCGTGTGTTAAGAATTACAACCTTGAGGTTAGGTGATCTGAAAATGGTACTAATGTTTTTTAAGTAGTACTTAGAAAATTATCGGATTTAATAACTTGATAACTGACTAAGAGTATTATCAATTTTGGGAATTCTTGAAACCCAAATCTGAACAAATCTTCTAGATAAATCAATTATCCTTAATTTTCAACTTAAGTGAATATACTGAATCTATTACAAATCCATTTAAAAATTCACAATTGATTTTAGAATGCACTCAAATTGAATTCTTGATTCCAAATCTGAAATGTGCAATTCCCTTTCTATTGTGGGTTATGGATATTGAAATTGTGACTTCAATCCAAATAATCCAATTTTATGTTTGCTTAAATAATTAATCAAATAAACTAACTTAAATTTTTTTATCTGATCAAAAGCTTCTAAACAAACTGAAATCAAATCCACAACACAAGAACTTGATAATGGAGTTCACCCGAAGGCTACGTCTCGGATTCTCGTAATGAGAATCGATCTATTATTTCCCAATGAAGTACAATATCCCTTCACTATTGACTTAACAAACCTTTATACCTGCAATTGAGTTGATTCAGACCTCTTGGAACTTTACAATTTCCCAGAAACGTTCCCAAGTCCATTCATGGCTCCTCCACTACTGTTTTTGTTTGTTTCCTATGCAATTAATTCAAAAAAACATCTACAACTTGAAATATACATTACCCACATAAAATAGGTTTACATTTCAGGAAACTATAAGAAATTATGAAAAAAATCCCTTTTTACACCATGGTCTAATTTGGACCAGAAGTGGTTGGAAAATGCGGATGTTTGCCTACTCTTAATGCTTGTTCAGTGCAATTACATCCGAAAAATGTCTACACTAGAAAATATGTAGCACTTCATGATAAAATAATACCACCATCATCTTTTTCTCAAAATCCCTAGCAACTTTTCTTTTTAGTCCAATCTCTGAAAGTGCCTTTAAGTGCCTCAACATTGAGCTTGACTCTAAACTACCCTAGTTACTCCTTCCCTTACACAAATCACAGAGCTCTATTTATATTAGCAAGCTCATATTCTATCCCATTCGAGATGGGTGGTGAGTCATTGGCGGTATGTGTTTGGCACCACAAGGTTTGCGGTTCAATTCCCAGTGGCATTATTCTTTTGGCGGTGTTTGTTTTGATATGAAGTGGAATATCCAACATTTCTGTAGAATGAGGGATTTGTTGTTTATTTTGGGATATCCATCCCAATTAATACATGGCTAAGGCCACACTTAGCCCTTTTTCTGGGCTCACCACATTACCACCGAGTTGTTTGAAGCCACTATGTGGCAATGCATTATTCACCGTTTGACATGCTCATTCCAAAGGCCGAGTCATGTGGTCTTAGGCATAGTCGTTCACTATGGATCCATCGAGTTCATTCGAGCTGCTCCGTGATTGATGTCAAGTTAACTACTGAGGTACATGGGATAAAATATATCCTGAACCATATAGTCATAGTCCCAAACAATGTTGAATTTGGATAATATAATATCCCGAACAATGTGGCAAATAAACTCGATCCATGTAGTAATATAATGTGATCAACTCGGTGGGGAGTTGATCACCCCATCGAGCTAGAAATAGCTCGACCAAGCTGGTTATCAACATGCAATGCAAAATTTAACTCGAATGCAAAATTGACGTCGACATGGTGGTTTGAGAGCCCACCACGTCGGAAACACAAATATAGCTCTCATGATGGCGAGCTCCCTTCCATAACAAAAGTTGAGCCTCTTGTTCCCATGAGCTATATCATTTTACAATCATCGAGAGACCGGCGGTCAAAAACCCTCAATTTTTCCAATGCCTTTTTTCCATGTGTCACAATGCTTATTGGTCCACTATTTACTAGTTGACCGGAGTTGACTTCCCTGTTGACCGAACTTTCACCGAATTTAACTTGAGCTCCCCATGTCCATTTGTCACATTCTCATAGTCGATGGAAAGCTCTCGGAAAGTTCTTCTGCAAATGACAAAGTTTAGTGATTTTTATGGAAATTTTTATATAAAAAAATCCCTAATTAGTAGAGAAGTTAGGGATGGAAGTGGCATTGTAATATTGTCATTAACTCTATAAACATTTTATAGGATGTCCGGAATACCTAATATGGATAGAGTGGTAGATATATATGATAAATAAGTAGAAAACTTATTCACTACAAACAATTCTCAAGTTTCTAAGATTCAAAATAATTCATGGTTAGAGAATACCATGGTTTCTTTACCCGCCTCCATAAGAAGATAAATAGGACTGATTTTATTGAGGAGATTCAAGTTCTTGTTACATTATTTAATAGGATTGTGGGTAGTGAATGTTTTATCACTATCATGATTGGATTTTCAGATGCATCTAAATCATCCTCATTTCCCAAGAATACATCAATTAGGGATAGTTGATCAAAAACTCCATTGACCGGAAACTTATTAAAATGACAATTCGAATTCATGAAGGGTCAATGTAAAGGTGTGAATTCTATATGAAATATTATTTAGTCTATAACATTCTATGTCATAGGTCATTCCCTAGATTGGAAAAGGATAAAGTGTTCTCCCAAAGATAGGGTATATAATTTATACACCTAACTTAATCTTGAAAAATAGAAGTAAAATTGCATATTATCCCATGATGTTTTCTTTTCTCCTCTTATGTGTTTGTTCAAACACAGGTGGGAGCAATACAAAATTTTAGCAAATGTAAAAGATGTGATAAGTGATTTTGGATGTTATTTTATCCTATTCATGTTTTTAACATATTTATAAGAGTGAGTGGCTTCCAAGGAACTACTTACATACTTCATAGATATTTGAATTAAAAATTGGTTATGCATGAGTTATCAAGGTAGTTGGTGAAGGTGTAAAAATTATTTTTTTGGAAAACACAAAACCAAAATTATATTACTAATCACAATTGGGAGGTATACATGTCCCACAAAGTGATATAATGTAGACTCATTGAGAAAAAAATGAATAGCTAAATTATAGAAAATCTCTAACCAAGGAAAACTATGATATTAAGTGGATTATACAGGGGGCATTGGGAATTATTATGTGCATGAACCTCACTCACGAGATGATTTCTGGATGGACAGTAGAGATGAGGAGGTCACACTAAATGATTTATCTAGGATAACTCTTTCTCAAATAATTTATTATAAGAAAAATTCAATCTTGAAGGGTTGAAATATGATAAGAATTTAGTTTGAAAATATTACATAGAAAATATAGTTATAGCTCATCCAAAGTGTCACCCCTAGACTAGAAATCAAACAATCCATCTTTCTACATGAGAGAACTATGAGGGTTATCAAAATAACCCTCAATTGGTTAAGTAACAAAGGTATTAATATATTCCTCCAAAATACTTTTGTTTTGAGGGAACAAAATTATGCGGGAATGGCTAAAGATGTGTTCCCACTACTAAAGAAAGGAGCAAATAGTCCGGGACCCACTCTGAGAGTAATCCTCCTCAATTGTATATCAAAAGGAAAAATTAAGGGGAAATAGAAGATATAAGTATGGATACAAGAAATACTAGTACTTTTATGTCCCAACCGACATAAAAGGTTGAAGAATTATTGCAAAATAAAATGATGGATGCCTCGAATAACTCAAGCCAACCATATTCAATCCATACCCCATACTTATTCTATAGAAAAAGTGACTATTATTCAAAGTAAGGTAGAGAGGGTACATCATCCCCTACTCAAAAGGAATCAACTACCACGAGAAAAATAATGGGGGTAAGTGTTTCACCTACATAACCAAAGGAGATCCATTCTTGGGCCTGAATATTTTCAAGGTAGAGAGGATCCAGCAACAAACAATTTTCTTAGAAATAAGAAGGAAAAGGAGGCTCCACCTATAGTTAAGATAATCACAAGTTCCTCGTTATCGAGAGGATGCTCTAGGATTAGAGATGTTGGCACAAGTTTCAAAATCATTCGGGGTTATAGAGACAACCCCACTCATGACATTATCGAAACTTATACTCCTTACCACTCCTAATGAATAAATTTCATCAACTTGAATTATGAAATAGTAAGTACAAGTTCCTTCACATGAATAGGCCATTATAGACCTATTACACAATTTAGTGTAGGATGTAGGGGAATACCTTCTCCCTAATTTTTTCGAGACACACCAATCGACGTTGCATCAATTAGGGTAGAGAGCGAGATCATTAAGAGCCCACCAAGGAACACATATTAGCAACAGGAAAGTTGAACAAAAAAGCATTCGGGAGGTCACAACGATAGAAAATTAACACTTTATAAGGGAGGATTCTCTCCAAATATCCCCTAGATGTAGTATAGAGTGATTGCCAAATGTGAGGTTTTAGAGTGGATTGAAGAAGAAACATTTTCAAGACTTGGTTAAATATCAATTTGAGCCATTAAAATATCACTATCCACTCAAGGATGAAGAAATTAAGGTGGAAGTGGTACAAATCCTAGATGTGGGAATTACACACCCTACAACATGTGAAGAAATTAAGGAGCAAGAATTGGAGACGGAATAGGTCACCATAAGACATTAAGAAAGTGTAGGCAACACGGATGCAAACCGATGACTCCATCCTCACACTCTCTCCATACCAATAAGTCATAATCATTCCAGTGGCCCTCAATAGCAAAAATCTCAACATGATGGAATTTTTACACATTGATGGTTGGGATCTGCACTCCTAAGAAAGAAAAAGTTAAAATTACAGGTGGATGAAACTGACATAGTAAGTCTCTTATCCTCGAGACCATCCAAGGTGCCTAAGAAGGTTTTGGAAGCAAAATTGATTGGGAGGAGAGGGTAAATCAGTATTAATTAAACTCTTACTTCATTTAGAAATCCATGCATTCATTATATAAATCATCTATTTATCCTTGATAACCACATGTGCATATTATATGTGTATTAAGTATTCACAAGAGAATGCAACAAAGAAGACGACACATGAACACCATATCTAAGTGGGAAAACATCAAGGGGAAGAAAATCCACTAAAAATATACTTATATTACATAAATCAAAGAATTTAATTGAATCACCAACTTTACAAGGAGCACCAACCCATGATTTAGTGAGGCACCAACCCCATAAGGAGCACCAACTCCTAGTTTAACAGAGCACCAATCCATAATTTAGTGAACCAACCACTCCAAAAGGAGGATAAAATCCCTAAATATGAACAATAACCAACTCGGACACCTAAAACTAATCGAGATCACGGTTTTAGCTCACAAACCCTAGGTCTTCAACCTTGTTCTATGTTCTTCTTTCTTCTCTTGTATTGCCTCTAAAAATTACACACATGTCCTAAAAATTTATTCAACTTTGTATCAAATCTCATAATACATAAAAAATTTCCCCATACCCGATTCACTCACCTATGGGTCACTTTTTACCGTTATATGGTCTTATTCTCTCTAACCCAAATTATGTCGGTATGTCATGAAGAATTATATACTTACACCATTAAAAACATCCCATAAATTTTACACAACAACTACAAGTGATGCAAGTAGGTTAGCCTATCAAAAACCCTTCATTTCATGATCTAAAAATCACTAAAACACATGAATTGAGATGCCAAAATTCTCCTCATTCCAAAAATATTATTATTCAAGATCCCATATTAATAAACCATTAGTAATACATCATTAAAACATTAAAAATTGTCTCTATTTGTGTTATCCAGTTAGATTATTTCATTTAATGGGCCTAGTTCCCTTTACTGAACTTCAAAACAGTTGTTTCAACACCATTTGACACCATAGAAACTTCATATGATCACCAAATAACTTATAATCAATAAAAAAATTATTTTTACCACTCAAAATAAATGGTAGAACCTTTATAACACTTATTATAAATTTATAAGCCTTCAAACATCCATATATTCAAACTACAATCATTTTTTATTTCACTAGATCAACCTACCAAAAACTTTGTTTCCAAATGTTAGATCATAAAATATTTATACATGCATTCAAGACATTAAAATTCATTCATTGGATGCAAAATTAATACTTATTTAATTATAGGTGATAGTAATCATAACTCAATTAATCTCATGCTTAAAGTATCATCAAACCTTAAGCAAAACTGATGTTGTCTTGAACTACCAAAAATCTTCTCCATGAAAGATTTCCATGGAAACCCTATAAAATGACCCCATGATGAGAAAATCCATATATAAATGCATTAAAATGTTAATATAATTTCCAACACAACTTCAATCGCTTCCTAACTCAACGTGTAGCTCATGTTATGCCCATTTTACTGAAGACTGCTTTTTATGGCCTCAAAACTACCCTTTGACTAGTCAACCTGAATAGAGCTCAACTTGCACTTTTTCATAACAAAAATTATATGAAACCTTCATATACATCATGAAAAATTCACATAAATTCCACAATGGCAAATTAGTCCACACCTCGTTTGGAAACTTTCTCCTAAAACTAAAAATCTTAAGAAACTGACATTTTTAGGTGGGGCCCACATATGGTCACAAGCTCAAACATAATTTTCTGGAAATCTAGAAGATTCCTCTACAACATACAATAATCACTTTTTGTGAACCAATCAAAATTGTTCTGCTACATTAACTTGTCTACAAGTAGCTTCTAGCTAGGGTTTAGCTAGGGTTTTAGACCACTTTACCTTCTTAACAATCGTTCATAAAAATATGACGATCAAAACACCTCATTACTTCGTGCGCAATCTACGTAACTGACCTAATAATCTATTCCTAATATCTCGGGTATCTAGGTAAATCATACAATTCACGGTGAGCATCGAAGGTAAACTTTTTCTTGAAAACACACTTTGAATTTTACCAAGTTTCACAAAAACTTGCATAACTTCAAAAATATTCTACATATTGTAGTGTCCACTTCCCTTTGACACTTTTAGATACTGATCTTGATACTGTTGATCTTATTATGGACACTACTATGTTTTATTTTAGTATGATAGTTAGATGTGAGATCATGGATTATTATTGATCTGGATTCAGTTATTATGCATGATGATTATTAGAGACATTTTTATATGTGGATGATGATATATTGTTTGACATGGATATGTGATGGATAATTGTTCAGACATGTGATATTGGATATTGTGAATAGAACTAGCATGGGAATTAATTGATGATGATATAGTTGATTAATTAAACTGAAAATGATAATGTTGATTTCTTGATGTTGTTGTGATTTATATGAATAGATGGCTTTGTTAGTATATTTATATCATTTTGGATGTTCTGATATGGCCATGAGGCCGAAGGAGGTATTTGTATTTTTGCAGGTTAAAATATCACAACAATGTCGGGGGACTGGAGACTAACCATATTGGAATTCTAGGTGAATGCAACAAGGTCACCATGGCAACATGTTTTGTGTGTGTGTGTGTGTTGTGTTATGTTAGGAGTTCCCATGGGGGATTTCCATTATATGTGACCATGGGTTTGTGTATTTATTAATGTGGTTTCTTTATTAATGTTTTCATGTGTTTATTTTGTGATGTGTTACCCTTTTCATTAGTTATATATGTTGTGTTAATGTTGTGAATAATCATGTGTTAAAATAAATAAATCAATATGTCATAGGAATGTAATAAATAAAGTTGTTGCTCTTAAATGTAATATTGTAAGAGTGTGTAAGAAAGGTTGTAAGAATGTGTAAGAAATATGTAAGATAGATTTGGAGTGTGAAACACTTCATCCTCTTGGGAAATTCGAATTTTTCCTTGGGGGCTATATTTGGAGGCTTGTGGGACAAGTTAAACTTGTCCCACACCTCTTAAAATTATTCACCAACCATACCTATGGTTTGGAGGTTAAATTTAGGCCTTTTTAATGCATTTTGAAATGACTAATTGTAAGTTTTAATTGCACTTCTCTTACATGTTTTAAATTCAGTCCTTTTGGAGTATGGGTCATTTTGGAGTGTGTAAGTTATATTGTCATTTTATTTATTATGTTTAGGTGAATGATGTTGAATTTGTTCTTGGGGTTGAGGAAGAATGATGTGGCATCCCACATGGATCCACATCATCCTCTTCTCTTCCCTCTCCTTTAAAATTTGAACCCCTTTCTTGTTTGAGGTTGTTGAAACTTTGCATACTTTCCTTGGGGTGAATTTCTTGTTGTTTTGGAGTCTTTCTTGTGGAAGGAGATTGGAGACCATTGCATGCTTGTGTGTTGCTGATTTCTAGACTGTTATTGTGGCATTGGGAAGCTTGTTGATCTTGGAACAAACTCCATTATGGAGAGGTAGGAACTTGATCCTTTTTAAAATGCTTTCTTTCTCTTGCATGCATGTATGAAATGGTGATTGTTGTTATGTGTGTGTTGGCTAGTTGGGTAGACTGCTTAGGACATGGTGTAGGAGAAGGCTATGGAGGGCATAAAGGAAAGCCAATGGCATTAGTTTTATTATGGAGGGATTTTGGGATTGGGATCCACCATGGAAAATAAATAGCTTGCATTTCTTACTCTTGGGGGGGCATAAGGAGGGGTTGGGAGGCATAAGTTTTATGGGATATGATATGTTATATTGGCAGTATGATTATTGGTGGATGCCCAATTCCCAATTGGGAGGCATAAGTAGCTTCCCCATAGATCCTTGCTCTTTTTGGCTTGCTTGATAAAGCCTCGCTTTTGTTTGCACTTGTTTAATGTAGTTGTGAACTACATTCTTCTTGAAATGTGTTTTGAATGTGAAAATGTTGCATGTTTTTGAGGAAGCCTTTGTTGCCATGTGTTGTGTTGCATCTCTTATTTCAATATGGTTGGGACTCAAGGGAGAATGAGGAAAGATGGCTTCTCCTTCTCATTAGATGTCTTGGTTGGGTGGAGAGCGTTGCCTTTCCCCTTCCTTGTTGTGATCAAGATGAAAAGATGAAGAAACTAGCATGCTGTTGTTTTGGAGCAAGAGGAATATATAGTTTGACAGTCCTTCCTTTTGAACAAGTTATTGTAATCCTTCCCACTTTGGAGTGGATGAATTATATATCAATTTGTAATGTGAAGATATTTGTATTGATAATGGAAGATTGAATTGTATTGTGCAATGTAAATAAGTTATATTCTACTCTCTATTTTGGAAAAGAAATGTGAAAGGATGTTACATACATTGCATTTTGTATTTAGAAATCAAATGGAAACGTGATAAGTTGTAAAATTTTATTGGAAATAAATAAAGGAATGCTTCACTTTCTCAAACTTACATGGTTGTATTGGAACTGAATTGTTATTGTAAATTAAAACATCTGTTGAAAAGAAGAATGCGTAGGAAGGAAGTATATTGTTTTTGCATCCTTGGAAGTATATTAAAATTGAATTCAGAATTTGTAATTTTGACTTGGGAATGAATTGCTAGAATCAGCTGAATGTATTAGACTATATTGGAAATAATTTGTTACATTTAAATGATGGAATTGATAAATAGATCCCTTAAAAATTTGATCACTGGCATTATAAATTCTAAAACTGGTAAATCTAAACAAAATGCACAGTTCAGACCTGCACTTAATAACCAACTTAAAAATGTTATGGAATAGCATGCTAAGACACTAAGGAACTCAATTTGACAAAGAAAACTTAAGAAAACAACTCGACCATTGCTAATTCGAATACAATCCCTCTAATAGTCATTTTCCTGTCATTTGATAGAAAAATACAAACTTGAATCAATTGGACAAATCAACCCTCCAAAAACACTCTAAACCCTCCCTAGATCAATTCTCCATGTCTACTTGACATGTTGAGTGAAGGAGGAAACTAAATTTTATCAAAAGTGAAAGTTGGAAATTACCACTTTTGCAAATTAAAATCTTGCAGCTTGGTTTCTCAAATTTGACCCTTTAAATTTCATCAAAAGTAAATTTTATGGTTTCTATGTAAAAAGGGGAAATGAGAGCTTTCTAAAAGTCCTTGTTTTCCCAAAACTGAGCTTTCTAGCTCAAGTTATGGCCATTTGAAGTTTTACTTCAATTTGGCATTCAAAAATAAAATAAATCTAACTATTAACTTTAATTTTGACTTTGGAAAAATTTCCACAAAACATCCACTGCCCTGCCATCCCTCAACCAATCAGGACCTACCACGTGGCACCTCAAAGGGGTAGACCAAAGTTTTAAACTTATCTTTTTAGAAAATTATACCTTGGCAAAATTTTCCCATTTTGTCCTACCTCTCCACCAACCCATAGCCAATCACGTGCTGACACATGGCTAGGCGGAAGTACGGGAGGGTTTTTGATCTTAGCATTTTTTTCCCTTTGGAAAATATTCCATTTTGCCTCCATAGCCCCGCTCCCACACCTTGCCTTGGAATTATTCTTTTCGCAACGCATGGGCCTACACATGCCTTTTTGACTTTTATTCCTTCTTGGCGTCATGCCTTAGGTTTTTTCACCGCCCTGTCTCTCTACGCCAATCAATGTGTGACACATGGCACCCTTTCTTCCTTCGATGGAGGTGCACACGAAATTTCTCCCTTGAGCTTTTAATCCCCAAAATCCTAAATCTTCTCGCCACCCCCACTCATTCGTTTTCCCCACGCCAATCCCTAAGTGACATGTGGCTCCCTCACCGGGCTCGCAGGTGCACGAAGGTTACTTCCTCTTTTGTGCTAAAGAAAGGAAAATGTGCCTAAAAACCCCGCCAACCCCTCACCTTTTCCCGCTTTGAACCAGGACTCGACACGTGTCCACCGGGACCACGAGAGGTGTAGGAGAAGCATGGATTTTATGCCCATGCAATTGAAAATTTTCTAGAGCTGCCCCATGACCTGCCATCCTGCCTAAGGGGATTTCACCCCTCCATGATACGTGTCCCCTTGGGGAAAATTTAGCCCCAAAACTCCACCCGGCCATATCTTGAGTTCTACAAGGAGTTAGGAGGACTTCTTTATATCACCGAAAAGGTGAGAAAATTTCCTATCCAATGGGAATGGTTTAGGGAAATTTTGGAGGTGTTAAGTATGAGAAAAATCCTATTGAAACTCGGAGGCTTCTAGAGAGCAGGCATGGGGTAAATTACTCCCTAACCTAACTAAAACATGTAACCCTAAAATTTGAACCGTGTGAATTTGTTATTAGTTAATGAAGGGAACTTTTTTGTGGTACTTTGGTCTTGTTCTAGAACCTGTTAGTGAAAACTAATGTCTTGCAGCCTGATTATAGACACTTCAAATCAAAAAAATATCCCATAATTTTTCTAGCTAGCCCAAGGTTGTTTCTTGGGTTTCAAGTGGTTGTTTAAACCTGCATTACACATCCTGACCTGAAACTTGGCATGAAGCACCATGAAAACATCCTATAACTACTAAAAGTAACAACATAGCTCAAATGCATCTCAAACTCTCCATTCAATCTCATTTACCTATGTAAAATTGTTTGTTTCTAACTTGTAGCTTCACAAGGACCTTGAACACACATCAAACCACATAATTGTGACCTAAAACTTGCCATACACCTCAGCTAAACTACCACCATGTTGAAACCATTCTCCAATAAGAAATATCTAGTCCAAATGTCACACATCTACCTAATTCTTGATTCTCCAAGGCTAGAGACAAACATGGAATGACCTGACTCAACACCGATACAACCATGTTGACTCACTTTGAAGACCCATGTATAATCATGACACATCTTATGGACCATGTATGACCTCATGACACATAGCAACTAGCTTGGTAAGACTCATACTATGATTTAACTCACTAGACCATGCACTAGGACACCCAAGAACAACACCAAACTTGACAATCTTCATGCTTGACCATTGACTAAAACCATATGAGGACTCACATGACTGAATGAAACCCTTTTCCATCAATGGGGTTGACATCAATGACAACACTAACCCACAATGGCCAACAACCTCCTCCTTCGTCATTGATTACCACCAATAAGACAAACACACATGTGACCTCAAATTCATGTTTCTGAGCTTCTCTCCCCTTTTCCATCAATGAAAAATGTTACATCAACTTCAAGACACGAAAATTGAAAACACACATCTAAGCAAAATGACAATAATGCAAAATTTGACTTACTTGACTTATGAAGCTCCCCTTGGGATTGAATTCTCTCCTTTTGACTCCTTCAACAACAATAGAAGATCCTATGGACCTGTAAAAAGCTCTCCCTAAGCTTATACCCCTTCTCCTAGGCATCATTCATGTCGATGAGAACTTACTAGATCTTAACCATGCATGAAAAGCACCAAAAATACTTTTAACCTTGTTATCTTCTCATAGTATGCTATCTTATCAATTATAGAACTCTTATCTCCCCTGGATATAGTACTTATTCAGGACAACAGATCTGATTTTGGAATAAAAACATGAAACTTACATTCCCTTTGATCTACCTTAGCTTGGTGAATCCAAAACTCAGCTTAACTCTACCTCATCTTTCCTCCACACAATTTGACACCGAGATCCCTAATGTAGACATTTAGTGTAATTTGGATAAATCAGATCAGCCCACGAGCTTCAATCACAATATGAATTTCAAACTCATCACTCCCCCTAGAATTTTATCACCTTTCTCTACATAAAACACGCAAATTTGAGAACCTACATTACATATATTCTTTGAGTGAATCAAATTATTTTACCTCTATCCTAAAGTGCTCTTTCTGTTTTCACAACCTTGTTTCATCTCACAACATATAATGGATATTTCAATTTGTCTCCCTCTACCTCAAAACACTCTTGTAGAATTCTTGCAACACTTCCATACGTAGGAATCATTCTCACATACTCAAATTTTACCTTATGAATATTGAAATCTCAGGTTTATCCTTGCTCCACCTCTTGATCATAGCATTTTCTTATGTAACAGGTCTTTAAGACACTATCATAGACTTTTAAGTTACTTGAGCACTTGATAGAGACTTCAAATACCTTCCATAGGTGAAGACCCGTGAAAATTACTACATGAGTTGCGCATCAAATACCTATAGAATACCATATTTCTTCCTATAGAACATCATTCTCTTCCTGCATGCAATACTTGAGCTTCATTGTTATACCAGATTAGTACATTCATTTGAGCAAGTGGAACTATCAACACTAGGGTTTCGGGTTCAAAAACCTTATCAATCACATTCATGGTACATGTTTTGTGTTATTAGGTCAACAAAACACTCTCTTGAGACAATACATAGCCTACTAACTTCTTGAACAACCTACTTAGCACTAAAGACAACTTTTGACTAACATGACAACTCGGACACAAGATTTCCTTGGTAGGAAACATATTGAGCAATCATCATGATAGGATTTGAAACGAGAGATAAAAATCAAGAACATTCATCAACATTAAGCCTTGATGCATACAATGATGAAACTTATAAAATCTATTCAAGACTCAATCATGTTACTTCATGACTTTCATCATAGACTTTTCTTCATTTACTTGTAGCTACTAATTTTACACTTTCTCGGTCATCAAGCATACCATAGTCTTGTAGCCTCTCAATTTTTTTATCTTCAATGATAGATTTCACATCCTTGCACATGATCAATAGGCTCTAAATGGGACACTCATTTTTTTATTTCAACTCCTTCAAGATCTTTGAAGACCCATTACTGAGAATATGTTCCCACTTAGGTCTTAAGGAAGTTACTATCAATTCACTGTTTTGAAAAAAAATTAGAGAGAATATGGACTAATTTAGGATCAAAAACCACATGAATATATAAGTGCACATAGTCTAGGAGATATGTACAAAAACTTAGCCTTTGAAACCACCATTTTTTCCTACGAACTCAACAAACCACGGTACTGATTCACAACTTCACAAAACTAGTTATGACATAGTTGCATCATAAACTAACAAATTTTAGCTTCAAAGGTTAAAAATTTTCAATAAGCCTTGGAGTAACCTTTCCTGCTGATATGAGCACTATTTTTCATAGTTAAAAATATGAACATCACTTTCTTACTTATAATCACCTTGGTTTGTACTTAAACCTTCAACAATAATAACATAGACCATATTTATTATGACAATCTCATCATACTTTATGACTAGTTACATTTACAATCCTTCTTTATTGAGTATTATAACATCTTTCACCATGATGAATATTGAACCCTCCAACAAGATAACCATCAATAATCACACTTAGAACTTTGATGGATCATCTCGCTTCTTAGACATTTCACTATGACCATATTATGCACAGACTTCAAAGGGAATTCCTTGAGCTACATAATCTCACCTTCAACCAAAGATATAGTCTCAAAATTGTAGCCTTCATTTGGTTCATAATCAATTTTCATAACATTACATGACTGAGAAGCTTATATATTTTGTCTAGAAACTAACACAAAGACCATTTACTTCATTCGGACTTGTAGGTTCTCATTTGATAGTGTTTCTACCCTAATTTTGCAATGTAGTCCTTCATGAGTTTTCATTTACTAGCCATTTTGGATTTTCAGACCTCTTTTCATGCTTCTTTGAACCATTAGACCATTCACAATCTACTTTGACACTTATAACACATTCCTAAGACATAATTCAACCCTTGATGCAACCAAGTAAGACCTTGGTCTACTAAGATCATTAATACCTGGACAAGTATGATCCTTCTTGACTATATTATATCCACCTTGATGGATCTATTTGAGCCTAATATACTATAAGCTCTAACTATGACCTCATTTGTTCATTACAATTTCCTCCTTTCTCATACGTAGACCTTTTCAACATGTTGATAAGCTCAACTCATCTTCTCACAAAGTCGTAGAGCTTCATTTTAGCTCAATTTCTCTTTAGTTCAATGATATAGGATAGTCAATACCCCAAGGATTCAAACTCCTTGAATGAAGCACCTTCTATAGTACCATTTGTTGAAGGAGATATGACTTAGATAGTGATTCCTTCTTTTCCATCACATCTATACTTTGAGAATCAACTCTCAACCAATATTTCGAAACTTCAAGAGTAGTACACAACTCTAAGACACCACTATAAACAATTGAACACACTCACAGAATCATTTTGCATTATATTGACACTTAACACATCTTTCCATACATTTTTTATGCATACTTTCAAGTATCTTGAGCAACCGAGATGCTCTTTGGATTTGAAGCTTTTACAAGGATGACATAAGAAAGTTTACTTAGACTGAGATATATGTGACGATAGACAAAGGTGTACAATGTACTAACCAAAAAAATTGTTAAAACAAAACACCATGCTTTTGAAAACCATACTAACTCATATGAGAATATATGATGACTACAGACCCTAACAATCTTAAGACTCCATTCATACATACCTTAAAAAAACAACAAAGATTTATATAATTCACACAAGACATTAACCAACCTTTTTATGACCTTAAAGAGCATATATTTGACCTTGATACTGAGTGAGATACAACTTTGAGAGGAACATAGTTTATAATAATTTTCATATCACAATTTAGCCAATGGTCAACATATCAGGTCATCATACTTTGACTGCAAGAGTACCTTTTACATGAATATAGACCTCCTTGATACATAACATTGCTAACATAGACCACATAGATGAGTGAACACAAACATATACTCGAGATATGGGCAATACACATGATAAGACACTAAATACTTGTACTCATACAAGAAGACTCAATGACATAGATTACAAAGCAAATAGATCAATCTCAGATCTTGAATATTGATTCTCCTTCCACTTTTCCACACACATATGTCCATATTGTTTGAGTGAGAATAAATACTTATATAATGTAACACCATACTATACATGATGAAGTAATGGATTTTTTCCTTTAGGATCTCTTGAAAATTCATTTTCCTCATTATCTTGCACAAAAAATATGGTTTTCTTCTCATGACTTGTCACATGATCTTTATGGGCTTATTTGATCTCTTCATAGATTAGCTTAAAGTCTAGGGATTCTTTTTCATCCTATCTAAAGTTGTTATCTTCTTCATTTCCATTTTTAGGGAATCTTGTCTTGCAATCAACATATGAACCTATTTTTCAAACTTCATGAGACTTATCATCACATAAATGTTTAGGATAAGGATTACATATGTTGTATATGGACTGCCATATGTCAAACCCTAGGGGTTTCAATAACACCCACATTCGATTAATGGATTCACTTGAACATCTTCTATTTCAGGGTCATATTTTTCATGATCATCTTCTTCTTCTTCAAATGACTTGTTCATAAATTATTCATACCTTTTTAGGTTTGCATCTACTTCCTCCAGATGGATTAAAATTATCTTGACATTTTCCCTTGAGCTAATCAACTCCTTTTCATTTCATTTATACCCATCTTGTTCTCCTAAATCTCCTTCAAGTGGAGAAACTTGTTTCTTAGGACCTTCTCTCGATACCAATTGTTGGAAGAACAATCGACTAGAGGGGGTTAATCACTCCTACTTAAAATCTTACTTCAATTACAAATCCATGCATTCATTATATCAATTATCCATTTATCATTTCATAACCACATGTGCATATTAGATGTGTATTAATCATTCACGAGAGAATGAAACAAAGAAGAAGACACATGAACTCCATATATAAGTGGAAAACCCTTATGGGGAAGAAAACCAGTAAAATCTACTTATATTATACAAATCAAATAATTATAGTGAAACACCAACTTCGGAAGGAGTACCAACCCCTCGCTTTGGTGAGGCGTCAACCCCGTAAGGAGCACCAACCCCTAGCTTAGTAGAGAACCAACCCCTAATTTAGTGAAGTACCCACTCCACAAGGAGGATACGAACCCCTAAATATGAAAAAGAACAAAATAATCCACCTAAATATGTTTGATCTCTGATATTTTTCTTCCAAAACTGATTGAGATCACAATTTCAGCTCACAAACCCTAGGACAAACCCTATGTCTTCAACCTTGCTCTTTCCACTTATTTCATCACTTGTCTTGACTCTAAACACTTACACACATGTATTAAAACATTATTCAACCTGTTTCACATCTGATCATCTCTCAAAATCTTACCCCATATTTGGAATTCACTCACCTATGGGTCACTTTACTACCCCATGCAAGACTAACTATCAAAATGAGCTAAAACATCACTTTGATATGCTCTTATTATCTTCAACCAAAAGGAGGTCAGTACTTTATGATAAATTCTACCCATAAACCATTAAAAATATCCCATAAGTTTTCCACAACAGCTATAAGGGACTCAAGTAGGTCATCTTGGCAAAAACCCTTCATTTCATGATCCAAAAATCACTAAAACACATGCATTCGAATGCCAAAATTCTCCTCATTCAAAAACCATGACTAGTAAATCTCTCTTATTCATAAACCATGAGTAATATATCATTTAAATGTTAAAAATTATCACAATTTATTTTAACCAATCATATTATTTCATATTATGGCCCCAGCCTTGCCTTCTGAAACATTAAATCACTTGTTTCCTACACCCTTCAAAGACACCGAGAAACTTCATCTGATAACAATATAAACTATACTCAACCAAAACATGTCATGTGACCTATAAAACAAAATTTAAAAACCTTTATAAAACTTCTAAGAAATTTATAAGCATTCAAACATTCATATATTCAAACTACAGCCACTTTTTCTTTCACCAAATCACCTTCCAAAAATGTTGTTTCCAAAGGTTAGCTCATAAAAATATTTATACATACAGTAAAGACCTAAAAATTAATTCACTAGAGGAATAATTAATCCCTCTTCGCATTCCAAGTTATAGGAAGCATCACTAAATTAATCTCATGCTTAAATTATCATCAAACTTTCACCAAACTAGATGATGTCTTAAACTTCCAAAATCTTCTTCTTTGAAAGAATTCCTGGAAATCCTATCAAATCATATCTTTATGAGGAAATAATATATCACTAAAAATATCTTTGAATATAATTTCCAACACAAATTTAATTACATCCTAACCAACCGTGTATCTCCTGTTACTCCCATTTTATTGAAGACTACTTTTTATGGCCTCGTAACTACCCTTTGACTAGTTAACATGAATGGAGATCAACTTGCAAGTTTTCATCACAAAAGTGATCTGAAATATTCGTATACATAAATAAAAACTCACATAAATTCCACAATGTTAAATTATTTCATACATCATTTGGAAAATTTCTCCTAAAACTGAAACTTGTCAGAAACTGGAATTTTTAGGTGGGGCCCACATATGGTCACAAGCTCAAACATAATTTAATTGAAATCTAGAAGAGCCTTATACAACATCCAATCATCAATTTTTGTGGATGATTCAAAAATTGGCTTCTACATTAACTTTTTGTAGACTACTCCTCCGCTAGGGTTTAGCTAGGGTTTTAAACAACTTTACCTTCTTAATGATTTTTTTAAAATGTGATGATAAAACCACCTCATTATTTTTTTAAAGATTAATAAGTGACATAATAATATATTTATAGGATATCATGTCCCCATGTAAAGCATACAATTCACAATGAGCATCAAAAGGTCAACTTTTGCTTTAAAACACACTTTGAAACTTACCCTAGGTTTCACCAAAATTGCATTACTTAAAAATATTCCGCATATTGACCTAAAAATTGTCATGAAGCACCATAAAAACGTCCTATAGCTTCTAAAATTCACCACATAGTTCATAGTCAACTCAAAATCTCCATGTAATCTCATTTACTGTCTTCAAATTGCCTATTTCTCACTTGTAGCTTCCCAAGGACCTTGAAAACACATAAAACAACTTAATTCTGACTTGAAAATCACCATACACCTCATGTAAACTTATAAAATTATGAAACCATTCTCTAATAAGAAATATCTTATCTAAATATAATACCTCTACCTCGATACTTATATGTTCCAAGGCTAGAGACAAGCCTAGAATGACTCGACTCAACACCGATGTGACCATGTTAACTCAATGAATACCTATGTATAATCATTACACATCATATGGAAAATTTATTACCTCATGACACACTCTAACCATATTGGGAAGACTCGTACTATGATTTAGCTCACTATACCGTACACTAAAACACCCAAGAGCAACACAAAACTTGACAATGTTCATGCTTGACATTGAATAAAACCATATGAGGACTCACATGACTACATGAAACCATTTTCAATTAATGGGGTTGACATACATGAAAAAACTAACCCACCATGGATTAAAAAGGTAAGAATATTATCAAGAACAAGAATAGGTCCATAAGGAGATAGAATTCTAGAGATTACCACTCCACAGATGATATAACTAGGGATGAAGCTAGTTCATCTCACTATCAATTCACTCAAGTCCCAATAAGAAAACCTACCATGGATTTTATTGAGCATGATCTCATAGTGGAAATGTGAGGAATATTCAACAAAATGGACAAGGAAAATGAGACAAAAATCATCTCGAAAGAAAAGGATGACATTTAGTCTAACTATATGCAAAACTGGATCCAACCTCATGAGACAAACCAAGAAATTATAATTGCCATTACTCCTAGTGAATTAAAATATGTAGAATGCATGAGAAGTAGATAATAAGATACAAAGAGGTGGGAGGTAAGATTTCTTGAAAGAGGAAGTCAAGTCCTTGAATAGGAAAGTATATGCCATAACCAAGTTTTACAACAAATAGAGGTTGGAAAGTTACTAGTTGAGAAATTTATGTATGAGGTAGATAATTTGGGATGGTATGCTTCCCAAAATTGAAGCCATCAATACCATGGATGAATAAGATGTATAAAAATAAGGGATAAACATCCATATTGTAAAGGAAAGTAATATTAGTATGAGAGGGCTATCATATTAAGGATGGAAATATTGAGGAGATACATCAACACAATTCAAGCTATGGGAAGATGCAATTACATGTCATAACCAATTTTTCGAACAAATAAAATTTGGCAAGGTAGTAGTCAAGAAATTTCTTGATAAGGTAGAGCATTGGGATAGTACGTTTCCAAATAATGAAGCCATCAATACCATGGATGAAGAAGAAGTAGAAAAATAATGGATAACACCATCGATCAGTAAAGGAAAGCAATATGAGTATGAGAGGGATATCAAATTAAGGATGGAAAAATTAAGGAAGTACATCAACACAATTAAGCTATGAGTAATAAAGCAAGGGAGTGTGTGGCTGATATTGAACCCAATTTAGTAAAAATGTTTCCCCTTGAAGAAGCATGTGCCTCGGGAGCTATAGATTATGGTAAATTCATTTAGTTACAAAAAAACATATTGTAGGGGAGTTTAAAAATAAAAATAAGTTTGTGATCCTTATATTCATATGTTTGTTCACTTGGAAGTTTGGATCAATAAATTGGCCAAGAAGTTAAGAAATAAAGTAGTTATTTCTATTGAATGTAGCAGCATTTTATCCAAATAGGAAACAATATTCCTCTATCATGAGGGTCTAGATGAAGATCCTATCTTGAAGATGTTTCAACATGTTGATGCATACAAAAACAATCCAAAGGAAAATAAAGTAACTGAAACAATTGAACTTGACCCCTCTTGATAATATTATTTTCCCCTTACTCTTTTATTCTTTAAGAATTTTTCTAATTCATCATTCTTCTCCGAACAGAAAGAGAATTATTCATGGCATAACGTATTCACTATGTTGGTACACGTATGAATGATAGCAGGGACCAAATTTTTCATACGAACATGTTGTATACATTAAATACAAAAAGGGGGTTTTATAGGGGCACCAATCCATGGAATTATATTTGAAAATATACATAAGGTGTTGTGATCAGTACACAATTTTCCAACTTTTACAAACTTCACTAGGAATATTGGAAGAGGGGCCAAGAGTTTGTCTTTATGGAATTAAAATTCCTTACTATCAAATACACCAAACATATACTCAATATCACATGCGAGTTCACGAAGCATTCCCATGAACATAAGCTCATAAAGGCTTTCCTAGGGTCCCTAAAGGATACAAATTAGCTCCTATTTTTTCCTCAAGAGACATAAACCAATCCAAAATGGTATCTCCCCCATTAAGATGTCTTTGTCCCATGGTGAGCAAACATGTTTTGGCACTATAGTTGGTTTGGAAACATTTACAGGCTTTCTAAGAATGGTTCAAGTTTTATTATTAGGAAGGGATTGAGGCTTGATTGGGGTCTTCTCAGGAGAGGATATTATTTTCTCTTGGTCCTCTAAGCATTGAGTAATTAGAGCTCTATTTCCTCGATTCTTGCTAACAAGATTAAAATGATGAAGATCATGTTCCAACAATGTAGTGGTGAATTAATTCCATGATATAAAAATATTTCATCTTGGATGATAGGATGGTTATGTGACCAAAAATACTTCAAATTACATATATGAATGTGATCCTATGGGTGAAGGAGATGATGAAAAATGAATTTGAAGGACATAAACAAGTAGGTTATCTTGGCAATTTGGAAAATCAAAGCTAATCTCGCAACATTATGAGTCAAGATCTTATGGGGAGGATTTTGTTAATCAAGGACTTCAAATAATAGTATAATAAAGTATTCATCATGGCCAAATAGATAAAAATTGGTTCTCATAATTTTAGAGGACAACCCACATAGAATGGTTTCCACTCCTGGTGATGATGTCATTGTCCTAAAGATGAATTTGATAGAAAATTCGTAGGAATTCAACGTTTGAAATAGAATAAATACTTGCAACTTATGATGGAGAAAGGGAAATTTATAAAGGGGTGACTCTATAAATGGTATGTAGAAACCATTAATTTCACACACAAATAAAGATATGTCCCAATAATTGGCACAAACTAGAGGGATGTGGATTAGGCCATTCACGTAGAAAGATATCTCTAAGGATTGATTGTAGGTTCATATTCATGCCAAGTAACATCAGAAAGGAATGTTAAGACATCCAATTTTATCCATTACCATTTTGATAAACATGCTTTCAAAAAAGGGAAAGAATAAAATCTAATGATTAAAAACATACTCTTTGGGAATGCACACATGGAATGCTTGCGTAGGTAAAATAGACATTGTATAATGACAACGTGGAAAATAAACATGAAAGTTTGTTAGAAAATAGATAATATTCTTCATTCCTCCATAGGCGAAACCATGAAACAGAACTACATCTTCTTGACATATCAAAGTGAAATCTTTTTAGTTGGGGTAACCTCCCGTGCATTTTGGTAGACTCACAATCTTATTCCTCCGATCTTTTAGGCTTCATTTTTTTTTTTGATGCAATTTGAGTATATTCCATAAAGGGGGAAATTTTTATAAGAATGAAGCTAAGTCTTCATTCTATGGGTTATAATTGTTTGTTTTAGGCTAAGATGATTTCGTTTATACGAGTTATTAGTAAGCATTATGAGCATCTAATGTATGTCTCCCTCATTTAATTAAAATATATTGAGTTGTATGCCATTTTTCATGTCGACATTCCTGATTTGTATGGAAGCATGTATGAGCAGTGAAAATTCTAATATGATTTTATGTATATTGAATTTATTGAATAAAAATTATTATTTATTACTATGTGCAATAGATTGGTTATCGATTGAATGTTGTTCTCAGTAGTGTTACTTTATCGCATGTATCCGATTTTAAAATCCTTTTGCATTATTACTTAGGGATGATTTCTTCCAAACTCATAGGTGTATTTTGAGTGATATTTGATGTAAGAAATAGTTATTTTATTGATATTTCATGCACAAATGTTTTTATTTGAAATAATAGAGGTTACATGGTAGTATTTGTAAGAACTTGTTATCAATGAATGAAAATTCTCCATTAAGAGTTACATTATTTTGATCTTTGTCTTCCTGCACTTCTGGTTGTAATTGACTAAAATAGGAAACACCATTGTTTCTCCCCATTTAGATTGAAATTCCCCCTTTATAAAAAATTATTCTATCATCCTACCCTTGTAAACATGTTAAGCGTATTTATCATACACTATTTTCCTTCAAATTGTATTTACCTTGTAGATTATGAATTCATTTTATATTATTTGTAAATATTTACATTCCAGAATCATCAAAATATATTTAATTTATTGTTTATACAGAGATAATGTCTTTAAATCATGTATTATTTGTCTTTAGTATCTTGTGTCTCGATGCATTGTTTTTAAGACAAATCTTCAAGTAAACATTGCATTTATGGATATAATTGGCTTAGATTGACCCACCAAAAATTTATAGGAGATTTAATAATATTATCCCTCCTTCTCTCAAGATACCCCTTAGGATCTCTCACCATGGTTAAGTCAGAGCCAAAAGTATCAAGAGATAGCCATTCCCTTTTTATGTTCCTCCTAGTCATTTTCAGGACTTAGTGATGAAAGAATGTTAGATCTATCCTTGGCTACAAAAGACACATCTCACATCTATCATTATTAAATACATTTGTTTGTGTATTGTTTTCATATCTATGGTGTGTAAAAATGGGAACCAAAACCATCCTCACACTCATCAATACCTAACAAAACTTTGTGCAATATTTCCTTGAACCATTGATGCTCTTGCATCAAACTCCTAAGGTACTTAAAACTTGAGTTCCACCTCAAGTATGATGATTGATTGGTAGTATCACCCTTTAAAAATTATAATTTTATAGTCCCATATTTTTAATCCAATACACCTCTTTTAGGCCTCTACACTTATTTATTCTCCTCTTGCAATACCTCATTACCTCTCTATTACATTTCCACACTATCTCGTGCAATATTGTCACCCGACAACCTCCTCCAAATGGATATCTCCTTCTCAGCCTCTCTTTTTATTCTTTTATCACCTATATCCATCCACCTCTACCTCAATTATTCAAGAATTTCTTTCTTGCTATCCATATCATCTCTAAACCTCCATCTTATTTTCATTCATTCTTCACACACTAATTCATCTCTTTACAATCTACTTACATGCCCTTATCTTTTCCTTTATCTCTTCCTAAGAACTTCCCTCTATTTCCCCTTGTCACCTTTCTATAAATATATCTCTTCTCTGCACCACCTTACTTTGTGCATCTCTATTTTATGTGTCCATCTTTCCATGCACTTATGGTCTATTAATCATGATCAACTATCCTCCTCCCAAATTTTCACATCATTATTCCTTCTTCTCGTGCCCTTCTATACTCACGGGTTTTCGTTCTTCTCATACCTTCCTTTCTACAAAATATTCTTCATCACACATATTATGAATTTTTGAAATCGTATATCTTCTCTCATTCTCTTGACCCTCTCTAGGCCAAAAATCATCCATCTCCACCAATATTTTATTGTTTTCACCTTTTACATGACCTATGCAATAACATTCCTTTATCTTCTCACCTTCATACTATTTCTTTCCTTCTCCCCAAGTATTATCAACCATCTCCACTCTTATAGTGTGTTTAATTCTTTGTAAAATTTATTCTCTTCCTTTTTTAGGCATGTTCTCCTCATTCATACATTCTTATCCTCTTCGGATGTGAGCCAACCTTCCTCCCCTTCTTCCTTTGAAACCTTCATTATGCCATGTATACTAACCTTTTTGGTTACCTTCTCTTCACATTTTATATTTATATCTTACTAAATCTCCTTCTTCCCCCTTTCATTATCTCCATTACATAATTTTGCATCATTCTCCAATCACTTCTTTTATTTCACTATTGCCTTCAATAAAACGTGTTCTCCTCCTCATAACACGTCTTCATTTCTATCATGTGCCCTCCATTATTCATGTAATCATATTATTTCTCTTCTCATTTGAGATCTTTAGGGATTTATTTCTTCTCTTGTGTTCCTCACTCATTGCATAATCCTAAAATATCTCTCATGGATCTCTCCTCTTCAGTTTCCTTTAGGGAAAATTATTCAATTATGCATAATTTATCCTCCTCAATGTTGAACTCTCATTTTATCATGTACTCCTCTATTAACTCTTTTTTATGATATATTTATATATTTCTTGCTCATCTAGTGTGCCTTGTTCAACATGCACCATCATAGTATCCTTCATGGAATGCTTCTTTATTGTTTCCTTTGAATAAAATCATACTCACATCTTCTCTTTGTCTCTTATGAAAATGCATCCTCATTTCTACATGTTCCTCCATTTATGAAATAATCTACTCCTTTTTGGGATTTTTTATTCCACATAATCCATTATGCACATATATCCCTCTATTAGGAATTCTTATATGTCCTCTTCTTTCTATAGTTAGGTACAATTCTTTTCCATTACATGGAATTCACACACTTGTTATTAGTCTTGATCTATGGCCTTCATTGTGACAAGAGGGTCACCCTCTATGTGATCATGTAATTCTACAACAATCTTCTATTGTCCCTTGGCTAAGAATTCTATCTATGCACTCATTTATTTATGTAGTTATTCTATATGTTCTCTTTTGTATCCTTTTCACTCTCCCACCTCTATCTATGGTCTCAGAAATCTCCCTCGCATTCTTGGTCTACAATGATCATCTTCTCTTCATATAATTATTATGGCATGATACTAACAAGTATTACCACATGTTCATAGGTGGCTTCTCTCTTCACCCCTTGCTCATCTCTACGTTGTTCTCTATGTGTTGTCTCTCATACAATCCTCATTCGTTCTTCCACACATGTTCCATCCTCTTTTTCTTGATTTTTGTACACTATCACAATATTTGACTATTCCTCTAAGGATGCCCCTTCTTCTGCCTTGTCTACTAGTATAATCTTTATACATAATTCTTTATTCGTTTGACTACTCACTATGTCATTTTACCCTTTTTGGGAATCATGAGCGATAAGACCTCTTATATTATAGTATTTATCAATTCTTTCCATTTTTGTCCTTATAACCATTAGCTCCTTCATCACCTTCTCCAACGTGATCATGATTGTTGCATATGATACATCCCCTCTTCTTGGTCACATCTTTCTTTCACATACAACATCGTTTACTCTCCAAGCCACTACACTTTGGTATTATCTTACATTATCTACCCATCCTCATTATTACATTGGATAACACAATATCTTATGTCATCTACCTCACATTTTGAACTCTTGCATATATCTTCTCTTCTCAAATATTTCTCTTACATGATAGCATGTCCTACCATGATATACCTTGGTTTTATGTGGTGGTGGACCAAGATGATCTGGATTCACTTATAGATTTCACATCTTTGTAAATAAAACTCAATGGTTTCTCTGTTTATCTCAATCCCTTACAACATATATATAAAAATACTTATATATAGATCTTACAACTCTCGTTTGGAGGTTTAAAAATTGTTTGTATTTCCCTAAGGACCTAACCTAGATTAGTTTTACTCTTCTTGGCTTGACTCTATCTGTCTTCAATCCAATTTTCCTAAAATAGTAAACTCAACCTCATTTTATAGCAAGTTTTTCCCACTTATTTCTCCTTGAAATATCATTAGTTGGGATAGTCCTTCCGATGCTTCATGTGTTTATCACTTAGATACAAATTCAAATTAGTTCACTTAATGATCTTATTTGCCTCAACATCTAGATGTTCCATATATTATTCCCTGATAACCTAGTGATGTTGACAAACCGACTATTGAATCTTCGTCAACCTCTTTTATTATATTTATTATAACGTATAATACAAACTATCCAATCCTCTATGTACACTTTTTTTCATGCAATACTTTGTTGCACCAATTATTTGTTATTTCATGTAATCTTATGCTCAATTTGACCTTTTCCTCTACTCTCACAAATCAAATGGGGATTTTTGCCTTCTCGAAATATTATATGTGCATCCTTCGTGATACATACCATTACATAATCACTTTTCTCATATTCATGTTGATATTTTGTACTAATCTTATTACATGGAACTCTTTGATATTCCTCCAATCCTCTTGCATTCCTCAACCCATCTACTCTCCACCAAAATATCACTATGCTCAAATTCCTCCATGAAAACCATCTACATTATTCTTTTGTGTCTTAATTATTCCTTCTTCTTTTTGTAAATAATTATGTTTTTTTCACTGTTTTACACCATGCCAAACTTTTGCATACTATTACACAACATCTTCTACTAGAAATTCCTTGTATATTATTCTCTTCTTTCTTAGATATTTTTAAAAACCTTTACACACTTTAATGCAATCACTTCTTCACTCTATTTTGATCCTTTTGTTTTCCATCCTCATGCACACCCATACTTAACCATATTTATCCTAGGAATTCCTTAAAATAGATATTTTCATGCATCAATGTGCTCGTCCCTTCATCTCATATTTCCACATCTACTATGTTTACATATGTTCCTAACATGGAGATATCTAGCATCATCAATCAAAAAGTTACAATTTCTATCCCAACTTATACAAGTATTCTTACATCATTTGTGTACATTCATGGGCCCTTTCATTCTCCTTTTACTGCATTTTCCCTTGACCATATAGTTCAATATATTCATACTACTAAGGTGTTGTAATTAAATATGGGTGTTTAAATATCTTATAATATCATAGATTCTAATCAATTACTTTATAATCAAATTGCAGTTTAGGTGGCATATTTTCCATACCCTTAGGGTTTGTGTCTCATAAAATTTCTATTTATGAGGGAAAATGTGATCCTCGAAACGCGTTTATCTTCTTTCATGCTTCATTCTTAGATTTTTCCAGCAAATATCAACTTCTCACTAATAATTTACTTAGAAACTTTAAATATTATGCCTTTTATTATTCTATGACCTTCCCATTCACCTCATGAGAGCTTTCAATCCATTGCCTAATTGATTTATTGATTTTTTTTCTACAAAAATTTGTTATGACATTTCATGGGGTCCAAAATCAGCCCATTAGTAACTATGTCTTGAATAATAAGACGATTCTTATGAAAATGATAAGTATACCTATGGATAATGAATTTGATGATCTATTTAGATATATTATCTTATCTCCCTTGGAAAAAAAATTCATGTTTGAAAATTTTCAATCACTTGATGAACTATGTCATAATTTAAAAGAACGAGTTCAATCTCCTATAATTGAAAGATATTAATTATTGCTTTATTCCACCTAATGCATCTACATCCAAGTTCTAAGGTAAATCTAATTACAAAATAAAAACCAATGATAAAAAAATTAAATCTAAACTAATTGTTAATGTTATATCTCTAGCTATAAAGTTTCAACATGAACTCCTCATTAAAGGAACTTCACATGGTTTACTTCTCTAATGTACCTTATCTTACAAAATTTTCTTTAATGTAACCTTGTATCTCTCCCTCCACTTATTGCTATTGATATGATCAAACCTCAAGATAAATATTTTGATGTCAATTCCTATTTTGACTACCATACATATATTAGGTACTCTACTAAAAAAATTAAGCTTCATAATGGGTGTAAAGTGGATAAAATTTTCCCATTAAGAAGCCAAAATTATTTTAAAATTTGACTAGTAAATAAATTTTAAGAACGTTTTTAAAAATAAAACAATTCAGCTTAAATTTTGATGCGGTGCACCTTGGTATATTTAATGTCTTAAATATGATTTTTATCATATTATAGGTATTTGGTGAAGTCTTGGTTTTAAGACATATTCTTCTAGTAGAAAAAAATGGATAAATATGGGACATGATGATATGCTTTTACCTAAAGTTATTAAGAATTTGATTAATAAAAATTCTATGGAATTTTATTCTAGTCTAGAGAAATCTAGGTCTCATTAAGTGAGAATCCTCGAATGAATATACTCAATGATCCACATCAAAATCATCGTGAACTTATAAATCTTAGATAAACCTATAGGAAAATCATGTATATAAGGAAAAACCTCCTCTATCCAGATACATAATTCACTTGATTCTCTCATTGGTACATTTACTTCTTCTTTACGTCATATGCATCTTATTACATATTATTATAATGATATATTTGATGATGTTGATATTCTCATAGACTTTATATTTGTGATTTTATAATCAAACATTAATCCACATTGTATTGGTTGATAGTGGTTCTAGGCACAACATGTGCACTCTCATATTTATTACTTATTTGGGATATACTAATAATCATATACACGTCAATGTACAATAATATAAATAGGTTATTGGACACATTTTTATCCCTCTTATAGTGGGATCAATTACTGTGGATCCACCTTTTTGGTTACAAATTCCTTTGAGACATGTTATATGCTTGTAGGATACCCTTGGATTCAATTGTTTAGGAATATTTCTTCTATTATTCATTAATTTTTTAAATACATTTATTGTAATCAAGATGTTATAGCTAATCGTATTTTTATGAAGATTTTTCTAATTATAAAACTTATTACTTCTTATAATGTACCAAAAGTTTCTAAACTCACATTTATCAAGTATACTCATGCTTTATCTACATGTCCTGATTTTAAAATTCCTTCTCCCATGTCTCTTCTCATAACAAACACATCACTTAAGTATGTCCCATAGTCTCAATTTAAAGTGACATATCTTAATCTCAGTGTTTATAATACTCTCTTGATGTGTAATCCTCCTAATCTTATAGGGTCCTCTTCTCAACCTCTTAATAACATCATAGAGTAGAAAGTTATACAAAATATTTTCTAAAAACATTCAAATGTTCCAAAAATATAAAACTAGCACCTAATCACGACTTGATTTAATAGTTTATACTTTACATATATTATTTGTCACATGGTTTGATAGATATCATATTTTATATTCTATACTCATATTTTTAACATGTGGTAAATGAGTATGATGAAATATTAATAGAACACCGCATGATCATAGATGTTGCACATACCTTTCACACCATGTCCTTTCTAATATAGGGAATGTTCCACACTATCAAGTGTTATTGTTCCATTTAATACAAAATTATCTTTCATATCCTATTATGAATCATGGGAATATATTTCTCTCATGATTCAAATTTCCTCCTTTTTTAGATATTCTTTCCCCCACTTTTTCTATAAAGAGTACAATCTATTTTTAAAGGATTTTTGTTTCCTTTATCTTCTTCTCCTATCTTGATTTTGTTTTAATTATCACCATCTTTTTATTATTTTTAGACTCTATAATATAAATGGAAATTTCTTTATGGAATTTTTTTATAGTTAATACAATTTTGTATATTTGAGAAATGGTTGAATGTTGTGGCTTTATCTACCATACTCTTTGTTCTTCTCTCCCTTAAAAATTATACATTGTCTCATATTTTATTTAGTTGTGATAAATGGATGTGTGGGCTATACTGTAAATCCCTTATATACTTTGTTATTATCAATCTTAAAGTGGAAAAATATTTGTATTTGTTTCTTAGTGCATTTCTTTCTCTTTTATGTTTTTTCCTTATCCCTTTTCCCCCGAAATTATTAGAGTAGGTAGAATAGTGATGTTATTAGAAGTATAAGTAGATGAGAACCATCTCTCTTTATACATTTTCTTCATTATTAAAGTCCCAAACTTATGAATAAATCCCATTTTGTGTTGTTAGTGAACTCAATTCACAAATTAGACACTTTGACAACCTCTAACAAATACAAAGATACATATTCGCATATTATCTTTGATAAATATGTTACCTTCATGAATTATTATATACTCCCTTATTTAGATAATGTTTATAACTCAACTACCCATTTTATGAGCTTTACAAGGATATCATTACCACAAATCAAATCCATAATGCAAATGGTTGATATCATTATTTCATATTTATCTTTTAAATTTCTTGTTCTTTATTTCTCGGATTCATTTAGAATGTTCAACCTTTATTTAAGGTAATTTGATATTCTTTTCATCATCTTCATTCACATCTACAACATCTATATTTTTGCAATCCATCTTTTGGGATTTAGAATCTTATCCTTCATCATTCTCTTTTCTTTTGATGTTATTCTTTTTAATAGCTTGTGTCATGTTCAAAAAATATTACAACTTTGTCTTTATCTTCTTAAGTATGTCATATTTCTTGAAACAAAAGCATTTATATCATATTTATTTATTATTTTCTTGCAAGGAAATATTTTATCTCCTTAGAAGACTCATTTTACTATTATATCCAAATCTATATGAGAGACTCCTACCTTCTCACTCACTAAATGCAAGCTTATTTTTAACAAATTTGGCTTAGAATTGTTTTTTAGATCATGTATTAGACTTGAGGAATAATATAAAAAGTTTAATGCACTTCTTTAACACTTCTATTTCATTTTCAAGACTATTTTATACCTACAATAAACTCTAGCTCCTAATTCCCTTCTCCCAAACCTCTATTTTTTCGCTAACACTATATGGTGAAATCATGGTAGGGAGTTCCAAATTAGAGATTCTCATGACCATATATCAATGTCACATACTTACAAAGGAAAATAAAAATCCAATTCAAATAATATTAAATTTGTCCCATATAAAATCTACTTGTGGTATGATTCTTCACTATCTCTTACACGTACTAATTGATCTTGAAAGGGATTTATAATGAGTTTCATAGATTACACAATATAGTGGACTCCGTCTCGACTTTATGAGCCTCCTATATAAAGGTTAAGAATACTTTGGTTCTCTGTTAACTACATTCTCTATGTTATTAAACCTAGTAAAATCTTGTCTTTTTGGGATAGCCCCATTGCTAATGGAAAACCTTCTATTAATGGTCAAATTTATCTTATTTATGGTGTCTCATGGGGTGACCTCATTTGACATGAGCATTGTACCTTTATTTTATTTTGAGATTTCTGTCACATTGTGAATGAATCGTGAACTACTTTTTAGCCATGTGCCTCACAAATTATTGCCATCTTAATAATTTTTATTGAATAACAAAAGTCCCTTTCCCATCTATAAATTTTGGGACCAATATCACTTCAAATAAAATACTAAGAACAATTTTTTTAACCATGAATAAAGTAAAATTCTTTCTTCTTTTTTATAAACATGCAACATCCCACATGTGTTGCTAACAATCCTCAATTCACTTTCATTTGAAGTATTTGTAAGAGTTATATAATGAATATAAACTCAGAGTCACGCATGCCCTATTGAGGAATTTTTTCCCATTTTAAATTATCTAAATCATCCTTCCTTTTTGTGCACAATTAATCCTTGAGACTCGCAACATTATGTTGGCATGTGTCAGGATCAAAATTGCATCTGTATGGACTCGAAGAGCTCCTCCAACACATAAATTTAATATTATATGGTTAAGAGTCCTTTTTATCTACCTTTCTTATAAGAATATAAATAAAATATTAGGTTCTACATACAATATGTGGACTACATCCAAATGCACCACATGTTCCCTTCACGAAAAATCAATCTCATGTATCTTATGTCAACTATGTGAACTATATTGATCCCATAACAAACACTTGTTACTCTTGTATTAACTCGAATCATGTGCTCTATTTGACTATGTCACTTGATTTATTCTAAAGTATTAAATATTCTCTTTTATAACTTATGGCACCATGAAATCTGCATTAGAAATATACACACACGCACGTGTGCGTCCCCACCCACACACACACACACACACACACACACATTTTTAGTTATTAAATATTGTTTGTACTCCTTTTAGTCTCCTACATTATGACCTATGGTGTAATTTTAATATATATGAAAATATTCATTATTATCCCACCATTTCTAACCCATGAATTTTTTTAAGGAGGAGCTATAAAATTTTACAAATTTGAAAATTAACCATTATAGACTCCTCAACACAATCGATAGAGTGGGATAGTATCAACTGATGGCATTGTCGATATTTCGTATAGCTCAAAGAAGGGGAGAAAGGATATAATGATTGAATAATGGTTGTTGATGATTTTTATGGTGATCTTATATAGAAAATGTTAATCCTAAATAAAAATAAATGGTAATTAGAGGTATCTAAGACAACATATGGGTTATACTAGAAGGAGGAAAGTTTTCTTAATATACAAGTGTTAAATACCAAAGTTAAGTGTCTAGGGTTTCTCACAAGTGTTAATCCTCAAACATCAAAGGTTTACAAGTAGGTTGGTGGATATGCCATATTAATTGGATTATTTAAAGGAAAAATATACGTGATTAATTAGATAATAAATGTCCCAAAATGCGGGATGTGACACTAACTACATTTGGCACTATTGTGATACTTATAATGGTCATGCATTTCAATAATGGACCTAACCACTATTTGATTTCTCGACAAAGTATTGATTTTGTTAAAGTAAATATATTTCATTTTTATAGATCATATGACTTACATTTGTTATAAACCTAGGCATGAGAAGATACACATTGATTATGAGATCCGAGTAGACTGAGTTAATTTCTAATGTTATTACTCATTCCTTTAGTGTTTTGTTATCTAATATCCCTTTTAGAATGTGTCAAGTACATGGGATATTAGAAGCTATATTTATTAATTTTTATCTACACTTTGGTAGTTAACTATAATTGGTTTCTAAGAAAATATTTTTGTTTTTAACTTATTTCAAATCTTAGCTTGTGACTACTCACTAAAGGCATCCTAAGTATCAAATGGTTGAGTCAGTTTTCATTTCGAGAATTTTTAATAGTTTGATTAAACTAAATATACAATTTATTGATTATATTTTGGATAAATTATAAATAATATTCAAAATTCATTTAGTCAACATAAATTAATAATGTATTATATGTAAACATCAAGGTCTTTGGCTAGTGGTGAGTTACAAGTAGTTTGTAATCATCACCCCAAGTTTCATTCGATTGAATTCATTGGATGCCTTGATAAGTGGCCATGGGGACACCTTGAGGTAAGGGTCGAAATTATCCATATAGACCAAGAATAATATAGTGGGGTGCTCCGAATTTGGATTTCTCAGGTAGACATTAAGGACCCAATCCCACCCCCATGTCCCACTTAGAGAAAGTGCTCCTCCATCGGTCTAGTTCATATCTCTAGTATAATACAAGTGTTTACCATCTTTTACTACCAAAGAGATTTCTTCACAACAAGGAAAATAAATAGCTTGAAGTTTTCCAAGGCTTGTTGTCAATGAGAGAGCCAAATAATGGATATTTGGAGAAAAGAATTAAGAATTTGGAAAAGGAAATTGATGCTTTAAATGGAGAGGTGAGATAGTTATCCAAGAAGGATGGAAAAAGGAAACTAGATGAGATACTCGGCCTTGAAGATAGTCATACTATTGAGATTTACAAGAAGCTTCATTCCTTAGACATCAGATTGCATGGAGTTAGATACATTCAAGATGATACTCACTCAGCTTTCAAAGCATTTGTAAATTTTCTGGAAGCCCAAGTCAAGAATGTATGTATGTTGAGAAATATTTTTGATAATATTTGGAGGGAAGGACCAGATTGAGACCAAACCTTTAGTCAAGTGGATAAGACAGATCCTTCATAGGTTACAACAATGGTGTTATTCACTTCCCTTCACGAGATGAAGAAGACAATTGAGAAGGCATTCAAGTGAAGAGGATCCAACTGTCTCCAATTTTGGCTTATAATCTTGCTACTAACTTGTTTTATTGCTATTTTTTTGTTGTTTTTACTCTACTAATTGTAGACCATGGCTCTTTACTTAGCGAAATGTTTATCTACTTTTGGGATTTTTGTAAATCCGCCTCTTGAACCTTTCTATACAAGGGTATAGTGCCTTTCAAAAACTATTTACCAATAATTATTATTATTATTATATGTAAATACTTATAATGACTATATTTTATCGTTCTAAACAAGAATAATATAAATCCTTATGTTTCACATGGAAGGATTCTAACCATAACATTATAAGGATAATTTATCACTTTAATAACAAACTTTACTTGATAGTATTTCTAGCTCAAGTATTCTACTTTCAACAAGACATATTAAGGACTATTTCAACTACATGCTTTTTATACTATTGGGAAAAATAAGATAATAAGTCTCTCAAAAAAATTAATATGCACAAGTAAATTTTTAAATATTTGAAGAAAATACTATAATTATTTCTAGAAATAATATGCAATTAGAATGTATTTATTAAATTATTTGGTTTTCTTAATTCTCCCCAATTAGAACAAATGAAAAAACATAAAAATATTTATTATGTTCATTCATTAAATTACGTCAATTTTTTTGCAAAATTATACTACTTAGTGTTTGTTAATTTTAAAACTAATACAAAATAATGTTTTCCATTTAACATTTAAAAAAGAAACATCCATGTATTGACGTCCCATCTAGTTTACAAAACCTAATATATTTATAGGTTTTGATGACCACCTATGGAATCCTAAGGTGTGTGATGACTCCCTAAAATCTAACATCTAATGAAATTTAAAAAAAAAAGTTGAAAATAAAACCCATTAGCCGATTTGTCCAAAAAAACCATCACATTTAACCCAAAAAAATTAATGTTAAATTTTTACACATTGGGTGAATGCCATTGTGGATTAAGTTGTACGAATCCTAAGTAGTTATCTAGGGTGAAAGTAGCCATGGGTGTCGAATTATATATATTTGATAGGTTTTCTACATTCATAGATGAAACTATTTCGTAACATATGGATATAAGTGATCTACACCCCTTTTTTCAGTTGTTTTATCTAACAACACATCATCCTACAAAGATATTTTCAAATAAAATGGAACATGAGGGTATAACCTCATCGATTCACAAAGATAAACCTACAAATAATTAATCTATTTTAACCTATTGTAAGAGAAACATGAAATTGTTTCCACCTCCACTTATCCTCTTGTAGTGATAATTCAAGTAATTTCTAGTATGATATTTTTTTTTGACATGAGGATGAGAATATAAGAGCTAGAAAAACTAGGTGATTGCGAAGGAAGTGGTGTCTTTTCCCACTAGGATAAAGCTTATGACAATATCTTTCACAAAATTGTCATATGAACCTTTTTTTATAACAAGGATAACATTACCATGAAGTGATATAAATTGAGAAAAGAGATCTTGATGAATTGGTTAGAAGGCATGCAAGGAGATTTCCATTTTGCAATTCTTCGTGAAAGAATTCAAGTGCAATGTAAGACATGAAAGATTTAAAGTACGAGAATATTTTTAAATTATTGAGGGGCCTTAACTTTAATCATTTCCTATGACATTCAATACTATTCATCTAGCTCTGGGTGAATAGTTTTTGTTTCAAATCTAAAAATAACAATAAAAAATCCGTTACACTTGAACATCAAAAAGTTACCCATTGATCATAACATTATCAAACCAAAACCCACAAAAATTATTTTAGTTTTTTCTAGTGCGAAAAACCTATTATTGTAACCGAAAATTAAATACACAATCTTACACTCTCTAGGAAAAATCGGTTTAATTTTATGGTATAATTTTAATCCATCCTCCCCCATGTACTTGCCAAGAAATATGAATATCTCCCTTAAATATTAAACTATTTTTTACAAAGAAAATTAAGAAAAAAACACGTTTAACCCATTATAATTGTTGTATTTATTTTTAAATTCTACTGTCTCAAAAAGGATCACAAGATATAAAGTTATAATTAACATTTTTCCTTGTATTTTTAGGTGTTCTATCATTTCATAATATAAAAATAAATATTCAAATATATATATATATATATATATATATATATATATATATATATATATATATATATAACTTGAAATTTTATTTTATGTTCTATATTTCCAATCGTGTATTGCATATTGGGGTTTTAAGAAAAAAAAACCAAACGAATCTATTAATAAATTCATCACCATTATTTAAAAGATTAAATAATAATAAGAAAGGAAATTATTTTCCAATATAATGTAAATTAAATTCAACACAAAAAACATGTCATTTCATATTGTTCAAGAAAAAAGAAAAACATTAATTAACCCAAGCATGAGTAGCCATTAAATTAAAGGTCTATTTCGAGGAACATTAGAGTTGAGAATATTATCCCAATCTCTCTTTCTTGTTTTCTCTTCTTTTCTCCTTCAATTTTTTTTGAAAAATTATTGTACACCCTCTCTTCAAACCCCATATCCCTTTAATAAATTGTTATATAATAAAGTAAAATCCTAGAGCTTTGGGTAAGATATATACATTTCATATTTGAAGTACAAGTAGGTTCCTCCTACATACAAGGAGTATGTGTTTGTCGCATATGCTATAAGACATCAACAAACACAAAACAAGGTGTACGATATCATGGTCTTAAAAAAATTATATTTGTCTCATATCAAGTATCCTAATGCATGAGACACTTGTCTCATTTCATACATTTCTTTCTAATTTTCTTATGGAGTTTCATTTCTTTTTCTATTTAGTTTTAAATTCCATTCACTCTAATTTCATTTTAATTTACTAATGTATATACTTATTAACTACCTTGATTAATTATTTCAGAGTTTAAAAAAATATTTACACATAGGAAAATCAAACACCAAAATAACATGCAAAAAAATTAACAATATGGATCAATATAATAACCCATGATCTCATACATTAGTAAAATGTTGAAGATTTGCCATTAATTTCAAGGTAGTCATGTTGTTGTTATTGATGTGAGATTTTCAATACAAGATTGTTGAAGTGTTGTATGGTATGTATTGTTAATGTCAAAGTTGAGTATGTGCCTTGTGATGCTAAAGGATGTTGTGGAGAGTCTTTTGTGAGTTTTCATTGAATTCAAATGGTTTTAAATGATGTCAAATGATGTTGGTATATGCATGGTTGATTTTAGTTGTTTGTAAGGTCATTTTGAGTACAGAGAGAGAGAATTTGAAGATAATGTGAAGACAAAGAGGTCTTATGAGAAGGTATGGGCATGGTAGCTTGGTGAAATTAGTGGATACAAATATGTAGAGATTGTTTGTGTATGATATTTTGTATTAAAGTTCATGTATAGCATGAAGGCCAAACAAGGTGAAGGAATCATGGAATAATGAGGTAGGTTGACCATTTTTCAATACCGGTATGAAATTTTTAGGATGGGAGGTGTGTTAGGAACCTTTTTTCAGATGTTTGGACAAATTTATAGTTCTTAGTTTGTAAGATATTGCATTTTTACTCCTATCGAGTTTTTGAAAATGGAGAATCCCAACTTAGGTTGAACTTTGAGATGTTAATTGGTATGTGAAAAGTATACATTGGAACCTAAGGTATTTGGAAGGGATTCGTTTGTTTTCTAGATAAGAATTCCTATAATTATTTTTGGGTTTAAGGTCCAGAAATTTATGAACAATTGCTTACACCAAAACAATTATAAATTCCTTCTTAGACCACTGGCTTTAAGAAGTGGTAAGATAGATAATGCTAAAAATAGATCGAATGTATTTCTTGATCAAATTTTAGGATTAGAGCATGTATATTATTCTCCCATATTTTTCCAGGTGGTTTTGGTTTTTCATAAGAGTGGGAAAAAGCACATGTAGAGGATGTTTTTGAATAATTTGTTGTATCTCTTAAGTTTTGCATTGGACTACCCGAAAAATTGTATGTTTCATGATTCGATGGATATATCTAAATTCCTATGGTGATTTATATATATTTTCATTCATTAATAATTCATACCAAGTCAATTTCTCATGCCTTGTCCTTAAGGCAATTTTTAACATTTTTGGGGTTCTTGGTAAAACATTGTTCTTGATCCTTTATACTATGAGTTGAGGTATATAATGCATTTTAGGATGTTTTTGATATCATGTAGCATCTATCTACATGTTTCATTTTTCTTTTATGAGTTACTTAAGGTGGAAGATTCTTCATTCTTGAAGACTTGTTTTTAGGACCTAGTAAGACAATTTGGTTGTTAAGATGGTTTCATAAAATGAATGCATAATGCAGAGCTATTTAAGATTAGAAATAAAAATTTATACATGTTCATTTTCAATGTTATTTTAAAATTTCATAACTTTTGAGATGACTAATTTTGTTCAATAAATCATATGTCGCAGATAGACCTAATGAAGTAGGTCTTCTTGAGGCCTAAAGTGAAGCAAAACCTAAATGAAGTTGAATTTCATGACATGATTTATTTATGTTTTTCAGATGTCTTAATACCTATTAGTTTCTAACCCAAGTTATTTAAATCATGTATCGATGACATATGAGGTGTGTGTGTGCTTAAGTCATCTATATAAGCAAGGCTAATTTGGCCTATTTGAGATAGTGATGAAAAGTGAGAAAAGTTTTACCTAAGGGTTACATGTAAGGGAAGAATAAGGTTATGCATACCATATGAGGAGTGAAATTATTTCATGAAGAACATTCTATAGGTGATTACGGTTAGATTTTTTCAAGCCTAGGTCAAGGTGAAGGAAGATGAAGAGTGAGTAAGAAAGAAAGGTAGTTTTACGTGTCTCAAAGACTACCATAGTAGGCATATGAATTTTGAGGAGCAGAGTGTGGTAGAAGCTTGAGATAATATTGATGTGACCAATATATCATATTTTTATATAGGAACAAGAAGAAAAATAGAAGAAGATATCAAAAGAGAAAATTATTCCATCATTTTTTGAGATACAAAACAAGAAGAAGGTGGAGAATATTATTAAGTGGATGAGTTAGTGCTTAGTCTTCCTTGTAATTTTATGTTTCCTTGCAAGGTTTTTCTTGCTAAAACTATAGGGGTTTCTCCTTATGGAGTTGGTGCTTCACTGAATAGGGGGTTTTATCCTCTTTGCCAATTGGTGCTCATTAAAGTATAATTGATGCTAGATAAATTATGGGTTGGTGCTCCTTGCGGAGTTGATGCTTCATTAAATCTTGAATTTTATTATATCTAAGAAAATTTCAGTTGGTTTTATTCCCTTGATGGTATCCCATATAAATAAGGTGTTCATGTGTTCTCTTTTGAACTAATTTAACATTTCTCATGTGATGATGGTTTGATAAATGTATAAAGATAATTGAAGTAAAATTTTGTAAAGTCACTATTTCACCTCCACTCATTGATTATGCTTGCAATAATTGGTATGATATCTTGGTCCTTTGGAACATGCTTAACAACTTGAAGGAGATCCTAGTAACAAAATATGGTTAAAAATTTAAGATATATGGTCAATAGTCTTATGATTTATGCTTCTATGATACTTGTATCTTGTTTGATGAGATTCAAGAAGATTGTAGACAAGTTCAGAACAAGAATAATTCCTACTCCAAAGGAGATATCAGTAGCATGGCTAATGAACATTATTATATCATCAAATATCTTGAAAATAAATTTGAGTTAGTGACAATAAGTATCAAGACAAAATAAGAAGAGTACAACGTGTTCAAATCAGAGATAAATTCCTTGAGAGAAGAGTTAAAATAAGCAACCAAAAAGATGAAGAGCTTTGAGAGGTTTGAGAAGAGTATGGAAATTCATGATGATATCTTGAGTATTAAATAGTATTCAAATGGAAAGACATGTCTTGGTTTCAATGGATATCACAAGAAAAGAAATGAAGATGAAAATGTATGTCTTGAAGAACAAAAGGTGAACAATGAAGATTCCTATGCTAGAAAAAGGTCAACTTCAAGATAAATATGAAGTCAAGGTATGTTACACATCCTAATGTTATAAGGTATGCTAGTTCATTTTGTAGTTATTTTTATACATGAAATGAATTTGAACATAGGGAAAGAGAAAGTAGAAGGTTCTCCAAGAATGATTTCTCATGGGACTATGCAAGTCACAATCCATATCAATCAAGAGGAATGAGAGATGTTGTTTTCTATAGCTATCATCAAAGAGGCCATGTTGCAAAACTATTTCATTTTAATTCATCAAGTACAAAACAAGAAGTTTGATGCTCCTAGAATTTGCGAAAGAAGTAAAAAGAAGAAGTTATACATCATGAAGTTAGATAATGGGAAAAATAAGAATGAACAAAAGATAGTCAAGCACATCATTAACTTTGATCCTATAAAATAATTGAAGGAATAATAGTATAAAGGATAAGAATCATTAATAGTTTAAACTTCTCTTCACACACAAAATTAAGACATTATCATGTATATAGATAATGGATACTCAAGCCATATGACATGTGATAAGAATAAGTTCATTTCATTGAAGAATAATTCTTCAGAGTAAAGTGAAATTTGGGGATAATGCATCAACAGATATTATTCGCGAGGGGGTACCTTAAGTATGGATAATGAAAGAACTAAGATAGATAATGTACTTTATATGGAAGGTTTAAAACATAATTTTTTTAGCGTGTTTCGGATGTGTAGTCAAGAACATGTTGGACCTTTTTTATGTGTTATATGTGTTGTCATTGATGTCAAGTTGGATTATTTGATGTCAAGTTGCATTGATGGCAAAAGAAGTGAATTGGTATAGTGAGAAAGCTCAAAATATGAAGCTTGATTGGTAGTGTCAACTCACAAAGGATTTAGGATGACTAAGGATAAGTTCTAAGGGACTTATTCAATTTTTGTTCAAGACACGAAAGGAGAAGACAACCTCTTAATACTTGGAGTAGCCGTGCAAAACTAGAATTGTCGTGGAAGGTAAGTAAGTACCGCAAGTAATGGGAGAAAGCCACAAAGAAAAAAGGAGCCAAAGGATAAGTTGTGTGTGAGATAGGTGAAGCTGTGGATGTGAAATAAGATATGTGAAGGCTAAGGAAAAGCCACAAAATTAAGGAAGTCAAAAGAAAAGCCACAAATAAAGAGAAAAGTTGTTAAGAATGGAAGATAGCTATGAAGACTACAAAAGCCACATGTAAAAGAGATAGAGTTGTGGACATAGAACAAATGCGTGGGAAGGTAACAGATAAGGAGGAACATCGCATGACATTGAAAAATCCACGAGAAGTATAGAATATTTGCAGATAAACTAAAGAGTTTCCGAGTAAAGAAAAGTGCCACGATACAAAGGTGAAATTCGGAGGAGCTAAGGAAAGCTACAAAATAATAGAATATGGATTGGACAAGGGTCGAAGGCAATCAAATTGATTCAAACATATACAAGTGAGAATTGGTTCTTCAAAATCAATGGTGATTTGATTTTCAGGTGATTACAACAAAGTATACGACTTGATCTCCATGAAGAACAAATAAATCCATTGTTCTAGTATCAATATTTAATCCTTGTTGACTTTGTGGAAATGCGATTATAATTTCTATGAAAATATGAGTTTCAAAGTAAACTAAAATATTGAAGAAGGAAATAGATATCTCATCTGGGTCAAGTTACAAATATGAACATTTATTTTTAGAAAAAAACTTATAAATATCTTCTAGAAATGCATGGAAAGTGGTTTAATCAAGCCAAATATAGAAGGAACAATATTTGGAGTTACTTGCATGCAATAAATAGTCCAGATTCTCAAGCGACCAAAAAGAAGATACATGACACACTAATTGAAGGAAAGGTATGGGTTGATTGATGATATAGTTTAGAGTGTGATCCAATTTGGCGTTGGTCAAGTAAGAAAAGAAGAATTCGAGCTACGAAAGAGTTGCGAAGAGAGAATAAGATGCAATCAAGATAAGAAAGAGATACAAAAGAAAAGAGAGAGGAAAGAGGAGAGGAGATCTATGAAACAAAGATTCATCATATGAAAATATAATGAGGGTTGAAAATTGATTGATCAAGAGGGATCGAATCAAATGAACAGAAGAGAGTGAAAATAAGAACACAGACAAATACAAAAAGGTGATCATAATCTATTGCAAAAGCAATTGTTGTAACTAGATGATAAAAATGTATATGTGAATTAAATATAAGTTGTATCTTAGAATTCTCTAAGGGTTGTAGCCTCCTTATGGGGTTGGTGCCTCACTAAAAAAATATCTTCTGATGTGCAATATTCACTTGAGTCCTTTGTTGTGCATAATATCAGCAAAGGTGTAGGGGTTGGTGCTCCTTGTGCGGTTGGTGCCTCACTAAAAAAATGTTGTAGGATGTGTAATATTCTTAAAAGTATTTTCTTTGTGTAATATAAGAAACATTTTTTGTGGGTTTTTCTCCCGAAATGGTTTCCCACTATAATCTCTATGTTCTTTGTTATTATATGTGTGGTTAAATTCTTATAGTTTAAAGTCACACACCATTAAAAGGTTTAAAATTGGAATTATGTGGAAAATTTTAAATTTGCACGAGATGACAACTATTGGATCCAAAAGTTCCAAGAAAGAATTAGCATTCAAGGTCAAGAAACAAACCTAGTCCAACCAAGAAGAATAAGAAGAATCAGCTTCATGAGATGAGTTGGAAGATGAAAATATTGAAGGAATGTTCGTGAAAGATTGAAAAAGGTTCGAGGTAAGTATAAAGGAAAACTCACATATAAGTGTTTTGCATGTGGACAAGTAGGTCATTTTGCTGGAAAGTGTCCAAACAAGAATAAAGATAATCAATCTAAACATGAAGAGGAAATTCATAAACATAGAAAGAGAGAGACTGGATATACAAAGAAAAACAACAAGAAAAGGTTTTTCAATAACGAAAAGAACTTTTATTCAAAGGAAGAATCAAGTGACTCTAAATCAAGAAATCTCGGTATCTCTAAAAATGAAACTGATTTATATCAAACAGAATGTCTATTTATGGCCATGGATGCAACTGAAGAAAGCAGCTCCAAAGGGAAGAACACAGTTGATGTTGAAGACTCTAATGAAGAAGAAGTTGAAGTAAATATTGAAGCAAAATTAGTATGTGCCCTTGAATAATTGAAGTTGTGTAGAAGAAAGAATCAAAAACTGAGATGTACATTAAAGGATTATGAAGAAAAAATCTACATCTTTAAAGGAAGACAATCTCAAAGAGAAGAAGAAGAGGCAAATGAGCTCAAGGAATTGGAAACACAGCTGGAAAATATTTCAAACTCCTACAAATCAAAGGAGGATGAGTGCACAAAGCTAAACTTAGAACTAGAGAAACTGAAAGTTACAATGGAACAAATGGGCAGCAAGAAGCTAAAAGTGTATGAAAAACGTGAAAAGGGCTCAAGTTTTTAGATTGAGATACTAAGTAGCCAACGTGATTCAAATGAAAAGACTAGAATTGGCTTCAAATAAGAAATTAAAGTAAATGATTATACAAATAATGAAGAAAACAATGTTGCATCAACATCCAACACAAGCATGAAGATTATCAATGTTGTGAAGAGAAGAACTTCTTATCCTAGAATCACATATGCTATGAGGTACACATATTCTTTTTATGGTTACTATTATTCATGTAATAATTCTAGACATAAATCCACCAAGTGTAGGAAATTATCTAGAGGCTATAGAAGAAACTTTGGCCCATCTTACACCAGATCAAACTATAATGGTGTCTAACACAATTATCATAAGAAGAGTAGTGCGGTTTCAACCAACAAACATGAACCGCCTAAATAAAATAAATGGGTGTATGTTGCAAAGAAAGATGAGAACAAGAGAAAAGAGTCATGCTCAATTGTATAGACAACATTCCATGTGCAAAATGAAGATAAAATTTGGTACTTGGATAGTGGATTCTCTAGTCATATGATAGGTGACAAAAGAAATTTTATTACCCTATCTAACAATGCATTTGGTGTTGTGATATTTGGTGATAATAACTTTGCAAACATAGTTGGGAAAGGAACCTTGAGTCTAGATAATGGAAATACTATAACTGAAAATGTTTTATATGTTGAAGGTCTTAAACATAATCTATTGAGTGTGATTCAAATGTGCAAGAGGGGATATAATGTGATATTCCATGACAAAGGTTGTGATATTATAAACTGCAAAATAGGAAAGAAGGTTACAAAGGCCAAGTGGACAAAGAACAACATGTATGTTCTTAATGAGATAAACAAAGAGAAATGATTCACAAGTAAGATAGATTACAACTGGTTGTGGCACAAAAGATTGGGGCATGTGAGTTTTGAAAATATTGTAAAGCTAAGTGAAAAATTTGTATCAAACATATGCCAACCATTGTGAAACCCATGGATATGCTATGCAAGGCCTATTTACATGGAAAAAAACAAGGAGATCATTCAAATCAAAGGAGTATTCTACAACTAGACCATTGGAGTTGATTCATACAGACCTCTGCGGACCCACCAGAACTGAAGGTATAAATGGTGAGGTATATTTTATGATTCTAATAGATGATTTTCACTATAATGAAATGGGTAGCATGTTTGAAGAAAAATTCAGAAGCCTTAGATTCAATAAGTTCAAGGCACTGGTATAAAATGAGAAGAAAAAAATCAAATTCCTAAGATCGATGAGGCGGAAAATTCTGGTCAAATGAGTCTGATGAATTTTGTGAAGAACATGAAATAAGAAGACAATTCTCATCTGCCAAAACACCTCAACAAAACAAGTTTTTTGAGAGGAAGAACAAGACTATTTAGGATATAGCAAGAACCATGTTAAATGAATCCAAACTCTCAGATAAGTATTGGAGTGAAGTATTTTTCACCACGACTTACCTTTTAAACATAGCTTAATTGAGAGTAAACAATGACAAGACTCCTTATGAACTATAGAAGAAGAGACCAACCAACGCAAAGCACATAAGAGTATTTGGAAGTAAATGCTATATAAAAAGAGATGAACACAACTTGGGAAAAATTGATTGAAGATGTTATGAAGCAATATTCCTTGGCTACTAAGCATCACCATAACTTATAGGTGCTATAATAAGCGGTTGCAAAAGATTGTTGAAAGCAAAAATGTAAAGGTGGATGAGACACAATACGCCAAAACCAGTACTCAACACAATGGCAGTCTTGAAGAACAAGAAGATGATGAAGAATTGGACAGTCCACGTGAAGAAGCAGATGAAGAGGAAGAAAGGCTAGACACTAAGGCACCCTCCAAGAAATTCAAAAAGGACCATCCTTCTAATCATATCATTGGAAACAAAGATGGTGGCATTCTCACTAGAAGAAAGTTAAGAGAGTAGCATAACCATGAAGACATAGTACTCTTGTCAATGATAGAACCCAAGAATGTTGCAGAAGCATGTAAGGATCAGCATTGGGTTGATTTCATGAATGAAGAGCTAGATCAGATTGAAAATAATGAGACATGGGAACTGGTACCTAGACCATGGAACAAGAATGTGATTGGAACCAAATGGGTACTTAGAAACAAACTTAATGAAAAAGGATAAGTGACAAGAAATAATGCAAGGCTAGCGTGCAAAGGATGTGCACAAATTGAAGGAATTTACTTTGATGAAACATTTACACCAGTTGCAAGAATGGAGGAAATAAGGTTATTTCTTTCTTACGTGGTATACAAGAAGATCATAGTATTCTAGATGGATGTGAAATCAGCCTTCCTAAATGGTTTCTTGAATAAAGAGGTATATATTTAACAACCTGGTGGATTTTCACTAAATAAAAATAAGGATTATGTGTGTAGGTTGAAGAAATATTTGTATGGATTAAAATAAGCTCCCAGAGCTTGGTATAGTAAATTGGATTCATACCTCATCGAGAACGGATTCGAAAATGTGTTGGAGACAATAATCTCTACATCAATGAAGAAGGATAACATCTTCTCATTTTCATAGTCTATGTAGATGACATCATATTTGGTAGAGACCATGATAAGATGACATATGAGTTTTTGACATGATGAAAGAAGAGTTTGAGATGTCAATTCTTGGAGATATTTCATTCTTTCTAGGTTTATAGATCAGTCAAATAGATCAAGGTATATTCATATCCCAGACTAAGTATATCAAAGAGATGCTAAAAATATTCAGAATGGAAGAATGCAGACCAATTGGTACACCAATGGAAGTTGGATGCAAGATGAGTAGATATGATGACTCACCTAAGGTAGACAAAACACTATATAGATCCATGATAGGAAGTCTACTTTACTCCACAACATCAAGACCTAATATTATGCAGGCGGTAGGCCTTGTTGGAATATTTCAAGAAGATCCAAGGGAAACACACCTCAAGGTGGTCAAGAGAATTATGAGATATCTCATGGGAACAGTTGAATATGGACTATGGTACTCCAAGAGAAATGATTTCAACATCAAAGCATATACAAATGCTGATTAGGCAGTAGTGTTGATGACAGAAGAGTACAAGTGGTGGAGCATTATTTGTTGGAAATTTCTTAGTATCTTGGTTGAGAAAGAAACAATCATCAATGGCTCTCTCAACATGTGAAGCATATTATATAGTATTTGCAATGTGTTACACTCAAGTTCTATGGATGAAGAAGACATTTTAATACTACAAAGTAAAATCTAATAATCCAATCCCTTTGTTATGTGAGATTACAAGTGCAATAAGTTTCTCTAAGAAGCTAGTGTTGTAATAAAAAACTAAGCATATACCTATAAGATATCATTTCTTGGGGAATAAGGGAATGAAAAAAATATCAATTTAGAATATGTGAGCACTAAAGAGTAAATTATAGACATAATGACCAAGCTACTACTAAGAGAAACATTTGAACACCTAAGGAATGAATTGGGGGTCATTCCTAATCCCGCCAACAACTAGAGTGTGTGAAGACAAGGAAAGGGAGAATTCTCAAGTAATATCAGCTCCTAAATAGTTCCAAAGTAATGAGGAGCTAATCTATTAGCTCAAATTTATCAAATTTTGCATTAACTCGGGGGAATTTCCGTAGAAACACTAAAACAGATGTATGAGAAGCATAAGCCTAGGGGAGCTTCTTGAGGTAAGAACATGGTTGTATCTAGCGTATAAGAATATTCAATTTTATGCCGCATTGTTGGCCCTTTGTCACTATTGTCAAAGGGGGAGAGAAAATGAAGTCAGAAAATCAGACTGTCAAAGGGGGAAACCAGTTATGTAATAGCCAAAAGGAAGAAGACAAGGCGTTGCCAAAAAATAGGTATGGAAAACATTTTACCATCAAAATTTATAGGTTTCTGATAAGGTATAGATTTTGTAAGGTGTTGACATCAATGACATAGGGGGAGATTTTTGGACCTTTTTCATGTGTTATATCTATTGTCATTGATGTCAAGTTGGATTAGTTGATGTCAAGCTGCATTAATGACAAAAGGAGTGAATTGGTAAAGTGAGCAAGCTGAAACGATGAAGGTTGATTGGTAGTGTCAACTCACAAAGGCTTTGATATGACTAAGGATAAGTTTTAAAGGACTTATTCAATGTTTTTGCAAGATGTAGACAAGAGGAGATAGTTTTTAAATACTTTTAGTACTCACTTTGAATACTTGGAGTAGCCACAAAAAACAAGAAGTGCCACAGAAGGTAAGTACCGCAAGTAAAGGGAGAAAACTACAAAGACAAAAGGATCCAAAGGAAAAGCCACATGTGAGATAGGTGAAGCCACTGATGTGAAAGAAGAGTCGCGAAGGCTAACTAAAATCCATGAAATTAAGGAAATCAAAAGTACAACTGCGGTTAAAGAGAAACGATACACCAAACTAGAAAAGCCATTAAGGACGGAAGATAACCATAGAAGGCTACAAAGGCCACAAGTAAATGAGATATAGTTGCAGACATGAAACAAATCCATGGGAAGGTAGCAAATAAGGAGGAATGCCACATGACATTGAGAATCTATGAGAAGCATAGAAGAGTTGCGGATAATCAAGATCCGCCGACTAAAAAAAGAGTGTCGCGATACAAAGAAGAAAGTTAGAGGAGCTAAGGAAAGCCGCAAAATAACATAATATGGATTCGAAAAGGGTCAAAGGCAATCAAATTGATTCAAACATGGAAAATTGATAATATTTTATCCATTATTGATGGTGATTTGATTATCGAGGTATTTTGGCTATGTATACGGCTTGATCTCAACAAAGAACAAAGAAATCCATTGTTTAAATTTATGGCATTTAATTCTTGTTGACTTTTTGGAAATGCGATTCTGAGCTTCTATGAAAATATGAGTTTCAAGGTAAAATAAAATATTGAAGAAGGAAACAGATCTCTCATATGGGTCATGTTGCAAATATGAAAATCTATTTTTAGAAAACAACTTATAAATATCTTGTGGAAATGCATGGAAAGTGGTTTAATCAAGCCAAATATAGAAGAAATAATATCCGGAGTTAGTTACATGATTTAAATAGTCTGGATTCTCGGAAACCAAGAAAGAAGATATATGACACACTAATTGAGTATGGGTCAATTGATGATATAGTTTAGAGTGTGAGCCATTTTTGGCATTGCTCAAGTAAGAAAAGAAGCATTCGAGCTAAGGAAGAGCTGCAGAAGAGAGAATACGATGCAATCAAGATAAGAAAGAGCTACAAAATAAAAGAGAGAGGAAAGAGGAGATAATATCTATGAAACAAAGATTCCTTAGATGAAAATAGCATGAGGGAGGTAGATTGATTGATCAAGAGGATCGAATCGAGATGAGCATAAGAGAGTGATAATAAGAACATGGATAGATATAGAAAGGTGATCATGATCTATTGTAGAAGTAATTTTTATAACTAGATGATCAAAATGTATATGTAAATTAATTCTAATTTGTAGCTTAGAATTCTAAGGGGTTGTTGTAGCTCCTTATGGGGTTGGTGCCTCACTAAACAAATATCTTGTTGTGTGTAATATTCACTTGATTCCTTTATTGTCTGTAATATCGGAAAAGGTGTAGGGGCTGGTGCCTCTGTATATGAATTAGTTAACAATGCAAAGGAAATCAAAGATAACGCATAATAGCTTCAATACAATGCTAACTAGATCAATATACCATCATGCTTAGAGTTTAAGCAAAGCTAATATATTAACATATTTTCATTAGAACATGAAATGAACATTCAAACTAACATGCTAAAAAATCAACCTTTTATCTCTAATTGAATGCTAATGAAATGAACCTATTTAGAACCTTAGCAATCAAAAGGGTTGATTATATGCTTGAATCCCAAGGTTTTCAAGAATTGATTCTTTTAAATCTATGGCTACAAGACCATTTACATATCTCCATATGACTACAAAACTTGGATGAATGAATGCAAGAAATGAAGATAGCTAGATCGCCTAATGGAAGAATGCTCTAAGATGATAAAATGGCTATAGTTTAGGATCTATGCTCATTTAGGTGAAAGTAGAAAGGTTAGAGGAGGGTTCCTTTTATAACCCAATGGTTTGAAGAAGCTTTGAATCCTATTTTATGTGCGATAATAGCAAAGCTAGATTAGTTATGGATAAGCATGGTTTAGAAGTGGTTGGATTTACTTTAGGAGAGTTTAGTTTGTCCTCTAGTGACTCATGGGGATTGAGGGGGTTTATTAATTAACCAAAGTGATTAATTAATAGGTGTGCAAGCTTATAGAATATTTTTAGAGGAATAGTTAGTATGATTTATGTTATGAGAGGATTTTAATAAAATAAATGATGATTTATTGATTAAATAGAAGAGAGAATTAATTAATTAAGAATAATTAATTAATCTAAATAGAAAGGGGTATTAATTAATTAGAAATAATTAATTAATCTAGATAGAAAGGAGAGCTTAATTAATTAGAAATAATTAATTAATCTAGATAGAAATGTGAGTTTATTAACAAAAGGTCATTAATTGGCGTCGATGTTGAATAGAAGAGTTAATTAACTAATGTAATGTAATTAATTAACAACGAAGTAGAGAAAATGTGTGATATTTATGATATTCCATAAATTTGTGGGAAAGGGTATAACTAGCACAATTTAAGTATTTAAATTACTTGAGCTAAATTATAGTTGTATACATTTTCCCCTCTTTTGGGTGGCTTAAGTGACGCCACTTCAAAGATAGTAGACAAATAAAAATTTTAAGGGGTAGAAAAAAATTAGTAGAAGTGAAATATGCCCTCTTGAGGTTTGATGGAGTGATGAAAGAAGGTGATTGACAATCAAAAAGGTGAGAGAAATGGATAGAAGAATGGGTAGGAGCAGAATGCCCCGTGAATCAAAAAATACTGTTGAAAGGAGAATGATGTAGAAGAGGAATGAAGATGGAAAGAAAAGAGAAAGCTTTCATCCATTACATTGAAATAAGTTTAGTGTCATCATATTGCCAAATATGTACGTCATCATTCCTTATTAAATATATAAGCATACAAAAAAAAGTAGAATGACATGAGAATCCATACTACAAACGATTGTTAATTGCTAAAAACACCAACTCAATGAAACATACAAAAAGTAAAGCAATATGAGAAGGAAACAAACTCATTTAATTGGGAAACAAGTATAAACACACATACTCAAACCAACAATGGTCAAGACGGTTGTACAAATGTTTTTTTATCAAGATGAAGATCCCAAAATGTTCATGATTGATGAAAAGGGTGAAAAATGATGCCCCTAGAAAGGATACATGCGAGGGAAAATGATGAAGGACATTGGGTCCAATGATAAAACATTGTGCGCAATGAAACAGTATCATGCAACTATATGTGCCCCAAAGTACCAACGAAGTAGGTAGGCTATCTTTGTAAATGGTTGTAAATATGATGATCCATGATTCCTTTTATTTGTGAACATGTGAAAATTCCAAAAAGATATGGAATGAATACCATGCACATGACACGAGTTCCAACTTACTATGAGTTATTTACCTATTTTTGTAAATTTTATAATTTTTAGGATTTTTGAGAAATTTTGAAATTTTATGTGTGTGTATTTTTCTATGTTTTTGAAAAAAAAATTGATTTTTTTAATGTTTAGGGATTTTTGATTTTTTAGAAGAAATGAGAAAATAGGAGATCACCTGAAAGAAAGAAAATTTCCCTAGGGAGAAGAAATGGGCGTCAAGTAGCAAAAACACACCCTAACGTCTCGAAAAGGAGTTAAAAATATTATTTAATAAAAACAATCATTATGGTGGATAGAAGAAGTGTTAGAGTGATCATGGTGGTCAAATCATGCCCCTAGGGAATCATGGCTGGTAAAAATAGCTAAATATACCCCTTCGAGGGGGTAAATCATTGTGATTTGTACATTTGCTACCAAATCCTAGCAATTTTTACTATGAGTTACTCGTGCGATGAACGAGATGGATAGGGTGAAGAATCGCCATAGACACACTAATACAATTGGAGAGTACATCTGGAATGATGAATATGGATCATTTGTGAGTGCCCCAAACCTTCCTAGTCATTTTATGCATTTAATTTCGTAATTACTACCATTAATTAGAATTTAGACATGCCACGTATTTATATGATTCATGATGATTATTATAGTTATGGATGTGGATTTGATCATGATGTTGTCTAATTTTATTTCTTATGTATGTACCATGATGGATATTGATGACGTATCACATGTGTTTGATTTTTATGATAGATCCATAAATAATATCAATTGTATTGTATATGTGTCGATCTAGATTAGTGAACGGGATGCTATGATGATATTGGTGGGGGAATAGATTTTGATATTTACGATCTCTCTTGTCCCTATTTGATGATACAATATGTGATGATTAGCTTAGCATACATGTATGATGTACACATAGAATTTTTTTATAGATGATGTTAGATGTGATGATATAGATGGAGATATGATGATGTGATAACAAAACTATGTACATGTGACAAGAAAACACAAGAAAATGTTAACAAACCTATCAAATATACATTGTTAAACAACATGAATTAACATAACTATGTACAATTATTTACAAGCATGCAAAACACACTTCATATGTACAAGTAAGAATGAATCTAATCTAAGCAAGAAAAGATGAATCTAACAAAGTATGTTTAAGTGACAAACTATACAAATGTACAAGCAAGCAGAAACTATACAAGCAATCAATGTACACAAACTAACAAACAAAGCAAGAAACAAGATAAAGCAAGTAAACTAAAGCTATGTTTTTGTAAGATTTTTTTAGTGTATTTTGCATTTGTGGGAATTTTGTGAAACAATTTTCTATTGTTTGTGTGTTTTCTATTTTTCTATTGTTTATGGTTTTTCAAGTCTTTTGCGATTGTTTTTATTTTTTGAACATATTTGAATGTTTTTGTGATTTTCTAGGGTTTTCTAAAGCTATGTACAAGAAATTGAGAAATGTGGATGCCCCCAGCATTAGATGGAGAATATACAAGGGTATGCACCACGTATTTATAAACAGGAAGGTGAAAGTGTGAAGGTTCCCCTAGCATTAGATGGGGAATATACAAAGGAAATCCCTTCACCAATTTACAAGAGGAGAAATAGCTAGATCAAGGCTTGACATGATAGGCTCACAGGGAATCTTGGATGCCAGAGTGGAACTAGCCCTAGGCTAAGTAAAAGTACCCCCTAGAAACTAGATTCTTGTGAATGAGTCTTCCCAAGGTGTCGGAAGTCATTTTTCATCAAGAGGTCTATCCAAAGTGCCAGAATTGCATGGTTTTCACATATAGATGACATGCTTTCTCTTTTTTGAATTTTTATATTTTGATCCTTTTTTACTTGTTTGTTTTTTTTTTAAATTTTTGTGTCATGTTTAAGCATAGAACCGCTTAAGGTGCATGGCATTCATTGGCTCATGGAGCTCATCGCCATCGGGATGATAAATTTTGTATACTCCTATTCCATATTTTTCCATAATGACGTAAGGTCCTAACCAGTGTGGTTCAAACTTGCCTTTCCTCTCTCTTTCTACCCTTGTGTTGAACCGATTCTCTTTATAACCAAATATCTGACCTCAAATTGACGAGGTATGATCCTTTTGTTGTAGTTTTTGGAGACTCTATTTTGATATACCCGTTATCTAAAATTCACCCCTCGAGGTAATTTGATACCATGCATCAAATTCTTAAGTCCCGAGCAAGTATATTCATTAAATGCCCAAAATCATGTTTTGAGGGTCCCCTTGGTTTCTCTCTAACTTCCCCATTCAAGGAAAAAATCCAACAAGTTAGAAAAAAAAAATTGAAAATACAAAAATGAAGTCACGGGCTTGTTTTAATGCATTGTGGGTCTGGAGGCTGTGGATCGTACCAGTGCGGATCATACCAAGGTTCATCGTACTAGGTTTGGAGCCAAAATACAAAGGAATCAGCTAAATTGGCTTTTTGTGTCCCAAACTGCACAAGTTCAATAGGGACAAAAATACGCACAGGATGCGCAAAGCCGAAATGCCCGTAGGAATTAAAATTTAGAAAAAGTGGAAGTTTTTATCCCATGAAGTCCGTAGGACATCCGGAACACAAGTACGCATGGGATGCAAAAATCCAATATTTTCACAAGTCGATGCATTGCGGTGGCGTGGAGAAATGTGTCTAGGATAGTCGGGAAAAAAGTATGCATGGGACGCGTAAAGGCAAAAATGGAAAACAGATTACGGTATGTCGTACGTAGGCTAACATAGATTCTAAAAAAATGCCATATCATTATTTTTGGTAGGATCTGCAGCATATAACCTACTATTTCCATTGTATCCGTAGCTCTATTTTTTACTCTTGGAATTTTTTCAAAGGTGATGCACACAAAGTATTTTTTTAGAGTTTCCACCAATTTCTTATATGGGATGAGATTGCCATCCTAAACCTTGTACTCATCATTGACTTGTTTGATAATCAATTGTGAGTCAGATAACGACCTTGACATGGTGGAGATTTCATTTTTTTTCCAACGCCATCCCAGCGTTGAGTGCTTCATATTCTGCTATGTTGTTTGTGCAAGGAAATCTAATACAGAAAACTTGCGGGATAGGATCTCCTAAAGGAGTGATTAGTAGTACATGTGCCCTTGAACCATGGAAAGTGAAGGATCTATCAAAGTGAACCTGCCACATGACATATTCCTCAATATACACCAGTGATGCATTTGGCAACTCTAGACTTACGAGTGTTCTACTTGGGGTAAGGATGATTCTACTAATAAGTACGTGTCCTTTAATAGACTTTTGGTGTACATATTCAATGCTAAATTCACCGAGTAGAATTATATAATTATCTATTCTACCCGTAAGGGTAGGATTTGACAATAGGTACTTGATTGGGTCAACTTTAGATATAAGCTTGGTTTTATTATTCAATAGGTAATGGCGAAGTTTTTGAAAGGTAAAAACGATAGCCAGACAAGATTTTTCAATTTGTGGATAGTTGAGCTCATAGGAAATCAAGGTACAACTAAGGTAGTACATGGATTTCTCTTTTTGGTTCAGGTCATATTGTGCAAGCAAAGTGCCAATAGAAAATTGGGTAGCGGATATGTATAGAAAAAGTGGCTCACCAGGGGTTAGAGGCATGAGGATAGGTGGATTGGCCAAGTATTGTTTAAGCAAGGTGAAGTTTTTTTGTTTCTCTAGTCCCCAAATGAAATAAACATCCTTCTTAAGTAGATGAGTAAAGGAATGGAACTTATTAGCAAGCTACGAAATGAAGCAGAGAATGGCTTGTATTTTTCCTTATAGCCTTTGTGCAGCTATTTGATATTCTTGGGAGGAGGCATTTCAGTAATGGCAGTGACTTTGGCTGGGTCCACCTCAATCCCTCTCCTTGATAAAATGAAGCCTAGAAACTTCCCTGATAATACTCCAAACACACATTTCTTTGGATTCAACCTAACCTTATATTTCGTAGGTGTTCAAGATATGCCAAAAAAATTTAGGGTGGTCTTCCCTTGTCTTGGACTTCCCTAGAATATTGTCTACATAATCCTCCATAATTTCATGAATCATATCATGGAATATCATTGTCATATCCCTTCCATAGGTTGTACTAGCATTTTTTAGGATGAAGGGCATGAACTGATAATAGAATGTCCCCCAATGGGTTATGAAGGTTGTCTTGTACTGATCTTATTCCACTATCTTGATCTAATTATATCTAGATAAGTCATCCATAAGAGAAACCATTTCATAGCTCGCATTTGATTCGATAATCATGTCAATATTGGGCAAGGGGAAATCATCTTTTGGACATGCCTTGTTGATGTCTCTAAAATATGTGTAAATTCTTATGCCTATAGGTTTATTTTGTACCAGAACTACATTCGATATCCATTCTGAGTAGTCAATAGGTCTAATGAACCCTGTTGCTAGCAATCTTTCTAACTCTTCTTTAACCAGAAGAGCCACCCATGGATGCATTTTTCTTAGCTTTTGTTTGATGGGATTTACGTCTGTGCACAACTAAGTTGTGCACTACCAACATTGGATCCAAGCCCAACATATCTTTATAAGACCATGCAAATATATCTAAAAATTATCTCAGAAGTAAGGTGAATGTCTTTTGTTCTTGTACTAAGAGCGAATCTCCCATCTTGGCTATCTTTTGGTCTTTTTATGTTCTAATGTTCTTGTCAATGGTATCTTCTACCAACATTTTCGACATATCCTCCATATGTGTAGGATCGGTAGGAAGGTTGAGATCTTCTTCTAAGGGCATCTCTACAAGATTTTCACCCTTGGCGTGGTCACTTTTCTTGTCTGTTTATTTTTATTTGTTTGTCAACCAAGGTGCTTCAAAGAGGCTTACATTGTGTGACTTAGACTTTTTATTTTTCTAAGGCATTTTGTTGGAACTTTTTCCCTCACTTTTTCTTCATTTTCCTAACCATGAAGCTCACCTTCCTCTCTAAAATATGCACAGTATCTAATTCAATGTAGAAACATTTCTTATGGTCTCCAATTGGAATTGTATCTCATATTCCCATGAATTCTATAATGGCCTCATCATTCTCAAAGAGGTCCAATGACACATGACATTTTTGGTCCCAATCAACAAGGGAAGGGTAGACAAGGTCAATTTTAGGTTCAGTGGGGGTTAAGGTAAGGAAAACGGTATCCATGAATAGGTTCGTGGAGGAAAGATCCTCATATTGGCTACAATGGGAATATGTGTCACTGTCTAAATAATCAGAGCTATCCTCGCACTTAGAATAGGTAGCATCTTGATCATTGGGGTGGGCCCCATATGGCTGAATGCCAATACCATAGCGCTCTGTTTTGAAATGTGGAAGTGGGACTGGCTCCCTTGGTCCTTTCTTGTATTTTCCACATCCTAGGCCTTTATAGCCCATATAATACATCATTCATTTAGAATTCTCATATTCAGGGATTTTTTAGCAGGTAGGCTGAGTGTCTTCGGGGACCCAATTTGTAGGTGGGTCCAACAATTTCTCTTCTGCAAGTAATCCCCCAGTAAGAATTTCCCAATAGTTCTGTTCATCTCTAGGCTGCTTGAAACGATAGTTGGGCCTTCCTCTTGTTTTTGGTGATAAAGATAGGTTTGAAACTAGGAGAGCTTGTTGCACATTGTATTCTCCACAACCATATTCCAGAATTTTCATCTCCCATGAATCAAAGGGAGAGGTAGATGTAGAATCCTCATGAGTGCAAGAACTTAGGGAGTCTGAATCTACTCGTGATTCCATAGCTTCTAATTGAAGGGGAACAACTATATCCACATAAGGACATGTATATGTACCCCTACGTGCAAATTTGTTGAGAGCTCTACAGTGAGTGAAGGGTTCTAGATCTCCTTAAATGGTAACAGTGTGTCCTTCATGTTTTAACTTGATGCATTGATGGAATGTTGATGGTATGGCTTACATGGCATGAATCCATGGGTGGCCAAGAAGCATATTATAAGGAAGTTCCAAATCTAAGACATGAAACTTTGTGTGGTGACAAGTTGGTCCTACTTCCATCGGCAATGTGATTGTTCCATCGATTCCTGCTCCGCATTGTCGTAAGCGGTTATGGTAATGATATGGGACTCTAGATCTTCCTTTGTGTGTCCCAACTATTTGATTAGTTTCAAGGTGCATATATTCAATCCTGACCCATTGTCTAGAAACACTTGTTTTATCTTCCGACGGGTAATAAATACCTCTATATACAAGGGAAGATTATGTGTGTGATCTTCATTAGGGATTTCCTTATGGTTAAATGAGATGTGTTCATTGTTGTCACAAAATCACTGCACCCCCGAATGGCCTGAAGATGAATCATGACATTCGGTGTGATAGTGACACGTGGGATCACCTCTCAAGCTGTGGGACTTGGGTTTGAGGTGAACCTCTGGAGAAGGTTGGCTTCCTTTGTTTAAACTAGGTGTTATGACTCTTCCTGAGATTAAGGAGAAATTGCAAAGAAATAAATCCTAAACTAGAAGTGGTGATGCACCAAAGAGTAGGGATGTTCAATTTTTGGAAGGGTTATGTGAGTGAGATGCTAGCATCCTAAATCACTTTCACCTATTGTAACTAAAAAGGGTAGTACCACAAACTAGAAACACATGTTCCTTTGTTGAACTTATACAAAAGAGAAAGAACATGATTTGTTTTTAGATACACAGATAACTTTATTGGATACAGATGGGCCCTTAACTAAAATTATTGAATATGTGCATAGATAATTGTGTTTTTAGATACAAATTGGGCCCTTAACTAAAATTTTACTAAAAATAGAAATGTCATTAAATTAAGGGAACAAGCTCCCATGAAAATAGCAAAACTATTGCAAGGGTTTGACCGAGTCAACCCTGTAACTCTGACCGATCTGGAGCTCAAGTTTGTCCTTCCATGGCTGTTCAACCCTGATTTGGCTCTACAACTTGTTCACCTTTTTCGAGCTCCTCCTGGCTTTCCTTCCATACAGCCAGTCTTTGATTGTATTCAAAAAAATGCTTGATTATTCCCTGGATTTCTTCATCTTCAGGCCCACATGTGTAGTGACTTACTACGTCTACTATCTCGATCTCTCTAGTAATTCAGGCTGGTATTCTCTTCAGTTTGAACATGACCTTGGACATCCTTCCAATGAAATTCTAGCACAAGACCATTCGATCAATGGAATCAGAATTGAAAATCCTTGTGACATCGTCATCCTGCTTTACCAAGTCTTTAAAGTTTTCCTGAATCTGTTCTTTAGGGAGGGCATCAATATTCTCATTGAAGAATTTACAATGAGCAATATCAAATTCTTCTGATATGTCATTCAAGGCATCTGTGATCTCTAATCGCTTATCATCCAATTTTTTAATCAAGTCTTGTAACACTTGGCACCTGAACTCCATAGCCTTCTGATATTCAAACAACTTTGAAGTATCATCAATCACCCCTTCCTAAAGAAGCAAGTCAGAATCCACTGCCCTAACCTCTTCCCATGTTGCTAGATTTAGATTCAGATTATTGCTTTCCTCAGAGAAAGCCTCATCCATCTTCTGAATAGTTATCTTTGCCTCCTGCAAATCATTATAGATTTCCACAGCTTCCTTGATCAAAGGATTTGCCTCCTGCAGTATTCGTTCGATCCACCCATTTACTGATCTCCCTTTCGGCCAATTTTCAATAGAAGTTGAAACTACTAAGGCCGTAGTAGATGAGGACTCAGTAGATGAAATGGGCTATGTAACTCTCCGTAACAAAGATGTGAGCTACTCGACCTTAGCCTTTAGTTCATCCTTCGTAGCTTTATCCTTGTCATATTTCGCCATCAGGGCCCCCAGAGCAGTGTGAACATCCTGTTTGGCCCCTCATGAGTGGCCTTTCCCAATGAAAATATGGAAATATGATAATCCGCAGCCATGATTGTTTCCTTGGTTTTTCCTTGGCAGGGGTGGCGACCTCTATCACCCATTCTCCGATGAATTTACTGTCAAATTTGACATGGTCCTTGGTCTTTTGGCCTACCTTTTGGGTGTTTGCTCCAAGATGCTTTGAGATCCATGACATCTCCTAGAGGCACCTTCTTTTTCTGCTTGGGGGTTTTCCTGAATAACCACTCTGGAATAGCTAATAATGAAGAAGATGGAGTGGTAGGTGTGACACTCAAGGTCTGAGTTGAGGCAAGGGTACTGGGAACATTCATGGGTGTCTAGATAGAGGTGGCAATGATGGATGGGGTGATTGATAATACAGCAGTGGGAATTGATACAGTAGTATTGGAAGAAGGAATGACAGGAAAAGGAAGTGACAAAGGAAGTGGAGGAGGGAAAGGTGATCCAATATTCTCTCCAACCGAGAGAGCTGGAAGGGATGAGAATACTTGGGCCATAGAAGGAGATGGGAAAGATGAAATGCTGGCAGAAGTGGGAGGAACTGATGGAGGAAGGGATGATGGAAGAGAAGAAGGAAGTGATGAACCTTGTGAACAATCAGGAGAATCACTGACCATAATTACATCCGCCCCAGTCTTGGCTATAGGTATTTCTTGAGAAATAGGAGTTTGAGGAAGAGATGAACTTCCAACAACAAATGAAATTTTTCTTGGCATTGTGGGGTCTTCTGAATCGACCGCTTTCCCTTTGTGGGTATTGTTGGGCTTAAGACTGGTGGGGCTGCTGTACTTATAACCTACTCAACTCCCTTGGGTTTGATCCCAAAAGTAGCCAACCACCTGTAGGTCCTTTGAAGAATGGGACCCGCTCTATCCTTTGTATTGGAGCATTCTTCTTGATACCAATCAATCCATGGAAGTGGTTGATCGGAAATACCTTTAGTCTTATATGCTTCATCCAACACTTCACCATCATCTTGCAAATCTATTGGGATCTCAGCTATCCCATACTGGTGAATTTCATCTATGTCTAATCTTTCATAATCTCTTTGCCGGATGATATACTCATCCCGAAAATGAATCCAGATGTCTTCTAGCTGAGATGTGTGGGAAGTTGAACGTCCTGTCTCACCAAACTTTCCCAAGTAGTTGAAGTTGGTTCTTGGATGAAAAGTCCACAGGGTTACCTCGGCCATCTCTGCATCTACATTCTTGGCTTTGTGAATGTTTTGACAAGAATACCTACCAATTGAAATTGGAAAATGCACTCCTGCCTTGTGGCACTTGTTTTGGATCTCGATGGTAATCCAATAGTTTCCGAACCAGCTCCAGTAGAACCCATTTATCTATAGGACACCTTGGTAATTTGCTCGGGGCACCAACGAAACCCAAAATTCAAATGTAGGTGAAAGTGGGAAATTAGAGATAGATAGCTCCCCATTCCCGTACTTCTTTGAAGGCCTCATCAAAAATTATCTGATTATACAACTCTTTGTCAAAGCGGTAGCGGATGACTGCAAAGAAAGCATCGTTGACCCATTGAAAGTGCTTGCACCCCTCACTCAGAGTGAGTTGGGGATAGAAATCATAAATTTGGGATGTGCTGCAAACCCCCTTGGTATTTAGTCTGGGAAAATCTCCCATAGCAGCGGCAAGCGTAGACCAGGAATGATGTCATGTAAAATGAGTTTGTGGTTGACACTCTACCCAACTGATAGCAGATGGAGCTACTGATATGCTCTCCCCACCTGATAAGCTCCTTGTTCTTCTTGATAGTGGCAATGTATAAAAACATCCACTCTTGGAATTCCTTGGTAGCTGGGAGGCCTGAGACTCGGCTGAGTAGTATGATTATGTCATTGACTTCCTGGATGAAGTCTTCCTGTACAAGGTTTTTGGCAACTTGGCCATGCTCTTAGCCAAGTAGCTTTTCATGACAATCTTAGTACATGAATCAACATCATTGTTCCAATGTTCTACTGTGATTTTGGGTGAAATGGTGGCATAGTTTGGAATGTCAGGTAGTCTGAGAAGATCTTCAAAGAAATCAGGATCTAGGTGAATGACCACCTTGTCATCATCATCCTTAACTGACATAGAATCTGCATCGAAGTGGGCAGCTGCAGCTAGAACAAACTTAGGACAATGCATTGAAGCAAGAAAACCAGCCGCAAGGACAAGCCCGCTATCATAAATTGCCTACATCCATGGCTTCTTGTTAGGAGCCTTCACTCTGTCCAGAAAATCTAGGAAGTCGATCTGACCTAAGTCAGTATCCCCTATGTTACCTAGGTTGGAGGTTAGGCAAGACTGAGGAGCAACTCCAAGGAATGAATATTTCATCTTCTCTTTCTCTTTTGAAGTAGAAGTAGACATGAAGTTCTGGATTTCGGATGCCGAAGAAGAAAAACTCCAAAATTCTATAGGATGGAAATCTCTAAAAGAAATCTCTAAAATCAGGATCTCCAAAAGTCTGAAACGCCAAGTTCCGAAAGTCCAGAAAAGAAAAAACGCTAAAAGAAATATTGAAATGAGAGTGTATAAAATTCCTAAGTGAAAACCTCCAAAAGGAATTTTCCTAAAATTTTTTTCCCTAAAACTCTTAGGTGAATTTCTCTAAAAATGTTTTCTCCGAAATGCTTATTCCTGAAGTGCGTTTCCCAAACTCCGAAGTGAATTTCTCTAAAAAAATTTTCTCCAAAATGGGAATCTCCGAAATGATTTTTCCCAAAAATCCTTTCACTGAAATGGCAGTCTCTGAAATGATTTCTCCCAAAATCCTGCAACGATTCTCGAAATTTCAAAGTAAAGTAATCTCCTTTGAAGTGAGTTTTCCCAAAGTACAACTAGCAATTCTATGAAAACTCAAGATCTACCTTGAGATGATTTTGTGAACAACCTGAGAAACTGAAGATAACTAAAAAATGAGAACATGGTGAGTAGGAAGTCCATTATTTGAAAACACTAAAGAAACAAAAAGGAAAGAAAACAAAAACGGAGATGAGAACAAAAAGAAAATCTAAAACCAAAAAGAAATAACAAAATTAACATACCTTGAAAAGGACGTTGAAAAAGACAAGAAAAATGGATGTCAGAGATCGTTGTCAGGTGAAAATGACCATAGAAAATCAAGTTTAAATAGAAAAACTTGGCATTTATGGAAAAAATCTGATCCGTATGGGGTTGGTGAAGAAATAAATGCTCAAGAAAACTCAAGTTTGAAACTGAAAAACTTGAAAGTCTGAAAATTTGGAAATTCAGGATTTTAGACTTCGGGAAATTGGAAACAAAATGTGAATTGGTGATGAAAATTTCCGAAACCCAAAAATCTGAAAATTTAGAAATTCAGGATTTCGGACTTCAAAAAAATGAAACCAAAACACCAAAAGTTGAACGAAATCTCTGAATTCCAAAACTTGAAAACCCAAAAATTTCAGAATTTCAGACTTTCGGAAAAACTTTCAAAATGAAAACTCCAAAATTTGAAATTTAACACTTAGACTCCAAGACTTGGAAATTCATTGTACAGGGGATCTCTTAAAAAAAAATTGTCTGACCTCATTTGACTTATCTTTCAGGGTAAGTTAAATTGCTAACATTCACTTGGTGCAATATTTTCCACTAAAGCTTGTAAATGTGAAGGGTCTACTTCCATTGGCACTCCTAACTCCTGGAGAGTTTTGTATAGGATTTCTTTGTGTACGTTTGATATCTTAAGAAGATATAAGATTAAAATCTTAGTAGACATCTTCTCAAGTTTCTCTAGGATATTATATTGACCATCCTGAGGGGTAGACAAAGGATGTTTTGATATCGTGAGATGAGCGTGCCTTGTTACCATAGTGTAATATTTTCCCTTAATCCTTATGGTATCCAGAGTGAACACATCTAATAAGTGATTCGAAATGATTGTTGTCACTTTGATATATAGATAGTTTGTAGATTTATAGCTTTGGGATGACTCTCCCTGATTTGGCTTCTTCTCATTAGGCTTACCATGCTTAGGGAATGGTTCTTTGAATATCCCCATCTTTTCATTTGGCATTTGAATTTTTCTCTGGTACATCAACTTCTATCTCTCCATTGTCGATAAGATCTTGGATGTAATGACGAAGTCTTAAGAAATTTTCTATCTTGTGTCCCTTTACACGATGAAAATCATAATATTCATGCTCTTTATACCATGACGGTTTAGGAGCATTGTCATCAAAGGGTTGCATTTTTGGATAAGTCACCATGTGGACTGCATCCTATTATTTTAATATTGTAGAAAAGAATAGTTAATAGGAGTGAACATTCTATGTTTAAATAGTGGTTGTATAGGTCCTTTGGTTAGTTTAAAAGGTTTACCAACTTGAACCATTTGTACCCATTTAGAATCCTTGATCTCGTCTCCCACTACGTTCTTGTTTTTGTTGAAGATCTTTGGATTTTCTTCTGGTTTGGCATTTTTATTATCTTTGGAAGATGATTTGATTGTTCCCTTTGCAACGAGGGCCTTTTCTATTTATATACCATTTTAAATAACCTCTTCAAATGTATGGACACAATGCATTTGTAAATGGAAAACAATGTCTAGATTTAGATTGGGTACAAAGATGCTCATAATATTTTTTTGGTAAATGTGCAAGGAAACTAGCTAGTTATCCCCCACCATCTTTGTAAGAATCTTGTGAATGTTTCATTAGGACGTTGTTTAGTATTACACAATTTTTCCATAGTTATGTCACTTTCTATGTTGTATGAGAAATTTCGAACGAACCTCTCTACCAATTTGGACCATGTGAATACAGATCCATGAGGTATGCAAGTAAACCATTCTAAGGCTTGGCCTCCCAGGATTTTTGGAAATAGTCATAGGAGGTAATTGTCACTATATGCCACTTCTTGGCATGCCATGTAGAAATATTTCACATGATCGTGTGGGTCACCTTTCCCTCTATATTTTTCAAACTTTGGCATGTCAAATTTCTTGGGAAAAGGTTGAAGCAACATAGTTTTGTCAAATGGATGGGGACATAGTTCTTCATATTGATATCTCTTACTATGTCCTCCACTATTTTCTTGAAGGCTTACAAGTGTTGCTTTCATGGATTGCAGTTCCTGTGAAAGAATTTGGTCCTTCATAGGAGAAGGTGGCATGTATACATGATTGTTCTTTGATGTTTCACCTTCTTGGTTTTCTATGTGAAGTTCACTACTTTTGACCTTAGGCTTCTCCTTATGTACATTTTTGTTTGTTTCCTTCTATACATGAGATGTCAGTAAGGCTAATTGTCGATTAAGGTTTTGGATTTGTTGTTGAATAGTGACTTCTTCTTCATTAGGTTCTTCTTCATCTTCATTGCATGGGGGTTTTTTCCATGTTTCCATGTTCTATTCTAACTCTACGTGGTATCTTGATGAATGGAATTTTATAACCCACCATGTTGTCATTTCCTACATTGGATGTGGAAGTGTGTCCATGTGTTAGGATGTCTTCCATGTTGATGAGAGGTTGTTCTTCCTCATTGGCTTCGTTTGTAGGTGGAATTGTCTCATGTTCTGTAGGCATCCTAGCTCCTAATTCCACTACTCTTGCTAGCACCCGATATTTTTTTATGAAAAGGAATTCATCTAATAGGGTAGGGTCAAAATCAAAATCCACATGTGGTGATCCTATTTCATTGCCACTATGATCTATCATTTCTTCTATTTCTTTTTCTACGGAGAAAAGAGGTCTCAAGTTATGACCAATAAAGGGATTTGACCCTTATTTGGTGGATGTTTCCCATGCTTCTTTTGTTTCAATTACTTGTTTTCTAGCTCCCAGTCTTGTTTTGGGGGCCATGATGTATGAGATATTAACTAAGGTGTTTTAAATTTTGTTCAAGAGGTATTAATCAAACCTAAGTGAGAGTCTACAAATGTCAAAGAATGTCAATAGCTCAAAGTATAATGAATGTCAAAGGATCAATGTGACAAAGTGATTATTCTAAATGAATAAGTCAATAGTGACAAACAAGATACAATCACACAATGTTTAGTTCTAGACCAATCAATCAAATGATGTACTTCCTAAGTCTATTTCCAAATGGTAGTTGGTGTTTCAAGATGATTAACAAAATGTCACCACTTATGTCAAGTTCAAAGAAATGAACAAGGCATAAGTAATAAAAATAAGTTAATGAGATCCTCAAAAAAAGTATACCAAAAGTGAGCTTCAATCCAATCAAGACCTATATCCCAAAAAGTGTCAGTTACGATTGTGAATGACACAACAATACAACCAATATATGTTAACCAAACTTTGTGAAAAAGTAGGGTATTAATATCAAGATGATATTGATATAACGCACATAAATGGTAACACTCAACACTTTTCAAAATTGAGGTAGTAATTGAAATTAAACTAGGGCTAGAGTATATAAAGGAATTGCTAGAATGTGTATATCGTAACATCAAAATATATATATTTAGGACAAGTTTACGAGAAAAATATGTAAATACCAAAATTATAGTGACATGATATAAACAAAATAACAGTTCAAAGGAGAATCAAGGTGATGAATCAAGCCTAAGTATGATGATGATCTTGACTTGGGTATCAAGATCAAAAAGGCTACCAATGATATGAAAACATCTCCACACACTTTATATGTTTAACAACTCAGCCGCAAACATGGATGAGTGTAAATAGACACAAAAGTGGCGAATACAATCAATTAGCATCACAAGGGTAGTCACTCTTCTTCTAATGAACAAAGTGTCAAAAGAAAGTGAAGGAAGTATACCAATTTTGATAGCACTTCACCTCCTTTATACCTATATGGAACACTCCACACATGCAAACTCAACAAAAAAGTTAAGAAAACAAGTTAGATCAACATGTGCAAAATAGGGTTTGAAAACAAAATTGAAACTTAAATACAAAAACTTGAAATTAAGTGTAAACGAAAATGGAGTAAGTTCTGCTAGGCATGCCAAATATGTATATGAATTAGTTAACAATGTAAAGGAAATCAAAGCTAACATCTAATAGCTTCAATACAATGCTAACTAGATCAATATACCATCATTCTTAGAGCTTACGCAAAGCTAATCTATTAACATATTTGCATTAGAACATGAAATCAAGAATCAAATTAACATGCTAAGAAAATTAACCTTTGTCTCGAATTGAATGTTAATGAAATTAACCTATTTAGATCCTTAGCAATCAAAAGGGTTGATTGTATGCTTGAATCTAAGGTTTTCAAGAGTGGATTCTTGTCGATCTATAGCTCTGACAAGACCATTTGACATATCTCCATATAACTTCAAAACTTGGATGCATGAATGCAACAAATGAAAATAGCTAGATACTCTACTTGAATAATGCTTTAAGATGATAAAATGGCTATAGTATAGGCTTTATTCTTAATTAGGTGTATGTAAAAATGTTAGAGGAGGGTTGCTTTTATAACCCAATGGTTTGAAGAAGATTTCCATCCTATTGTATGTGGGATAATAGCAAAGCTAGGTTAGTTATGGATAAGCATGGCTTTGAAGTGGTTAAGTTTACTTTAGGAGAGTTTAGTTTGTCCTCTAGTGACTCATGGGGATTGAGGGGTTTATTAATTAACGAAAGTGATTAATTAATAGGTGTGCAAGACTATAGAAGCTTGTTAGAGGAATAGTTAGTATGATTTATGTTATGGGAGGATTTTAATTAAATAAATGACAATTTATTGATTAAATAGACGAGAGAATTAATTAATTAAGAATAATTAATTAATCTAGATAGAAAGGGGTATTAATTAATTAGAAATAATTAATTAAACTAGAAAGAAAGGGAGCTAATTAACTAAGGTCGTTAAATAGTGTCGTTGTTGGATAGAGGAGTTAATTAACAAACGTAATGTAATTAATTAATGATGACAAAGCAGAGAAAATGTGTGATATTGATGATATATTGTCAATTTGTAGGAAAGGGTATAATTAGTGCAATTTAAGTATTTATATTGTTTGAGATAAATTATAGGTGTCTACATTTTCCCCTCTTTTGGATGGCGTAAGTGATGACACTTCAAAAATAGTAGATAGATAAAATTTTGAGGGGGTAGAAGAAAAATTGGTAGAAGTGAGAGATTATTTAAAGAGGATTAAAAGTTACTTTTTATTTAAAAGAGGATTAAGAGTTACTTTTTATCCTCAAGATCATTAGAGGATGCAATAGAAGATCATGCATAACAAATAATCCAACTAAAAAAGGAAAGGAAGGCTTCACAATTAATGAACCATATAAAAAGCTTGATAAATGTTCATTCCCTTAAACCAAAAATGAAAGATGAAGTTTCCAATTAACCAAATGTTAGAAAATGAAGACTAAAGTTGCTTTTGATTCTCAAGATCACCCTAAGGTGCAAGAGAATATCATACACAAAATTTATCCCAACTAGATAGAAATGGAAAACTTCAAATCAAAGGACCATAAAAAAATGCTTTGTAAAGGTTCATTCCCGTAAGAAAAATGAATAATCAAATTTCCATGTTAACCCAAATGTTAAAAAGGTAGAGATTAAAGTTTTTTCTGATTATCAAGATCACCAAAAGGTGCAAGAGAATTACATATATAATATTTGGTCTAAACCAAGTAAATCATGGAAATACAACACTCATCAAAACATTAGACATGTTAGAAAATGACAAGTTTTATAATAAAGGAAAAACCTACAATTTTTGTAAATAAAAAACTTGAATTTATTTTTCATTACATAGTTCACTTTAATACCTATCCAACACAAAAATAGAGTCATTTTGAGTTCGGGAGTAAAAGTTATGGCCTTCGAGACGATGGGTTACGCATGTGATATTATGCTCACGGGTATGCACTTAACATGTACTCAAAAATGTGAAAATAACGTCCCATAATCTGTAAAAAAGGTCAAACTTTTCCTACCAAAATTCAATTTTAACAACAACCCATCACATTAGTATATGAATAGAAGACTTGACGCTATCAAACATTAACATTCACAATCAAAAACTTAACATTTTCAAGAAATTGACAAAACTAGCATGCGAAATCATGAAAAAGTAATCTCTAAAAATGAAAACATGGAGAAATATTGAAATTTTATCACAAAGATTCAATTTTGACATTAACCCACCACATTAATATGTAAATATAATACTTGGTACTATCAAACACTAACCTACATGCTCAAGAATTTAATATTTTCAAGAGATTGACAAAACTAGCATGTAGAATGTTGAAAAATGAAGCTCTAAACATGAAAACATGGAGAAATATTAAAATTTTCCCATAAAAATCCAATTTTGACAGCTCTTCACCTCCTTTCTACCTACAATAAAGACTTAACACATGCAAACTCAACAAAACAAGTTAGATCAACATGTACAAAAGAGGGTTAGTAACCAAAATTGAAACTTAACAACAAAAACTTGAAATCAAGTGCAAAGTACAATGGAGTAAGTCCCACAAGGCATGCCAAATGTTTATATGAATTATTTAACAATGCAAAGGAAATCAAAGATAACACCTAATAGCTTCAATGCAATTCTAACTAGATCAATATACCATCATGCTTAAAGCTTAAGCAAAGCTAATCTATTAACATATTTGCATTAGAACATGAAATGAAGATTCAAACTAACATGATGAAAAAATTAACCTTGAGCATAGCATGGATATTTATACCATGGAGGAAAACCCTCCAAAATTCAAAAGGAAAACTAATGGTGCTGCTCTAGAACTTTCGGAGGTTTTGTGTCAAACTGTCTTTATTGTTTGGTTTAGTTATGTAGTTTATTTTTCTCTCACTAGTTAGGTTTCTAAACCTTGATGTTTTGAGGTTAAGCTTGTTTAACCCTTTTTGGTCATGTTCCTCTTTTTGTTTCTATCTGAGGGCTTTCACGATGTTATCTTTCTTGTATTGGCCTCTAGGAGTCGATCCCTATTTTTACCCTATCTAATTAAAAAAACCCTCTATCTCTGATTGAATGCTAATGAAATCAACCTATTGATATCCTTAGAAATCAAAAGGGTTGGTTGTATGCTTTAATCTCAAGGTTTTCAAGAATGGAGTCATGTCAATCCATGACTACAAGACCATTTGAAATATCTCCATATGACTTCAAAAATTTGATGGATGAGTGCAACAAATGAAGATAGCTAGATCCTCTAATGGAAGAATTCTCTAAGATGATAAAATGGCTATAGTATAGGATCTATGCTCATTTAGGTGAAAGTAGAAGGGTTAGAGGAGGGCTCCTTTTATACTTTGCATCCTATTTTATGTGGGATAATAGGAAAGCTAGGTTAGTTATGAATAAGCATGGTTTAGAAGTGGTTGATTTTACTTTAGGATAGTTTAGTTTGTCCTCTAGTGACTCATGGGGATTGAGGGGGTTTATTAATTAACCAAAGTGATTAATTGATAGGTTTGTAAGCTTATAGAATATTTTTAGAGGAATAGTTAGTATGATTTATGTTATAAGAGGATTTTAATCAAACAAATGACGATTTATTAATTAAATAGAGCAGAGAATTAATTAATTAAGATTAAATAATTAATCTAGATAGAAAGGAGTATTATTTAATTAGAAATAATTAATTAATCTAGACAGAAAGGGAGCTTAATTAATTAGAAATAGTTAATTAAACTAGATAGAAAGGGGAGCTTATTAACGAAAGGTTGTTAATTTACGTTGTTGTTGGATAGAAGAGTTAATTAACTAACATAATGTACTTAATTAATGATGATAGCAAAGAAAATGTGTGATATTGACGATATGTTTTAAATTTTTGGGAAAGGGTATAATTAGCGCAATTTAAGTATTTAAATTTCTTGAGTTAAATTATATGTGTCTACAAGTGTCTCACTAAACAAATCTTGTAGGATGTGTAATATTCTTACAAGTCTTTGCTTTGTGTAATATAAGTAACGGTTTTTTGTGGGTTTTTCTCCCGAAAGGGTTTCCCATGGTAATATTTGTGTTATGTGTGATTGATTGCTTATAGTTTAAATACACACATCATTAAAATGTTTACAATTGGCATTTAGCGAAAAAGTTTTAATCTACATTGATTCATCTCCCCCTCTCGGTGTTTGTGATCTCTAATATGACACACACTTACCATTAATGATAAAGGGTGTGACATTAGGATAAATAAATCATGAATATTAGTTACTAAGGGTATGAGTATTGATAACAACATGTATATCTTGAGAGAAATTAAGAAGGAAAAATGCTTTATTGATCTATAAACTCTTTAACTTTGGAATTATCCATAGAAACACAAATAAACGTTGTTGTTCTACTTTTTATTAGAAAATGATAGAGATAGCTAGTGAATGAATTATTCTTATTCTTAGAATCTGCAATTGTGGGAAAGGAAGGAATTTAAGCTCATAACGATAACCAATTTTATCATGGAAACCTCCGGAGGAGGAAAACCATTGAGAAGCACAATTTCTCTTTCTTCCCACTTTTATTGGCCAATTCAATAACAAGTATAGAATTGACAATAAGTAAGAAAGAGAAGTAGATAATATCTCACACTTCCTCCTAAATACTTGTTTGCTCTGTCTCAACACTCGTTTCTTCTAAAAATCACAATTCCAAAGCACTAAGAACTTCTTACTTACTTGCTTTCATGCTCGATGCCTATTCTCTTTTTAAAAATGTATTTATAGCCTCTCCCATGTCCTCCCATGCACTGGAGAATGGGAAAGGTCATGGAGGAGAAGAGATACAAACAACTGTCCAAATTTTGGGCTGTTCATTTTCATATTTTTGTTTTCTGTCTAAAATAGCAAGGACTACCACCCAATGCGAGACCGGAGGTTCGGGACCTCCACCTTGGTTGGGTGGTGGTTCTATAATCGCCACTTTGCACGAGCGGTGGTCCTGTTACTAAAAAGACAGAACCTCTGTGTTTCATTTTTCCTTCTTCATGCTGACTATTTTGATGAAGTAGATTTATTTTGGATCCCTATGGATCACACCTCCCCTGCTTCGGAGGATTTTTGTCCCACAAAATCTTAGTGGGGGATTAGATGAGGAAATAATTCCCTCACTTGCTCCTTTAAGTACCACCGAGTTTGCCTTGGTGTCTTTCCTTTCAGTCCAATTTGCCAAGACTCCTCTGGACCACTCCTTGTCTCTCTGACCTTCTGTTGTAGCACTAAATCCTCCTCCAATTCACCTCATGAGTCCAAGACACAATCCTCAATGTAAGATTGAAACTATAGACCTTCATCTTCATCTATCATGGATGGCTCATATAGGTGCAAGTTCTCACATTTTACTATAGATTGCATCCTCATAAATGCTAGCAAGTCAAGCCAAAAAGCATTTTCTCTAACTTGCTCCAATATGGTGAAGGGACCATATTGTAGTGGCTTTATTTTCCGTGCTTGACCTTGTAATCTCTCCTTTCTCAAGTAAAGCCAAACTCTATCTCCAACATGTAGCTTATGTTCTCTCCTATGTTGATCGTGCCTAGCTTTATACTTGGCTTGAGATTTCTCTAGTTGTTCTTTTACTTGGAGATGGATTTATCGGATCCTCTCAATGAATTTGTTTTCTCTAGTCACCTATGTGTCTCATGTCTCCTCCTCATCATGTTGCCCAACTGCTATGTCCAGCGGATTTGTAGGTAGATATCCCAAGCATGCTTCAAACGGTGACTTCATAGTGGATGTGTGTCTTTGCCCGATTATAGTAATGTTGAATATAGGCTAAGGAATCATCCTAATTCCTTGGATATTTTAAGTTATACCTCTAATCAACGGTACCAAAGTCCTATTTACCACCTTTGTCTATCCATCTATCTGTGGATGGAAATTTGTGCTCCTTTGTAACCTAGTATCCATCTTATCCCACAAAGTAGTCCAAAAATTTCACCAAGAACCTAGAATCCCTATGAGAAACAATAGAATTTTGCTAACCAAAATGCAACCATACATTAGCAAAGAAAAGATTTGCTGCCTCATGTGCTTTTAATATCTTTTTACATGTCATAAGAATACACATCTTACTGAATCTATCAACAACAACATATAGATAGTCATGGACATGTTTATACATAGGTAATCCTCCTACAAAATCCATAGAAATTTCCTCCCATAGACAAGTAGGTACTTGGGAAAGGCATATACAAACCCTCCTTCTGATCTTAGTCTTTCTAATACAACAAAGTTTACATCCCCGTATAAATTTTGACACTTCTTCTTGCATATTGGGCCAATACACGTACCTTTGCAAGTGGGCTAGGGTCTTACCAACACCAAAATGTCCCACTACTTTCAAGGTATGTGCTTCCCTCATCAATAGAATTCTTTCTTCTTTTGGCATGTAAATCTTCCCCCATCGGTAGAGCAGCCCGTCTTTGAGATAAAAATCTTCAATCCCTGTCCTTTCAACCCCTTGGGACTACAACTATTGAAATGTCACCCTAAATTCTTTGTCTGGGCATATGCCTCTCTGTAAGCTTCCTTCGTGAAGGGCTCAATCTGAGAGATAGTGGCCAAATAGGAAAATTTCTCCTGTGTGGGTGGCCTAGACAACATGTCTTCCACCAAGTTTGTTCTACCCTTCTTGTATTTGATCACCAAATGGAACTACTGAAGGAACCTCATCCACTTGTAGTGCCTTTCCTAATGCAATTTATACTGTGCTTGCAAATCTTTGGAGAGGTTTTTGGTCGTGTGCACAATAGTTTCTTTACCGAACAAATAATGCTTCCATTTTTTAATTTCCTAAACTATTGAATACCTTTCCTTATCATATACTAAATATCCTTTAAATTTTGAAGTGAAAGTTTCATAATGATAACATACGGGTTTACCTCCTTGAAGAAACACTGCGCCCATGGCGTAATCATTGGCATTTGTCTCTACTTCAAAAGGTTGTTGCAAATTAGGAAGAGCAAGTATTGGAGTATGACTAATATTGTATTTCAATAACTCAAAGGATTTATCTTTTCCCTTAGCCCAGTAGAAACCCTTACTATTTTCAGCCACTATGTCTAGAGGTTCTGCAATCATGGAGAAGCCCAGAATGAACTTACGCATGTACTGCATGTCTTGATCCCAAAAACTCCTCGTCTTTGTGGCTCCTATTGGTGTTGACCAGTTAGTGATGGCTTCCATTTTATTTGGATCCACTTGTATCTCTCCTCCTCTAACCACGTGCCCAAGATAGACAAGTGATTATTTGGAAAACTCACATTTCTTCATATTACAAAGCAGTTGTTTCTCCCTAAGAACTTGCAAGACTTGTTGTAAATGAGTTAGATGTTCTTCCCATGTGGCACTAAAAATCATAATATCATCTAGATATACAATGACACATGAATCTATGAAATCCCGCAATACATCATTCATCAATCTCATAAATGTAGCGGGTACAACATAACCCAAAAGGAAGTACTAACCATTCATACAAACCTTGTTTTTTTTTTAAGGTAGTCTCCCATATATCCTCCTCCTTCATTCTAAATTGGTGATATCCAAACTTGAGATCCAACTTCCTGAAGAATTTAGCATGCTGAAGTTGGTCTAAGATATCATGTATGCGGGAAGTGGATATCTATTCTTTATGGTGATCTTGTTCAAAGTTTGGTAATTGACGCACATTCTCCAAGAACCATCCTTCTTTAGCACCATCACAAAGGGTGAACCACATGGTGAGGTTCTCGGACATATCACCCCTTGGTCTAGTAGTTTCGGAGTTTTTCTTTACTTAAATACTCTCAACCAAGGATTTCCTATACTGACCCGATGTTTAGTAGAGGGACTCGTAATATCTGAATCTCATGCTCCACTTCTTGTTTTGGTGGTAACCCACCTGGAGCCTTAAAACCTCCCCGAAAGGACTAAATAATACTATCCAAACAATTTTTCCCTAGTTAGAAATCTCTAAAACTTCTACCCCATCTTGTTTATCCTTTAACAAAAGTAAAGAAAATTTATTATGATTTTCCCCGAATAAGTCATTTTTCTTGGTTAGCACTCACCATAGTAGCCTTTGTCTTACTCGGTGTTCTCGGATGTTGTATTTGATCCCATCCTTGACCCATCGGTATCGGTTTTTGCTTCTCATAAATATAGCATCCCTGATATACAAGTAAGGACTCCTAAATACAACATCAAAAGCATCAATTGGAATAACGTCAGCTTCCAAAACATCAATATACTAGGAATTTATCCCAAACTTGACCTTACATCTTCTTATTACCTGAATTTCAACACCCTTCTTCACCCAACCTAAAGGATAAGGGTGTGGATGCTCGTAAGTCTCAAGACCAATCTTCTTTACAACTACTTCAGAAATCAAGTTAGATTGAGAACTGGTATCAACCAAAGAATTTACCTTAGTTCTCTTGATCTGGATTTTGATCTGGAATATTCTACACATCTCCTCTTCACGGCTTTCCATCTTTGGTGGCCGTGCATCCGATACATTCATCTACATCAGATTCATATTCAATTTCCATCATCTACAATTGTCATGTACTTCTTTGAATCCTTGGTTAACTTCTTTAGATGCAACTCGGATGTAACTTCCAACATGTAGCATCGGTATGACCATTAATATCACAGTTCTTACAAAACTTCTTGGGATCTTTACAAGTATTTAAAGTAGTGGTATCTTTTTACCATTCCCTTTCCACTTACCCTTGTTACTTGTTTTCCCATATTATTTCTTTTCGCTAATTTTTGACTGCTTTTCCCTTGGCTCTACTTCCCCTTGCTTCTTTTCATAATCTATGTAGTATGATTTCACACACGTCTGGTTGAGACCTTTGGGCTTGATGGAGATGAATTTTCTTCAAAGGTGAGTGTGAAGTCCTCCTAAGTACTTAGTTAGAATATCCTCATCCTCCAAGTCCAGGTTTAGCAACATGACTGCCTCCAAAACTCCGTAGTATAGTCCTGCGCACACTTTGACCAATTCCTTGCCTAAAATACTACCATTTAATCATCTGGTCGGTCTTATGGCCAATAGGATAGAAGTTAGCTCTAAGTAATTCTTTAAATTCTTTCTAAGATTTCGAGAATAGGACACTTCTTCTTTTCGAAGTGGTTAGATGGGTTTCCCACCAAACCAGAGTGTGTCCCTCCATTTTGAGATGAGAAAGGTGATTCTATGTGCCTCGGTGACATTTGGATGCTAAAGTAGAATTCTAACTATTTTAACCATTTATCAAGCAACTCCACATCTAATTTTCTTTCAAAGCTTTTAATATCAACTTTCATCTCAACTTTAAAAGGAATATGATCGGATTTTACCTTTTATCTTGTATTTGAAGTATCTTCTTCATGCTCTTCCCCATTAATTTCCTCATGGTGGCTCCTTCCTATGCCAAAATTTTCAGCTAAGCCACTGAACCACCGAGTCCATGGAGTCTTGTTTGAAAAAGATATCTTTTGTAAATCTGCAAGATCTTCCCGACTTCTAAACATCCTATCCATCATGGTCTCCATCATCTCGATTCTACGGACCAAGTTCTCTTCCTCCATTTTTCCTAGAATTCTTTGTTTCCACTTCTTTGTAGAAATATCTATATTGCAAGGTAAAGCCTCTTCACCTTTAAATCTTGTCACTTTCATACAAATCCAAGAACGAATACCATAGTCCTGGATAATTATTAGCTTTGATACCAAAATGATTTGTAAACTCTTTAGCTTTGGAATTATCCACGAAACAAAAATAAATGTTGTTGTTCTACTTTCTATTAGAAAATGACAAAGATAGTTAGTGAATGAATTATGCTTATGCTTAGAATCCATAATTGCATGAAAGGAGGGGATTTAAGCTCATAATAACAACCAATTTTATCCTAGAAACCTCTAGAAGAGGAAAAACCAGTCGGGAAGGGAAATTTCTCTTTCTTCCCACTTTTATTGACCAATTCAATAACAAGTATAGAATTTATAATAAATAAGAAAGAGAAGTAGATAATATCTCACACTTCCTCCCAAATATTTGCTTTCTCTATCTCAACACTCCTTTCTACTACAAAATCACAATTCCAGCACTAAGAACTTCTTGCTCACTTGATTTCATGCTTCAATGCCTATTATCTTCTACAAACATGTATTTATAGCCTCTCACATGTCCTCCAGTGCACTTTGGAGAATGGGAAAGGTCATGGACGAAGAAGATATGAACAACCGTCCAAATTTACGGGCTATTGGTTTTCATATTTTTGTTTTCTATCTGAAAGAGCCGTAACCACCGCCTAATGTAGATCGATAGTCCTAGGATGGCCACCATGGTTGGGTGGTGGTTATGTAATCTGCGCTCTACACGAGTGGTGGTCCTATTATTAAAAAGAAATAACCTCTCGTGTTTCATTTTTCCTTCTTCGTCTATTGTTTTGATGAAGTAGATTTATTTTGGATCCCTATGGATCATTTGTGAGAAATAAATATGAATGTTGGCTATGACATACAAGGTTAGGAAATCTAAAATTTGACAACCTAATCAAGATTAGCTTCAAAAGTGTGTGAAAACATTCCTAAGATCACCAAAAATTCAAATACTTTCTACAAGGCATGTCAACATGGTAAGGAAACTAGAAGGAGGTTCAATTAAAACTAGTATTCTACCTCAATACCATTAGAACTCGTTCATATTGATATATGTGGTCCTATAAGGACATAAATAATTCAAGGATACATTTATTTCATGTTTTTATAGATGATACATAAGAATGAATTGGGTAGCTTTCTTGAAAGAGAAATCAAAATCCCTTTATAAGTTCAATATATTTAAGGATCTTGTTGAGAATGAAAAGAATGTAAAGATCAAGTGCCTAAGTTCAAATAGAGAAGGATATTTTTGGTCTAATGAGTTTGATGAATTTTTGATACTTGATGGAATAAGAATAAAATTCTTAGCACACAGGACACCTCGGTAAAATGGGGTAGTTGAAAGTTAAGATAGGAAAGTCAAAGAAATGGCAAGGACAGGTGTTGAATGATTCAAAACTATCTGATGGTTATTGAAGAGAGGCGGTAGGCACAACATTATATACATTGAATAGAGAAACAATAGGAACTATTGGTGAAAAAAACCTTTGTACTATGGAAATACATACCTACAAATGTGGAGCATTTTAGATTATTTGGGAGAAACTTGTGCTACATAAAAAAGAGATGAAGATAATCTAGTAAAGTTTGATTCAAGGACTGATGAGGGCATATTTCTAGGATTTCATGTATGAACTCAACCTTTAAATTTTATAACAAGGAACCTGCAAAAGATAATTGAGAGCACAAATGTGAAGGTTGGTGAGTCTCATCGCAAGAAGTCATGTGTTTAGAGGTTGGATTCCAAAAATGAAGAAGTTTCTAAGACAAATAGAGAAGAATAATTTGAAGAAAGAAAATTTATAAAATCCCTTCAAGACAAATTCAAAAGGATCATCTTGAGACTCAAATTCTTGGCCAAAGAATCTAGTGTGTAAATAAGAAGAAGACTGATAAGTAATCTAAATCAAGGAAATATTTCTCTATTATCTAAAATTGAACCTAAAAACTTTAAAGAAGCAAATAAATATGGTTTTTAAGAGAGTACCATGAATGAAGAGTTAGATCAAATAGATAAGAATGAGACTTGGGAACTAGTTCCTAGGCCTAAGAACAAGAATGTCATTGGCACTAAATGGGTATTTAGAAACAAATTGAATGAAAATGGAGAAGTCACTAGAAACAAAGATAGATTGGTATGTAAAGGTTATGCATAGGTATAAGGAGTGGATGTTTAAGAGACATTTTCTCATATAGCAAGATTGGAGGATATAAGCCTATTTTTAGCCTATGCAAGTTTAAACGGATTTAAGGTATACCGATGGATATAAAATAAGCTTTCTTAAATGGTAACTTGGAAGAGGAAGTATATATAGAGAAACCTAAAGGTTTTTATTAACACATGAAAAATACTATGCTTCCAAATTTAAAAAGGATCTTTATAGTATAAAAATCCCTTATGGCTTGGTATGTCAAATTGGATAGATACATATTAGACTAAGGTTTCGAGAAGATGAGTTGCAAATAAAAATCTATAGATAAGGGGAAAAAAATACCATCAGTTGATAGTACTAGTTTATGTTGATGGTGTCATATTTAGAGAAAATAATGGAAATATGACCAAGGACTTTACTGATGTGATGAAGAAGGAGTTTGATATTTCTATGCCAGGATAAATGTCATTCCTTCTTTGACTACAAAGCATTCAATCAGAAAAAGGTATTTTCATTTCACAAACAAAATATGTAAGAGAAATTTTTAAAATGTTTGGAATGGAAGATAGTATTCTGTTAGTACACCTATGATTACATGGTGTAAGATGAGAAAATAATATGAATCTCCAAAAGTGGATTAGACGCATACGAAATTCAATGGGATCTTGTTATACACCATTGTTTTTAGGACTGATATTATGCAAGAAGTAGAACTTGTGGGGATGTTTGAGAAGATCCATAGGATAATCATCTATAGGAAGTCAATAGGATACTTAGATATATCTCAAAGGGACTATGGAGTACGGAATATGGTATCAAAGATGCAAGGATTTTAGCATGACATAATTGACTAATGTTGACTAGGAAGGAAACTGGATGACAGAAAAAAAGCACTAGTGGTGGGTCCTTCTTCTTTAGAGAATTCCTATTTTCATGAATAAGCAATAATAAATGGTCAGTAGCCTTATTGTAAACATAAAATCATGCACTTACTACTATTTTATTATACCTTCAAGTATGTTGTTTCATATATGGATCTTTCTTAAGAAAATTATTCACTAGTGACACACTACCTAGTCTATCTTCTTGCATTGTTTGTTTCTATTGTGTTATCTCTTACCTCTTGCACTTCTCCACCCATTTCTAGTCAAGTCACAAGGATCCCTATATATCATTCTTCACAAAAAAATCCGTCAGTTGTCTCTAAATTCCAGCACCCATGACTAGACAGTAACACCCAAGTGCTTGTTTCCGTTCTGGGCACTCGTGTCCTCTTTGTTCTTGTTCACATTTTTAAATTTGTGATCAGCACTTTCATTTTTCTTACTCCTATCTTGAAGTCCTAGTCAGCATGTCAGGTCACTAGTGTCAAAATTCAAGCAAGAGATTCCTATATAAGCACAAAATACATACCATTAAAATGGCGGAAATTTTTATCATAGGCTATATATTTACATATAAAAGGGATTGCATGCACACTACATAGGAAGGGGAATTTCATTTTTCCATCCAAACATTTGCATCTATCTAGCTACCTCTCATTATCTTGGCACCATCAGCATGAGGAAACCTAGGATAAATATTACACACACAAAGCACATAGAACTACATTAGGTCTGAGATGTAGTTTAGCACTTGGTCATAAGTTCACTTTGTTGACATATGAGGACACTTCGGCCCCTCATTTTACATCTTTCTTTTTAGGATTTGATTTGGTATGAGGGTTTTGCAGAATATTATTTGTGTTGTGGATTTATGGGTACCTCGGTGATTCAAGTGCAACATACTGGTGATCATCGGTGAATAAGTCTCGAAACCCTAGTGACACTAAAGAAATCAGGTTCTGACCTTTTTAGTAGACTCCAATGCCCCACGAGAGGTGTCCGGCCCCGGGAACCCTCGCCCCTACCTAAGTGCTCATGTCCGGCAAGTTTGTAGCTTCCAAGGTTCATATTGAGTAGTTTCGGGATGGTTCTTGACCTTTTATTAGCTCATCTAGTTAATTTATACTTAGGGATAAGAAAATAAAGCTAAGTGCCATATCTCTTTCATTTTCTTTCATACTTACATCTCTAAAAATTTCTTAGCACTTGTATCTTATTGTACATCATTGTAGAAGTTTCTAAATTCAAATTTTAATAAAATATATTAGATTTTATTAAATAATTTTGGTGAACCCAAATCTTAGAACTCCTTACCCTAGGATCCACAAAACCCTAGTGGCTTAAGGTAGCTCTTCTTCTCCTAGGAAAACTATCCATCATGAGAGTGTTAATACAATCCTTGATGATATTGTTGAGGCTAGATTGTTGATCTTTATCGGTATGGTCAATTTGATACAAATGTTCAAAGTTTTCTTGATGTTAACAAACACATAATTCCTAATAGATTTGAACACTCTAGTCTCAAAATTATTCCTAACACTCAAATATACTCCTTATTGTATAAGCACTAGGACTACTTCACCTTCTTCTATTTCTACGCAAACTCTTGATGATTCTATTATTGATTATATGTTTGGTCTTGATTACAAAAGTGTAGATAAAAATCATGATGAAAATGTACATTCAAATGATGTTATTTCTCATACTAGTCAAGATGAATGTAAAGTTATATCTCATATTTCTCCTATATTTGAATATGCTTCAAATGATTGTAAAGATAAATCTCATGCTCTTTCTTCTCCTACTTCATTATATTTTGATGACATGCTTGATGAAATATTTGCACGTGAAACTTTGTTTATAATAATATTTTTATTTCTGAGTTTGAACATATTAGTGATGATTCTACTTCTCTTAATACTACTGAATATGAATTTTCTACTCCGATTTCATCTATTTTTGAGGTTGTATCTAATAGCATGCCTGATTTTTCTCCTCCTTTTATTGTTTCATATCTTATCACTTTTTACAATGTGACTCCTAATTTTTCTATCAATATTCCATCTTCTTCTCCTCCTATTATTCCTCCTTCTCTTCCTTCTTCGAATGTCATTCATTCTGATGTTCCATATTCATCCCCACCTTTTACTTCTTCTGCACCTACATCTAGTGTGCCCGTTACATCTTCATCCTCCAATTCTTATCACGTGCCCATGATCACTCATAATGGAAAATTGAAACCTCTCAATTTTCCTCTCACATCTCCTATGATTCCTTCACATGATATTTTTCCACTCTTGTTGGACAATTACAATCTCAAGTCGATCTCTAACTCTTGAAAGGAAATCCTATTATGCATCTATTTATAATAATTATCTTCATGGAAATCTTATTACAAACAAAATTTCCTAAGGATTTCATTATGACAACATTTGCATGTTTTTACAAAACTAGAAATCCATATCTACATCTCAACTATAATCATCTAGCTATGGCGTCATATTCAAATGATCGATTATTGCTAAAATATTTTTATCATAGTCTAGTTCATGGAGATATTCAATGGTACACTCATCTACCTTTTAGATCTATCAAGTACATGTTATGACATGGAAGATGCTTTATGCTAAATAATGGTCCTCGAATCACACATGATCGCGTGCACTCAAACTTGCATCAAGGAAAGAAATAACCAATTCTTGATTACATTCTATGTTTTAATTCTTTCATGTATCGACTAGTGTTTTAGCCTATTCATTTATAGAAGTAATTTATCCTTTTTCATGGATTGCTTCCTTCTTTAAAATAATGTTTATGATATGACACATGAAAATCATTTAAACTCTTATGCAATGAGGTCATTAATCTAGAAAAATATTTAATTGCTACACATGTTATAAATCCTCTTGCTATTTCTGCTATTGTTGCATCATCTTATACTTCTTCACCTCTTCCGTATGTTAAGAATTCTCCAAAGTATCCTTCTCCTCCACATCAAAAGTATATTCCATCTCCTCCACTACATAAGCATTCTCCATCTCTGCCACCATGTCGTTCTCCACCCAAGTCTTCACCATATCCTACCATTGCATTTCTCGCATTCTGCTAAGCCTCATGATGTGTTGTGTGTTTTGTTTGATAAGTTCTTAATTCACTTGCCTTCTAACCAGAATCATCCTCTATATCACTTGCATCACCAGCGTGATCATCCTTATTGCAATTATCATCACATCAATGACCATCATGGCAATGATTGTTATGCCCTTCATGATAAATTACAACAATTAGAAGATAAGGGTGTCATTTTTTTAATCTCACTCTCATGATCGGTTTGTCTCTCTAATTCCACACAAGCATGTCACTACTTTGGTTCACTTTCCTCCTTCTCATAATTCTAAGGTAGTTATCCATCCACCACCTAAGGTCATCATTCATACACAGTCTCCACCTCACTCATCTTCTCTACACTTGTCTCATCCCCAAGTAGTCCTCTTGCTTCACATTGGCTACCTAAGTCATCAGCATCTGTGATTACCACCATTGCATCTCCCATCATTGGCACCAATTCATTAGGTATTTAGTTTGACTCATACAATCATTCTATTTCCACTTCACATGCTTCTACCACACCACAACCGCCTAATATTTGGTAGTTAAATTTTCTCACCTCGCCACCTAATGACACACTCATGTTCTCATAGTTCTTACATGACTGTTGAGGTATATGTTATAATAATAACCCCACTTCATCATTGAATTACACGCTTGATTGATCTATCAATCTAGCATACATTATCACACCATTCCACGATGACGCACTCTTGTCGTATTGTTCATTCTTGATTGATGAGGGGTCATATATAAATGAACCTCATCTTCTTATGCATACATTGGGGGTATTTCTCTTTTTCCCCTCCCTATTTCATCATCTTAACATGCAAGTACATACACTTTAACAATCATTTCCTTCACATGAATTTCATTATATATATACATTTATTACCATCTATCACTATTCCTACATACAATACAATTTTTCATCACTTCTTTATTTACGCTCTAATCATTATCATCATGTACACAATACAAATCAAAAATCTTCATATGAACAAAAATCATTGCATCACATATCCATACAACATCAACACAATACAATAACACCAATCATCTAACTATATATATCGTCAAAAATCATAGTTACAAAAATACAATCACTAGGGGGCAAGCCCCCATGCATCACTACATCAATACATGTCATACATCATTGTCATTGTTGCTATATAAAAACTATGGGAGCTCTAGAACCAGATGTTTTTCCTCTCAATCTATGTCATTTCACACAGCCTCTATATCTCTACATATTTCTACGAATAAATTCAACTCGACTGATTGCTCCAAAAATGACCCCGTAACTCCATAAAAATTTGAACACATATTACGTTATGGATCCTCCACCTCCAGTCTCCCTATACCAATTATTTTCTACTCATGCCTCATCTCGATCAATCAAAAAAACTATAAATGTCATTTTTGTTATCGCCATCGGCTTGAAAAAATGAGCATGCTCACCTACAATACCATCTACTCACTCTAACATCCCACCACCAATGAGCACATCGGAGGGCACATTTTTCATCAAGGTATGGAGTGATGTATCAATAATCAATGACCAATAAGAATCACATGCAACTATTCATGAAAAACATTAGTTATTTCACATGATAACCATATTCCAATAACTAAGTGACAATTAATAGCTTACAACCAAACAATACTCATACTCTGTTATTGCCACCGTTATAGTGTCATCATCTGGGAAAAATTCCTACCCATTTTATCATCCGATTGTGCAGTTCTCCCAACACATCTACAACAACTGAAATAATATCACCTATCGGTGCACTAACCACCATGTATTATATGCCTCGGTACATAATGCATCATCTATATGTATCGATTTATCACCGCATCTACCTCATCTAGACTAGGGGGCACTAGATGTGTTCCTATGGGTCCTAGTTTCCTTGGTTCTCTAGTCATACGTACCCATACATATGGCTCTAGGAGCACATCTTGAGCCATACCAAAAGACCGTGAAACACGCTCTACTTGAAATAGCTCAACACCCTTAGAAACCAATCCTCTAGCCACATGGTACGTCGGATACATCGTAGTTCTACTCCATCCTCTGGCTACCCTCTATAGGCTCAATATGAATTCCATATAATGACCCTTGGCCCCATATGATCAAAAATTTATCTATATGTATTGGTTTCCACCCTCTGCTCCACACACCATCCCATCTCACAGAAAATATATATCGGCCTTGTCCACTCTGCTTGTTTCCCACCAAGTGGCCTCAATATGAAAATATGCTCATATGCCCACATATGTAGTAATGTGGTGGCTCTAAGCCCACCCCCATGGTCCTCTTGTGTAAACCTATATAGATCTCTATAAAAATGTGCCAATACACAATGTGCCCATGTATATCTTGTTCCACTCTCCTCTATACGTTAACAGATATCATGCATCTTATACAAGATGCCTACACCACCACCCTCCACTGCCACTGATGAAGCAATCACAACCACAATGAACTTCTACAATTGTAGAACACCTGATCTCAGTATGGAATCCAAGCTAATATGGGTCTTATTATGTACTCATGTCCTGTAAAATACCACATCATTGCTCACATCTCATCTATGTACATCCTCTACGGCCATCACCTAGAATATCTCCCCCATAACTGGTAGTCGCAATATGCAATATACATCCTTCAAGGTCACAATCATCTCCCTAGTAGGTAACCAAAAAGTACAAGTGTTTGTGCACCACCTCTCACACAATGCAGTAATCATTGGCATATTATGGGGTACCTCCCCCAATCTAGCTATGTGTCACAGGATGACATGGTCTAGTATATCCCACTCTACATCCGATAGGCCTAATCCCAATAGTGTACTCAAATGTTGACCCCACGGAACTCTCTCAAATGGATATCCCTCTAGCACAACACAAAACACCAACAAAAACATGACATTAAGACCTTGTATACATGCAAACACAACTACTTCTAAAATCAAAAAGCACCAATTTTCACATTCATCATGTTCTAGGATTGAAATATCCTCTTGGGTCATCGGTGCCCAGAACAGGATGTGGGCACTCAGGGAGTAGGTCAAAAGAACCTAGATTTGGGTGTCGACATCCCAAGAGAAGTAAGTACCTTGGTCACTCTTTCCCAAGTCAGAAATTCCTAGAGATTTAAAAACCAAAAATTTCACAAAACAAGCTCACTTCTACACATTATTTGAAAAATACCATAATTACTAGTTACTCAATTATTGTGTGCAATGTGACGAACGCCACCACCATCTCAAATCATCTCAATATTGCCACTCTAATTTACGGCATCATCACAAGCTCAGAGCTCATAATCACATTCTCTCAAAGTTCAAATGAAGTTACTATTCACCTTTTCCTATTCCTATTTATAACAACTCATAATTTTCCACTTGGTCATAGTTACTATTTATGCATGTTCTTCCAATTAATACATGTCACTCATTTCTGCTCATATCTTGAGCTTCACTACTTTATTTTATCCCTAGTCTACACTTTGTTTGGTTCATAATTTCTCCTACTATCGTATGATACACATTCCCGGGATTATGTTGAGTCATTCTCATCTTCAAATTGATATACACACACACACTTTCTGCGACATTTACTACACTTCATTTTACTAGCTATCACATCATTACATATCTACTTTTGGCTTAGCATTTTTTGTTACTATCACTCCTCCTTTCTCTAAAAAGGGGGCATATAATCAGGGTCACCTTATGATCCCCCTCACACCATTACATGATCAGTTCACATTCCTAATTCTTCATTATCAAAAATTTACTCATACATTATGTGACATTTCATACCACTTTCTAGCGATTCCCCCTAATGACTTAACTTGGGGGAAACAAGTGAAAAATATCTCCATGAGTAATCTATCATACAAATTCAATCTCAACATAACTTCACACTACTTGAATCAAACCAATTAATCGACACAACACAACATACTTTAAAACCCCTCCCATATGACTTAACTTGGGAGTTACATCACTACATTCCCAGATGACCTAACATGGGAAGCTACTTTATAGTCTATCTCTTCCAAATGACCCAACATGGAAGCCATATATCATTATATACATCATGACACCCTTGGAGTGGGGGAAATGAGATATCATTTCCTTTCTTATACTACTCCTATATGGTTTATTCTTGTTGGATCAAAATGAACAAAAAATTGGTGTTTGTCCATCTCGCAATGAACTAGAACTTTTAAGGATGGAATCATAGTTGGAGGGTAAACCTATACCTCTCTCCCAAATAATCTTCCTATGGCGACAGGATGCCAAAATCCTCGATTTTCACACATACAAAATCGGGATGGGAATTGATCACTCCTACCCCGTCAAATATCTATTTGGTAACAAATTTGAATCAACATTTATCCAAGTGCTCCTTACAATGGTTTTTCACCTCCATTTATGACACATGAATTGATATGTTGATGCATGGTTTTCCATGTTTTATGTTCTCACATTATGCATATACTTCCACAACAGGGCTTCTTTGAACTTCTCACAAGTATGTTCCTTTCTTCTTTTACACTACTTGAATTTCATTTTGATTTAACAAAAATATGGTTTTTCTTTAAACCCTAGATAGATTATTTAAAATTCACATAAACAAAGTACATAAAGTGACACAATCATAAGAGGATGAATAAAAACCTAATTACAATGAAGATTTGGAATAATTAACTGATTTCACAATTAATCTTGGATTGTGCGATGATGGAAAACTATAAAAATTGAAACACATGAGGTCATAATAGAACCCAGAAAAATGTAGAAGAGTAGAGGAAGGCTAGACCAAGGTGCCTAGGGAAGTACATGGGCACTGGGCACTGGATCCCTATCTCGATGTAAGAGTTTGCATGATTCTCAAAAATGATCTTAACGAGGTAGCCGAGTTGTTAAAATCCTTCACTTTTTGTCACTATAATGTCGCAAGTGATCGATGATGTCATTAATAACCTACAATAAATATATGACCTACAAAACACCAAAACACATCAAATCCTAAAAAATAAAATAATGCAAAATGAGGTTCGGACTATCCTTGGATGTCAACAAAGTGATCTTATGACGGAGTAGTGCACTACATCTCAAAATAAATGTAGTTCTATGTGTGTGTGTAGAACCATGCCCTAGGTGGCTCTTGTGCGCGATGCACATGATAACAAGTAATACCTATATGTAAAACATGTAAATATATGTGTGCATGGAAAAATGAAGTGTATGTAGAGTAGCATTCACTTGTACCTTGTGTGGAGCTAAAATGGATGCTCGAATGCTCTTGCTAATGTTCTTAAGATACAACCTCAAGTAGTGATAGGTAAATCTTATTGCTCGATATTTCAATTTGATCCCATAACATTGTATTTATATGATTCCCTTGCTTTAATTTCGTAATTGATCACTAAAAGGTTGACCCCTAAGAGATAAGGATGCCCAACAGATTAGAATGGACCCAAAAGGAGTGAGAAAGATATAAATAGGTCTAGGGCTCCTAGAGGTGATGAGGGTGCCTGGGTGTTGGCCTCCTTGCTGGGCAGTAGTGTCCAGAGCTAGAAAAGGTGAAGTATCGAGAATCATCTTGAATAGTAGGATGTGTTAGGCTAAGAAGGAGCCTAGAAAGGAACCTAAGAAGCCAAATATAATGATCAATTAATAATTTTCTCCCTTAGAAAACATATGAACTTAATGCATGTGATTAGAATCTAGAAATTTACCCATGTGTGTGATTTAGTGTCTACTTTTCTCCCATAAGGACAGGACCTATAAACGAGAATAACGAACAAGTAGTCAAATATGTGTATAAATAATTTTTTTGATACAAATAAATGAAATGCATGTAAAAAGTGTTAAAAATGCTGAAAAATAGAAAAAGGAACATGTGTGGCTGATTTATGATGAGTGAAAGAGATAGAAAGGATCCTGAAGATGTTGTAGAAGAACGATTTTTTTGGGAGATCTCACACCAAGTGCGAGTTTTTGGGGCAATCTCATGCCACAAAAGAATTAGTGTAGGGAGAAAGGTCTAGTGTCATTCTCCATCCTTTGAATGCTTCCCAAAATTTATACACCATTACAGATGGTGTGATCATGTCTTTCTAGTTCAATTCATTTTGATCTAGTTTGATCTTAAGAAAGGAAGATAAATTATGTACTAATTTATGGAAGATTGTACCTCTATTGTGTCAACTACTCTATGAACTACTGATAGCCATGCTGATATGAGAAAACTTGTGTATCTTCACCCTATTTATAGGTATCCAAGAAGGGATGAAAGATAGTGTATGTGTTGGAATAAGGACCCAAGTTTGATTTTGAGTCTGTTGATACGAAATTACAGACACCCCCAAATCATATGATTTTTAATGGGGCATCCGGTGTAACTGCGCATAACATTGGACCATCTCTCAAGTTGTGGGACTTGTGGGATTGAGATGGTCCTCTGGAGAAATTTGGCTTCTTCTTCCTAAACTACTGCCATAAGCTACTCTAATGCAGAAAACTATCTAATCCTAATCTAACTTTCCAAGGGACCAGGAGAGAGAGTGCATGAAAATAAAGCCTACACTAAAGTGGTGATACACCAGAAAAGGAAGTTTCTGATCACAAATCCAACTTCCTGAAATGGAGAGAGGTGAGCAATGGAGAGGATGGACAAGATGCATCATAGGCCAAAGATAAAGTTCACACAAAACACCACTTCAAACCCATTAAACACAGCTCTCAAAACCTGCAATAGACATCAAAAATATGCACAATATACCCTACAATGGTGAGAGGCAAGAAGAGACAATAAAATAAGCAAAGGATGGACAAAATGCATCACAAAATAGATTTTATTGCTCCATAAGTTCACACAATACATCATTAGTGGGCAAGAGGCAAGAAAATGCCATTACAAAGCAATGAGAGGAGGCTTAAGCTCCACATTCAACCCTAAGGAAGAAAGAGAGGGGGCAGGAGAGAAGAATGACCAACCTTTTGAAAAATACCCTCCTTAAAATATATAGGAAGAATTAGAGAAGGAGATGAGAAGAATTAGAAACCCTACTCCAACCACCAAAGAAAATGCATTGAATTCACCTACAACAATGATGGGTTTTACTGCAAAACCCATGCCTCCATTAATGTTCCTTGTTGGGAAAGAAAGGAAACCCATACCTCATTATGGTGGTAGGTGAGAAACCTGACAACCTCAAAAATGGCGGACTATGTATTTATTAATTTTGACTAACTTAGTCTCACTAATTTAAAGATATCCAATTGTAGTTGAGATCATCTAAAGGTCGGGTCAAACATTCAACATGGTCTCTCATAATCTTTTAAAAGATCTAAGCATTTAAAATTCTTGGTGGGCTTCATGATTCATCCTACATTGAATTGACCTACCACCAATCTTTTCCAAATTGCTTTAGGTTTGGAGTTTATCCGTGCAAGATCACATGGAAGCCCCACACATTCTTAAGATTTTGTTTCCTATTATGGTCCTAGAAATGCAATGTGCTGACACTTGGCATCATCCGTGATCCTACTCTATTTTCTTTGTGTTTTCGATTTTCCACCTATTTAGGAGCAACTATGTTGGACCCTAGACATGTGGAGGACCTGTTCATTTGAGGACCTGCCTTTGGGTTTTACCTTTGAAGTTACGCCAAAGAGACATATGGAGTATTCCACTAGCTCTTAGACTTTTCAATAGCCGGTATAACTTTCTCGGCCTTAGACACATGGAGATCTTGTGCTCGTTTGGGGACCGCCTTTGGATTTTACTTTTTAAGTTGTGCCAATGAGGCACGTGGAGGCTTTCACTGGCTCTTAGACTTTTCAATATCCAGTTCTACCTTTTTAGGCTCGACCACATGGAAGTCCTCCACCCATTTGAGGTCCGCTTTGGATTTTACCTTTGAAGTTGCAATGAGCTGACATGCGGAGGCTTCCGCTAGCTCTTAGACTTTTCAACGATCGAGTTACGCCTTTTCAGAATCTAACCATGTGGAGGTCCTATGCTTATTGTGGGACCTTCCTTTGGATTTTACTTTTGAAGTTATGCCGATGAGGCACATGGAGGCTTCCGCTAGCTCTTAGAATTTTCAACGGCCGGTGCAACTTTCTTTGGCCTTAGACACATGGAGATCCTACACTCATTTGGAGTTTCCACTTTTGTCGTACCTTTTGAAGGTGTGCTGAGATGACACATGGAACCTTCCACAGTTCTATTGCTTTTCTTCATTTTTTCAATAGTTTTTTTCCCGAGATACCCGAAAATGTGAAGTCCAAAAACTTCAAGCTTTTCTCCATTTTTCACTTGAGCTTTGGTCTTCTTCAACATTTCTATTGGCCATTAATTTTCCCACCTTCCATTGCCATTGCTAAGCCTACCTGTAACCTAATTTTTTGGGATTGAATGTGAGCTCGCATGGCTGAACCAACCTTTCCATTTCTCCTATGCAAGGTTTTGTCCGATCAATTTTTCACAAGGGGCAAAATTGGATAACGAAGCCTGTCTCGAGACTATAGACTGCTAAATGGGGTAGATGATTCACCTAATGATGTCCCCTCATTTTTGGTGCATGTGATGTCACTAGGAGGATGCAGCCCAAAAGAGGACCCCATGCTGAACTGATATCGGTATGTATGAGGGAAATGTGCTTGGTAGAAACCAAGGCACATGTAAACAGTGGATAGGAAACAAATGTTAGTGTAAATAATAAAAGCACACATATAAAAAATAGAGTGTAAGATAGCAAACAAGAAGACAATGTAGATGGTGTGATCATGTCTTTCTTAAGTTCAATCCATTTTGATCCAGTTTGATCCGAAAAAAGGAAGATTAAATGTGTAATGATTGCTGGAAGATTGTGCTTGTATTCTTCCAACTACTCTATAAATTGATGATAGCCATGTTGATCTAAGAAAAATTATGTATCTTCCCTAGTCATAGGTACCCGGGAAGGGACATAAACACCTAGGCACCCAATTTTGTATCTAGGCATTAGTGTATGTGTTGGAGTAAGGACCCAAATTTGATTCTGAGGATTTTCTGAGACTCAGACTACTAATCGTGGCAAATGATTCACCCAATGATGCCCCCCTCATTTGGGGTGCATGCAAGGTTGCTAGGAGGATGCGACTGAAAATAGTACCCCATGTTGAAATGATACAGGTATATAGAAGGGAAATGCGCTTGGTAGAAACCATGGCACGTGAAAACAATGGATAGGAAACAAATGTTAGTGTAAACTATTGGTGCTCATTCGATCTCGCACCATTTGCCCTGAATTTTCCCTTTGATCTCGCATGTTGTGAAATGTTTTATCTCTCAAAATGGATGATCTGAAATCTTTTACCTTCATTTGAGTGCCATGAATTGTTTTCCAAATCATTTGATATGCCACATTTTGAAGAAGTCTAAAGTTTTCCCTATTTTTGCCCTAATTTCTCCAAATGTCAGTGCAATTCTATCATTTTTCTTTCATTTCTTGATCGTGGATGCTCAAAAATGATCAATTTATACTTGTATGCCTTTGAAAATCCTTCTCCATGGTCACAAAATGCTTGGAACCATGATTCACTTGGTTTTGTTTCAAAAAAATTCCATCCTTAGTGAAAAAATTAGATTTTGGGCATGACTGCAAATTTATGTGTTTTTGACGGTTTGACGGGTGTCTTTTACCCATCAAATTCTTCCTCAGCATTCGACGACTACATGGCATATTTTTACTGGTCAAGGGAGTGGGAAAATGTTTTAACTTATCACTTTTTGCTTTTTTGGCAAGAAGGAAAATTTGGTCCCATGGCTCTGCTAAGTTCTGATTGGTTCTTTTGGTGCTTACGTGGCTTCTTCTAATTGGATGAGGTGTGATGGGTTTGTTTTATGAAATTTTTATTTTTGGCTACTTTGGAAAAAAATTTGAACTCGCCCCGTGGCCCCGCCAGGCTCTGATTAAAGAAAAATTTAAGTGGCGGGGAAAATTTCTTATTTTTTCCCTGAAGGTGTATACGTGTTCATTTTTTATTAGATGCGGCCCATGGGTATTTTTGGTGAAATTTGCCACTTTTTTCACATTTGTAAAAATACCAAATTCACCTTGTGGCCCCAATAGCATCTAATTGGTTATTCAACAAATATAAAGTGGCAGGGAAAAAGTCTTACTTTGACCCCGAAGAAGGACACACGGTAGTTTATCAAGTTACAAGTGAGGAAGTGGGTCAGAGGAACATTTTAAAATTTTTTCCTTTTTGTGTAAAAGGAGAAAAGTTATGAAATAACCCGTAACTCCACTGGGTCCCACATCAAAAGTTACAAGTGGGAAGGCTGGTTGGCGGAGGAAAATTGGAAATTTTGCCTTTTTTTAAAAAAGGGTAAAATTGCAGAAATGAGTCATGACTCCATCAAAGTCCCAGATTAAGCCATGTGTCGAGCCTATACTTCAAAGGCCGAGGGAGGGGAAAATGTGAAAATTGTGCATTTTCTCCAAAAGTCATAAAATGCAAAAGGAAACCCCAGGCCCACTTTGAATCAGATTTTTCCATGTGGACGACTCTAATCTAAAGTTGAGAAAGGGCGAAATCAATGGTAGTTGTGCATTTCATTTGATTTTTCCACCATTGGAGCTCCAGGATGTTTGGAGATGCGATTTTTGCATCATTCTTCATCAAATTTTGATGAATTTGTTTTTTGTTCTGCAAGGTGCAATTGAATAGTTTTGGAGGCTCAATTTGTAAATTGAGGTGTGAATTTAAGCATTTGAGGTGGATTTTTGCTCGAGCTCATGCAAAAATGTAAAATGCCAGATCCAAAAGTTGCAGAGGAAAAATTTAAGAAGGGAAAAGGTGAAATGATGAAGGAAAGGGGGTCTGCATGTGTAGAGGATGAAAAACATGCTCCCAGTTGAAGAAATGATGGAAATATTTGCAATGATTCACCTTTTAGAAACACCTGACAACTTTTGGACGTGTTTCATTAAACATCTCTTTCTGTGAATCATGATGGAATTTGTAACAAACTTGATGCTTAGGATATTCTTTTCTTGGAGGGAAATCTTAGATGTAAATTGAGTGTTATAAAAATCATGCTTTAGTCGTAAAAAGGGTCGGGAGTTCATTTTCATGAGAAAATTTTGAGACAAGCTCATCTTCTCGAGAAAACTTTATGAGAAACCAACTTAACTTCCTCTATGTTAGATTTTAATTCATGTTGAGTTCGTTACAAGTTTATAGCCATCAACAAGATCTAACATTGTTTAAAATAAATCTCCCTCATTTGATGAATCGATAAATTTTGAGTTAATTTGTGTTAAATCTCTAGAAAATTTTGTGTTTATTTCACTTTCGAATGTCTGCAAGTATTTTTCTTGATCCTATTGCAATCTTGTATCAAAATATATTTGAATCACATAGATTTAAATCATTGTGATAGTTTAGTGGCATCTACAATTTCATTTTCGAATGATTTCATCCGGGAATGAAATAAACGATTTAAAATCACTTTTCTTTCATCTATTGATAGAGATTGTTTGTAAGCCTCTCGGTGTACCTTAAGTGTGATTGATATTAAATTTTGATGTTTTATTGGGTTTTCTAACTTGAGCATTCATGTTATAATCTCAAAGATTGTGTGAAAAAGTGTAAATTTAGGCCTCCATTGATTGTAGTGCCCACTTCCCTTTGACACTTTTAGATACTGATTTGGACAATGTTGATCTTATTATGGACACTATTATGTTTTGTGTTAGTATGATGGTTATATGTTAGATCATGAATTATTATTAATCTGGATTCGATTATTATACATGATGATCATTAGAGACATTTTTATATGAGGATGATGATATACTATTTGACATGGAAATGTGATGGATGATTGTTCGGACATGTGATATTGGATATTGTGAATAGAACTAGTATGAGAATTAATTGATGATGATATAGTTGATTAATTAAACTGAAAATGATAATGTTGATTTTTGATGTTATTGTGATTCACATGTTTAGATGATCTTGAGATGTTGTTTATATCTTTTTGGATGTTCTTATATGGCCACGAGACCAAAGGAGGTATTTACGTTTTGCAGGTTAAAATATCACAACAATGTCGAGGGACTGGAGACTAACCATATTGGAATTTTGGGTGAATTCAACAAGGTCACCATGGCAACTTTTTTGTGTGTGTGTGTTGTGTTTTGTTAGGGATTCCCATGGGCATATTTCCATTATATGTGACCATGGGGTTTTGTATTTAGTAATTTGGTTTCTTTATTAATGTTGCATGTGTTTATTTTGTGATGTGTTACCCCTTTCATTAGTTAGTATATGTTGTGAATAATCATGTGTTAAAATAAATAAATCAATATGTCATAAGAATGTAATTAATGAAGTTGTTGCCCTTAAATGTAATGTTGTAAGAGTGTGTAAGTATGTGTAAGGGATATGTAAGATATATTTTGGAGTGTGAAACACTTCATCCTCTTGGGAATTCGAATTTGTCCTTGGAGGCTATATTTGGAGGCTTGTGGGACAAGTCAAACTTGTCCCACACCTCTTAAAATTATTCACCAACCATACCTATGGTTTGGAGGTTAAATTTAGGCCCTTTTATGCATTTTTAAATGACTAATTTTAAGTTTTAATTTCACTTCTCTTGCATGTTTTAAATTCAGTCCTTTTAGAGTATGGGTCATTTTGGAGTGTGTAAGTCAATTTGTCATTTTATTTATTATGTTTAGGTGAATGATGTTGACTTTGATCTTGGGGATGAGAAAGAATGATGTGGCATGTCACATGGATCAACATCACCCTCTTCTCTTCCCTCTCCTTTAAAATTCGAACTCCTTGCTTGTTTGTGGTTGTTGAAACTTTGCATACTTTCCTTGGGGCAAATTTCTTGTTGTTTTGGAGTCTTGATTGTGGAAAAAAATATTGGAGACCATTGCATGTTGGTGTGTTGCTGATTTCGGACTGCTTTTTGGCATTTGGAAGCTGGTTGATCTTGGAACAAACTTCACTATGGAGAGGTAGGAACTTGAGCCTTTTTAAAATGCTTATTTCTCTTGCATGCTTGTATTGAATTAGTGAATGTTTTTGTGTGTGTGTGCGTTGGTTGGGTAGATTGCTTAGGACAAGGTGTAGGAGAAGGCTATGGGGAATTATTGTGGGGGGAATAAGGAAATGCCATTGGCATCAGATTTTTGTGGAGGGAGTTTGGGATTGGGATCCACCATGGAAAATAAATAGCTTACATTTCTTACTTTGTGGGGGAGAAGGAAATTTGTGGGGGCATAAAGAGGGATTTTGTGGGGGCATAAGGAAATGTGTGTGTCATAAATTAATTAAAGGTTTATTTTTTGGGAGGCATAAGCAGCTTCCCCCATAGTTCCTTGCTCTTGTTGGCTTGCTTGATGAAGCCTCAGTTTTGTTTGCACTTGGTTAATGTAGTTGTGAACTACATTCTTCTTGAAATGTGTTTTGAATATGAAAATGCTGCATGTTTGTTGTGGAAGCCATTGTTTCCATGTGTTGTATTGCATTTCTTATTTAAATATAGTTGGGGCTCGGGGGCCAATGAGGAAGGATGGCTTCTCTCTTCTCATTGGATGTCTTGGTTGGGTGGAGAGCATTACCTTTCCCCTTCCTTGTTGTGATCAAGATGAAAAGATGAAGAAACTAGCATGTTGTTGTTTTGGAGCAAGAGGAATATACAGTTTTGACAGTCCCTTCTTTGAGAAAGTTCATTGTAATCCTTCCCACTTTAGAGTGGATGAATTTTATAGTAATTTGTAATGTGAAGATATTTGTATTGATAATGGAAGATTGAGATTTCAATGTGAAATGTAAAAAGTTATACTCTTTTCTCTATTTGGTAAAGAAATGTGAAAAGATGTTATATGCATTACATTCTGTATTTAGAAATGAAATGGGAAATAGAAAATTGTAAAGTTGTATTGAAATGAATAAAGAATTGCATTAGATTCTTAAAATTGTATTGTGTATTGGATTTGATTTGCTGTTAAAAATTGAAATTTTTGTTTGTAAAGGAAGATGCGTATGAGGAAAAAGAGACAATGTTTTATTTCCCTTGAAAGGTGTTTGAAATTAGAAATCAGACTTCGTATATGGACTATTAAATGTTTGTGTGAATTTGATGAAATGTAATAGACTTGCATGGAATGAACTCCCACACTTGGAGGATGGAAAAATGTTTAAGAACCTTTAATGTTTGATCTTTGTTTTATTTTCTATATCTGACAATCAAAGTTTAACAAGAAATGAGTAGTTCAAACTTGCACCAAGTAATAAGAAATGAAACATTAAAATTTAGATGTAGCAAGTCCTAAGGAACTCATTTGGACAATGAAACTTAAGAAAGATCCTTGAGAACTTTGTAAAAAAATTAAAATTGAACTTGCACAGCCATTTTGCTGTCAAAAGATGGGAAATTATCAATTACAACTCAATAAACTAAATTGAACCTTGAAACCTCTCTTAAATCCATCCAAGGATAAGTCTCCATGTCTGATTGACATGTTGAGAAAGTAAGAAATCAAATTTGAACAAAAAAATTATAAGTTAAAGATTACCAGTTTGCTTTGCAAAACTCTGCAAATTGGTTTCTCAAAATTTAGTTCTTAAAATTCATAAAATTCAAAAATTTATGTCTCCTATGTAAAGAGGGCTTTGAGAGCTTTCTGGAAAGTCCACGTTTTCCCAAATCCGAGCTCCTATCAAAAGTTATGGCCATTTTAAGTTTTACTTCAAATTGGCATTCCAAAAAAAATCAAATAGATCTAACTATTAAAAAAAAAAAAATTTGAACTTTGGAAAAAATTCCACAAAAATTCCACAGCCCCCACCATCCCACATCCAATCATAGGCTAACACATGGCACGGTGAAGGGGCAGACCCTTTTTGAAGTTGAACTTTTTAAGTTTTGGACCTTGGGAAAAATTTCTAATTTTTTCCCGCATCCCCGCCGGCCCGTAACCAATCGGAGGGCACCACGTGTCCTCTTGGAGCTACGGTGGAGGCACAGTTTCTTTCAAACCTTAGACCCTTTTGGAAATTTTGGAAAAATTTCATCTTAGCCCCGCCGGCCCACAGCCAATGAGAAGGAGCCATGTGGCACCTTGGGATGGTAGCGGGGAGGAAGGACCCCTTTTTTCTTGGAGTTTTGGCCTTGGGAAAAAAATTTACAAAATTCCCCATGGCCCCGCATCATCACCCCCACCTCAGCCTTTTCTTCTTCCGTGGGTGTGTCCAATTCTTTCTTTTTGTCTTTTGTCGGCGCAATTGCAAAAAAACCCGCCGCTCGCCTCCCCTTCCTTTTTGCCGACGATGTCTCTGAGGCCGACATGTGTCCACTGGGGACCCGCGGAGGCACGGGAGAAATTTTTTTTGCACCGCATGGGGAAAATTCTAGAGCCACCCCATGACCCACCAACCCACCAAAGGGGATTTCACCCCTGCATGACACGTGTCCCCCTAGGGGAAAATTTGACCTAAAAACTCCACCCGGCCATATCTTGAGTTCTGTAAGGAGTTAGGAGGACTTCTTTATATCACCGAAAGGTGAGAAAATTTCCTATCCAATGGAAATGGTTTAGGGAAATTTTGGAAGCATTAAGTTTGGGAAAAATCCAGTTGAAACTCTGAGGCTACTAGAGAGCAGGCATGGGGGTAAATTACTCCCTGAACCTAACTAGAACATCTAACCCTAAAAGTTGAACCTTGTGAACTTGATATTGGTTAATGAAGGAAACATATGTTTGGGTAAATTATTGTTGTTTCGAACTCGCTAGGGCAAACTTTTTGTCTTACTGCAACCTGGTTGTGGACACTCCTAAACAAAAAAAAATTATCCCATAATTTTCTAGCTAACCCTAGGTTGTTTCTTGGGTCTCAAGTGGTTTGTTCGAATGGGCACTATAGTTTGGTATCAGAGCGATGGTTCAAAGGCTTGGACCATTGGGTACACTAGAAAACTTGAGACATTGAAACTTAAACCTAGCACATTGTAAATCTAGAAAACAACTTAGCAATAATATGTATGTTTTAGTAAACATGGAAGTTGTATAAACTTAACAAAATGAACTAACTCTCACTTTGGTCTATGCAAGAGGCTTAGACGGAGTGAGAGGAACCTTCATAGAGACTCAAACTCACCACCACCACCACCACCACGGATCAGGGTGTGGCAGCCATTCTACCTCAGATTCTATAGAACCTTTAGGATGTCAATGTCACTCTATGCAGAGGATTAGGAGGAGGATATGCATCTAGTCATGATAGAGCCCCTTTTATTGAGGGTCTAGTATCTCCTCAACTCAGTGAGGAGCATAGAGGAGAGAACTCCCATGTAAAGTCATCTAGAGAGCAGAGTCACCACCTAGGAGACAGGGTGATAGAGTTCCAGAGCATAGAGAGAGGTTTGAAGCCCTAGGCTTAGGGATGAGTGTGCTGAGAGACCTAGAGGCCGACAGACCACAGTTGCGGATCATATCAAGGAGATTTTGAAGCTTTGGCCCTCACACTATTCATGTGATACAGGTGAATTCTAGGTAGAGGCCTAGCTAGTAAGCTTGAATGGTTGCTTCAAGCTTTGTCCTTGTTCTAGTAACACGAAAGCTCATGTTGCGATCCATCTACTAAGGGATGGAGCAGGAGTGTGGTGGAGGACAGAGGAGCAGAAGCTCCATGTAGATTCAAAGATAGTGACTTGGGAGCTATTCGAGGAGAGATTCAGGAGCAGGTATTTATCATGGAGGTTCATCCAGCAGAGGATAGATGAGTTCCACGACCTCCAACAGCTTCTCTTTCAAGTATCAGTATGAGAGTAGATTTTGGTTCTACTCAAAGTATGTAGGGTATATGCAAGATGAGCGGTGTAGATTCACAGTTCATCCAGGGCCTAAATTTGGATATTGGAGGTGTAGTGTGGATTCACTATCCACAGACATTAGCAGAGACTATGGAGAAGGCCTATATTGCAGAGAAGACTCGAGGTAAGACCCAATAGCCTAGAGACTAATTTTAGACCCGCATTCAACATATGTAGGATGGTAGATCGAGAGGTTTAGTACCTCTTCCCCATGGTGGCTGGGTGCAACACACAGATCATCCTTTATGCCATAACAAAGAATGCAATTGACACCAATAATGAAAGCATTCTCACCAACATCATAGGCCTCCATATAGAGCTGATGCACAGAGATTTCGGAGTATGGGGCCTCCTCCTAGGGGTCCCATCAGAACACAGGGTGGACCTAGAGCTTAGTCAACAGAAGCTCGACAAAGAGAGGCCATATCAGACCACAACTAGATCATCGGATCCACACCAAAGGCTTCTAGGGCACCTACTGGAAGTGCTACTCATTAGGGAGGATCAGGAGGATGTTTTGGATGTGGATTTACTGGACACTTTTAGAGAGATTGCCCACAGAACCCTAACAAGGGTAAGCCACCGATCTCGAGTGATCAGTAGGTGACAAGGGATGCAGCCACAGATTTATGCGAATGAGTTGAGAACTACTGTAGAGCATCGCAGCATAGTCATTAAGACCAGGGTAGCATTGGTGGTATTCCTACCTCTGTATTGTTTGATTCTAGTTCTTCTGATTCTTTCATTGCACCGTCTTTAGTATAGCGATGCAAGATGGTGGCAGTTAGGCAAGGTCTTAGTTGGGATGTCGAGATGGCTTCTAGATCCAAGATCTATGTAGACTCCTTAGTTAAGGAATGTGTAGTGGATTTGGGACCTTTCACCACTACCTCAAATCTTTGTATCCTTCCTTTGGGCTCGTATGGAGTCATTTTAGGCATGGATTGGTTATCTACAAACAGAGCCAGGATGGATTTTATCACAAGACTATAGCTTGTGCAGATGATTTGGGAGTTAAGTCAGTGATCTCGGGGGTAAGGAGACCCGTTTCTATTTGCACCATCTCCGCTATGCAGCTTAAGCGGTGTGTGCGATGGGGTTGTCAGATGTATGATGTTACAGTCAGTGACAGATCAGAGGATGGGTCTAGTGGACCATCACTAGATGATCATCCCATCTTGAGAGATTTTTCTAATGTCTTTCTAGGGGAGCTACTAGGGTTACCACCCCCACGTGAGATTGATTTTCATATAGATCTAGTTCCTGGAGTAGAGCCTATCTCACGGGCACCTTATCGATGACCACCCTAGAGCTCTATGAGCTCAAGTTATAGCTTGAGGGCCTTTTGGAGAAGGGCCTTATCCATCCTAGTGTATCCCCTTGGGGTGCACCGGTGATCTTTGTGAAGAAGAAGGATGGATCCTTGTGGTTGTGTATTGATTACCGCTAGTTGAACAAGGTAATGATCAAGAATCATTATCCTCTTCCTCACATTGATGAATTGTTTGATCAGATGAAGGGAGCCATAGTTTTCTATAAGATTGATCTCAAGTCAGGGTACCATCAGTTGAGGATTTCAGAGGTGGACATTCATAAGACCACCTTCCACACGAGATATGGGCACTATGAGTTCATAGTGGTGCCTTTGGGTTTGATGAATGCCCCTGCAGTGTTTATGAGTTTTATGAATGTGGTATTTAGAACCTTCTTAGATCGCTTTGTGCTCATATTCCTAGATGACATTTTGATATACTCACGTACACGTGAGGAGAACGAGGGGCACCTTTTCCAAGTTCTTCAATGTATTTGTGAGTAGCAAATTTATGGGAACTTGGAGAAGTGTGCTTTCTTTCAGACAGAGGTGCAGTATTTGGGCCATATCATTTCTAGGGAAGGTATTACAGTTGATCCTTCCAAGATTAGAGCCATTATGGATTGGCCAACACCCACTATAGTGACTGAGGTGCACAGCTTCATGGGATTATTAGGTTACTACCAGAGATTTGTTCAGACTTCTCTTGGATTGTGCACCCTATCACTTCCCTTTAGAGGAAAGGGAAGAAGTTTGTTTGGTCGAAAGATGCGAGAGAAGGCCTTCCAGACATTGAAAGATGTCCGGAAGGAGTGCCTCACTATAACATCCATTCTTTACGTGTCGGATCCATAGGGTGAGTTCTTTGTTTGCATGGATGCTTCGTTAGTAGGGTTTGAACGTGTGTTGATGCGGGATGGTACGAGTTTTAGCTTTTAAGTATCATGCAAACTCAAGGATCACGAGCTTAATTATCCAACCCATGATCTTGAGCTTGTGGAAGTTGTACATGATTTGGTTAGATGGAGACATTTTCTTTTTGGATGAAGATTCACACTCAAGATTGATCATTTGAGTCTTTTCCACTCTTCACGCAACCCAATCTCAATGCTCGTCAATAGGCTTGGATGGAGTTGCTTTGTGAGTATGACATGGAGATAGAGCATGTGAAGGGGAAGGAGAATGTGGTAGTAGAGGCTCTCAATAGATGAAGACATGTGTGGTTATGGCCACTACATTGAACACAGATTTATGAAGCAAGATTCTTCATAGCTTCCTCTCTTGACAACTTCTACATTACATGATTCGAGTAGAGATCGAGTCACGGAGACCCCTTGAGGGGATGTTTGATGGTTTTACCTTAGAGGCGAGATGGTCTTCTCGCATACACGAGGCTAGATATATGTTCCCAAAGATAGAGGCTTGAGGCAAGACATCTTGGTAGAGGCACATCGTGCACCCTATTCAGCCCATCCCGGGTGAAGAAGATGCATGCCACATTGCTACGATTATACCACTAGACAGGACTTCATCGAAACATGGCCCAGTTTGTGTCACGATGTTTAGAGTGAAAGAGGGTTAAGGCCAAGCATCAGCATCCAGTAAGCCTTCTTTATCCTCATGTTATATTGGAGTGGAAGTGGGACACCATTTCCATGGATTTCATTATTGGGATACCTATGTCAAGATATCACCATGACACTATCATGGTCATGGTGGATAAATTGACAAAAGTTTCTCACTTTTCTCTAGTGAAGACCACTTATACTGCTAGAGTAGTGGCACGAGTATATTTGGATGAGATTTTCAAGTTGCACAGGATTCTGTGGAAGATCATTTGTGAATGTGATCCTTTGTAAACTTCTCATTTCTGGACTACCATGCAGTATGTCCTCGGGACGAGGATCAACTTCAGCACAACATATCATCCTGAGATAGATGGACAGACCGAGTGGGTGAATTAGATTTTAGAGGATATGCTTAGGATGTATGTGATGGATCAGCAATCTAAGTGGGAGGAGTACCTATACTTAGTGAGTTTTCCTACAATAATAATTTTCAGAGTTCTATAGGCATGGCTCCTTTTCAGGCTTTGTATGGTAGAGAGCACACGACACCTCTTAGCTAGGATAGGTTAGAGGATAGAGTATCTCTTGGACTAGATATTTTGTAGGACATGGAGCAGTAGGTAGTGTTGATCAGGTAGAGATTGTAGGAGGCATAGGATAGGTAGAAGAAGTATGTAGATCAGCATAGGATTGACCGTAGCTTTGATGTGGGCATGAAGGTGTTCCTTCAAGTCAGACCACACAAGAGCCTTATCCGTTATGGAAAAGGTTATAAGTTAGCTCCTAGATTCATTTGACCTTTTGAGATCTTGGAGCGTATCGGCCCTTTGGCCTACCATCTAGCATTGCCACCCAGCTTGTCTCGCGTACATGATGTGTTCCATGTTTCAGTTCTTAGGAGGTATATTACAAATCCTTCTCATGTGTTGGATTGGACATCATTGCAGGTGTAGGATCAGGGGAAGGTGATGGTGGAGCTCATCCGTATCATAGATCGTAGAACCACCGGGCTGCGAGGCCAAGAGATTGATCAGGTATGGGTGTAATGGGACAGATACGATGAGACTGCAACCACTTGGGAGGATGCCACATTATTACGAGTGCATTTTCCACATTTGTTCCAGTGACTTCCAAGAGGAAGTCAAGTCTAAGGGGAGGGGGATGTAGTGCCCACTTCCCTTTGACACTTTTAGATACTAATCTAGACACTTTTGATCTTATTATGGACACTATTATGTTTTCTTTTAGTATGATGGTTAGATGTTAGATCATGGATTATTATTGATTTGGATTCAGTTATTATGCATGATGATCATTAGAGACATTTTTATATGAGGATGATGATATACTATTTGACATGGAAATGTGATGGATGATTGTTCAGACATGTGATATTGGATATTGTGAATAAAAATAGCATGAGAATTAATTGATGATGATATAGTTGATTAATTAAACTGAAAATGATAATGTTGATTTTTGATGTTGTTGTGGTTCACATGTTTAGATGATCTTGAGATGTTGTTTATATCATTTTAGATGTCTGATATGGCCATGAGGCCGAAGGAGGTATTTGCATTTTGTAGGTTAAAATATCACAACAATGTTGAGGGACTGGAGACTAACCATATTAGAATTCTAGGTGAATTCAACAAGGTCACCATGGCAACTATTTTGTGTGTGTGTGTGTGTGTGTGTGTTTGTTAGGGATTCCCATGGGGGGATTTCCATTATATGTGACCATGGGGTTGTGTATTTAGTAATGTGGTTTCTTTATTAATGTTGCATGTGTTTATTTTGTGATGTGTTACCCCTTTCATTAGTTATTATATGTTGTGTTAATGTTGTGAATAATCATGTGTTAAAATAAATAAATCAATATGTCATAAGAATGTAATTAATGAAGTTTTTGCCCTTAAATGTAATGTTGTAAGAGTGTGTCAGTATGTGTAAGGGATATGTAAGATATATTTTGGAGTGTGAAACACTTCATCCTCTTGGGAATTCGAATTTGTCCTTAGAGGATATATTTGGAGGCTTGTGGGACAAGTTAAACTTGTTCCACACCTCTTAAAATTATTCACCAACCATACCTATGGTTTGGAGGTTAAATTTAGGCCCTTTTTATGCATTTTTAAATGACTAATTGTAAGTTTTAATTGCACTTCTCTTACATGTTTTAAATTCAGTCCTTTTGGAGTATGGGTCATTTTGGAGTGTGTAAGTCAATTTGTCATTTTATTTATTATGTTTAGGTGAATGATGTTGACTTTGATCTTGGGGGTTGAGAAAGAATGATGTGGCATCCCACATGGATCCACATCACCCTCTTCTCTTCCCTCTCCTTTAAAATTCAACTCCTTGCTTGTTTTGTGGTTGTTGAAACTTTTCATACTTTCCTTGGGGTGAATTTCTTGTTGTTTTGGAGTCTTGCTTGTGGAAAAAAGATTGAGACCATTGCATGTTGGTGTGTTGCTGATTTTGGACTACTTTTTGCATTGGGAAGTTGGTTGATCTTGGAACAAACTCCATTATGGAGAGGTAGGAACTTGAGCCTTTTTAAAATGCTTCTTTCTCTTGCATGCTTGTATGGAAATGGTGAATGTTGTTATGTGTGTGTTGGCTGGTTGGGTAGACTACTTAGGGCAAGGTGTAGGAGAAGGCTATGGGGAATTCTTGTGGGGGGGCATAAGGAAATGCCATTGGCATCAGATTTTTGTGGAGGGAGTTTGGGATTGGGATCCACCATGGAAAAGAAATAGCTTGCATTTCTTACTTTGTGGGGGGCATAAGGAAATCTATGGGGGGCATAAGGAGGGATTTTGTGGGGGGCATAAGGAAATGTGTGTGTGATAAATTAATTGGAGGTTTGTTTTTGGTGGATGCCCAATTCCCATTTGGGAGGCATAAGCAACTTCCCCCATAGTTCCTTGCTCTTGTTGGCTTGCTTGATGAAGCCTCAGTTTTGTTTACACTTGTTTAATGTAGTTGTGAACTACATTCTTCTTGAAATGTGTTTTGAATGTGAAAATGTTACATGTTTGTTGTGGAAGCCTTTGTTGCCATGTGTTGTATTACATCTCTTATTTCAATATGGTTGGGGCTCGGGGGCCAATGAGGAAGGATGGCTTCTCCCTTCTCATTGGATTTCTTTGTTGGGTGGATAGCGTTACCTTTCCCCCTTCCTTGTTGTGATCAAGATGAAAAGATGAAGAAACTAGCATGCTGTTGTTTTGGAGCAAGAGGAATATACAATTTGACAGTCCCTTCCTTGAGCAAGTTCATTGTAATCCTTCCCACTTTAGAGTGGATGAATTTTATAGTAATTTGTAATGTGAATATATTTGTATTGATAATGGAAGATTGAGATTTCAATGTGAAATGTAAAGAATTTATACTCTTTTCTCTGTTTGGTAAAGAAATGTGAAAAGATGTTATATGCATTGCATTCTGTATTTAGAAATCAAATGGAAAAGAGAAAATTGTAAAGTTGTATTGGAAATGAATAAAGGATTGCATTAGATTCTCAAAATTGTATTGTGTATTGGATTTTATTTGCTGTTAAAAATTTAAATTTCTATTTGTAAAGGAAGATGCGTATGAGGAAAAAGAGACAATGTTTTATTTCCCTTGAAAGGTGTTTGAAATTTGAAGTCAGACTTTGTATATGGAAACTTAAATGTTTGTGTGAATTTGATGAAATGTACTGGACTTGCATGGAATAAAATCCCACACTTGGAGGATGGAAAAATGTTTAAGAACCTTTAATATTCTATCTCTGTTTTATTTTCTATATATAACAATCAAAGTTTAACAAGAAATGAGCAGTTCAAACTTGTACCAAGTAATAAGAAATGAAACATTAAAATTTAGATGTAACAAGTCATAAGGAACTCATTTGGACAATGAAACTTAAGAAAGATCCTTGAGAACTTTGTAAAAAAATTAAAATTGAACTTGCATGTACCGTTTTGTTGTCAAAAGATGGGAAATTATCAATTGAACTCAATCAACTAAATTGATCCTTCAAACCTCTCTTAAATCCATCCAAGGATAAGTCTCCATGTATGATTGACATGTTGAGAAAGTAAGAAATCAAATTTGAACAAAAAAATTATAAGTTAAAGATTACCAGTTTGCTTTGCAAAACTCTGCAGATTGGTTTCTCAAAATTGACCTCTCAAACTTCATCAAATTCCAAAATTTATGACTCTTGTGTAAAGAGGGCTTCAAGAGCTTTCGAGAAAGTCCAAATTTTCCCAAATCTAAGCTCCCTATCAAAAGCTATGGCCATTTGAAGTTTTACATCAAATTGGCTTTCCAAAATCAATTAAATCTAATCTGTTAAAAAAATTAATTTTTAACTTTGAAAAAAATTCCACAAAAAGTCCGTATGGTCCTGCCATCCCACACCAATCAGTTCTACCATGGGCACGGTGGAGGGGTGGACCCTTTTTTAAAGTTAAAATTTTTAAGTTTTGAATCTTGGAAAAATTTTCCTATTTTACCCCACATCCCCGCTAGCCCGCAACCAATCGATGTCTTTGACACATGGCATGGTGGAGGGGAGACCCTTTGAAGTTAAACATTTTAACTTTTGGACCTTGGGAAAAATTTATAATTTTTCCCCACATCCCTACCTTCCGCATGCCAATCGGAGGGCGCCACGTGTCCTCTTAGAGCTATGGCGGAGGTGCGGTTTCTTTATAACCTTAGACCCTTTTAGAAATTATGGAAAATTTTCCATCTTAGCCCCACCTGCCCGACCAATGAGAATGTGCCATGTGGCACCTTGGGGTGGCAGTGAGGAGGAAGGACACCTTTGTTTCTTGGAGTTTTGGCCTTGGTTAAATTTTTACAAACTTCCCCATAGCCCCGCATCATCACCCCTACCTCGGCCTTTTCTTCTTCCATGGGCATGTGGACCCACACGTTCCATTCTTCCGTTTTGTCTTCTTTGGTGCAATTGTGCAAAAAAAAAAAAAAAACCCCCGCTCACCCTCCCCCTTCCTTTTTTCCGGCGATGTCTCTCGAGGCCGACACATGTCCACTAAGGACCCACGGAGGCCCGGGAGAAATTTTGATTTTGCACCCACACGGGAGAAATATTCCAGAGCCACCCCACAACCCACTAAGCCACCAAAGGGATTTCATCCCTGCATGGCACATGTCCCCCTAGGGGAAAATTTGACCTAAAAACTCCGCCCGGCCATATCTTGAGTTCTGTAAGGAGTTAGGAGGACTTCTTTATATCACCGAAAAGGTGAGAAAATTTCCTATCCAATGGGAATGGTTTAGGGAAATTTTGGAAGTGTTAAGTTTGGTAAAAATATAGTTGAAAATCTGAGGCTCTAGAGAGAGCAGGCATGGAGCTAAATTACTCCCAAACCTAACTAGAACATCTAACCTTGAAAGTTGAACCTTGTGAACTTGATATTGGTTAATGAAGGAAACATATGTTTGGGTAAATTAATGTTGTTCTGGAACCTACCAGTGGCAAACTGTTGTCTTGCAACCTAGTTGTGGACACTCCTAAACAAAAAAATTATCCCATAATTTTCTAGCTAACCCTAGGTTGTTTCTTGGGTCTCAAGTGGTTTGTTCGAACGGGCACTACATTGATGCACACCTTCTAGTTGAAGGAATTTTTTAACTATGTTGAAGCTTTTTGTTATTGATTTCTCCATTTATTGTGATGTTTCTCAAGGATTTTACAAAGTCTAATCTATCTTGTTGATCTCCCACCAAAAAATTATTCACATAACCAATCCTTCCCTGAACTACCCCCTGTTTTACTCTATATATCCACAAAAGAAAAAAATTCATTTACTAAACTATGCAAAATAGAACAGGATTCCAAATGTCTTGATAAACTTAGCCTTGTGTTGAAAAAATCTCCTAATTATGGAAGTGACAACTCTTAAGAGTCGATTTGGGATGTTGATCATATTTTCCCAAGGTCTTCTATATTAAATTTGTGCAAAAGAAAGATTTGACAAAGACTCTTCACCAAACAGAGGTTACAAAAATAGGTTCTCTTACCTTGGTTGAAAGGCACAACCAAAAATAGTTAGGATAAGATCACATCCAACCAAGGTGTTACCCACTTCTTCAGGCCTAAGTGCTACTGAAGGTCGGATAATTTTCTTTCCCTGCTACAAAACGACACACAATAACTTATTTGTCTCTAAGTATCTCACTCAATCCATGATGTTTCTTGGCCTTTGAAGGAGATTAAACACAGGTACCATCACACTTCTAGCGCCACTACCAGGGATGATTTGTTGATTTGTTGCCAGTTTATATCCATTTGGCCCATCAACACGCTTTTGGCACCATTGCGGGGATGATTTGTTGATTTGTTGCCATTTCATATCCATTTGGCCTCATTAACACGCTTAGGTGTTGTTGCGGGGATGATTTGTTGATTTGTTTCCAATTCATATCCATTTGGCCTATTAACACGCTTTCTAGCAGCACCGTTGTCGGGGATGATTTTTGATTTGTTGCCATTCATATCCATTTGGCTCGTCAAAATGCTTTTGGTCTTGTTGTCGGGGATGATTTGTTGCAGTTCATATCCATTTGGCCCGTCAACACGCTAAACCTTGGTAGTGTTTGAAAATATTTGAAATATTTAGATACATATCAAACCCTAGTAATGTTTCTTACAAATGCTACATATAAATACATTGTTGAAGCATCATTCTATATTCAGATTTGTAAGATTTGAAACAAGTTATAAGATTTGTCTATAATATTTCCAGTTTCAGCGGTTGTTCCATTAGATTTACATCATCATTGACAAATATGGGTAAAGGAAGAGCAAATCTTCTAAGCTTTACATGAATTTGGTATTAACAAACATTTGATAGGTCTTTCATAGTGAATTTACACAAACTAAGGTGAAAATCCTTAGTGGTGACTTTGTGTTGTTTAAATTCTTAATAAATACCAATTTCTTAAACATTTATCAAGTAAGATTTGTCATTAATCTCTACAAAGATGGAAGGAAGAAGATCTTTCTTCACCAAGGACCCTAGTAGAAGGTTGTTTTCAAAGCTGGGAAAATCAAGTTCTGAAGGAAGAAGAATTTGGAAGGTTGTTAGAGATCAAGCATCAAGAAAAGAGATCTCCATTGGTGAAATTTATCACCCTGTGATTGAAGATTGCAATACTTCCTCAAGTAAATCTGAAGCAAGTAGTCTCTTTCTTTGAGTCGAATTCTCCATCTGGTGAGGGGTCTTTATTTGCATTTGAAAGGTTTGCTTCTTAATCCACCCCTATATTTTCCAAATCGGATAGGGTCTACTATGAAAAAGATCCATTAGGGGATATTCATTTTGAAAATCACATTCCTATTCCTAACAGACCCCTCAGTCCTCATCATCTTGCAACTCCTCCAAGATCACCTCCACAAAACAACATGGCTCAGCCTCCACCCAGACCTCCATTTTTGTTAATACCTTTGTACTATCAATTTTAGAGGGATGGTTGGTTATCCAAATGTAGTTCCCCAAGATGTAATAAATATATTACCAAATTTCCAAGGAAATAATGTTATAATTGGTGATCAGCACTTGAAGCTCTTTGTCAATATGATGGAGGAATTTGAGATTGAATTTGAGGATGTATACATCAATTTTTTTATTCATACATTAGAAGAGGATGCAAGGTAATGGTTTAAATCTCTTCCTGATAACTCTAATGATTCTTGGACTGAAATGAAGAATGCATTTAGATTGCAGTATGGTGACAAAACAAACCCTAGGTTTCTTTTGTCAGAATTTGAGAATATTAAAAAGAACCCTAATGAATCAGTGCATGATTTTAATACAAGATTCAATAATACTTTGAGAATATTTCTTGTGAATTTGAGGCCATGTGATGAATCTTGTCTTCTAAAGTATGTTGATGCATTTGACAAGAAGGATGCATACTATTTGAGGGATAAAAACTCCAGCACTTTGAGGAAGGGCTTTACTATGGATCTATAAATTGAGAACAATATTAAGGCCATTAGAAAACCTCTTAAGAGAAAGGGTGTTAAATTGAAAAACCTAGAAAAACCTCAAGCAAGCAAGAGTGTGGATCTTGAGGAGGTTGTTAAAACTTTGGCAGGGGTTGTCAAACAAATCTCTTACAAACTAGCCCGAGAAGAAAAAGGAATTGGGTAGAGTTCACAAGGTCAAAAAAAGGAACAAAATCATGATAGATTTGGAAATCATCCTAGGGGTGATCAAAGGTCAAATGACAGAGGTAAAGGACCTATGGGATCTGTAAATAGATATCCCCAAGCACATGAAAGTAGAATGGTGCATGATCCTCTGACTGCCCGGGTTGCTGTTGTTGATGAAGCCAATGAGATTGATTCGTGTGATAGATGCTTTCTGCCCCATCCTCCATATGAAGTAAATTAGAAAGAAGAAGAAGCTGATAATGATGATGGTATTGATGATGATGTTTGCATGATGGGTTTCTCTTCAAGCTCACAATAAGGAGCAACTTCAACCGAAGTGATAAGTGCTCGAACTACTACAAATTTTTGGGATTTCATTCACTGGGTATCACTTCTTCCTCCTTCTCATACTTTTGAAGTAGATGTAGTGCAAGCTTTTGAAATACCTAATAATGACTTTGAGTATTTAAGATCTTTAATGATAAATAAGTATGATGGAGGAATCCCTTCACGGAATATAGGTAGTTATTGATGAATATTGTTACTACTCAAGAAAAGGATTATAATACTAGGAGTAAAGTTGTTAAAGGAGCAGGGCCTCAAGCCAAACCTAAAACTCCATTACTTACTAGTATTCCTAAAGAGGCTCCTAAGAAAGATACACCTTCCAAAGGCCTTGCTATCCCAAACAAGATTCATACTTCTCCTCATGCCCAAACTATCAAGAATCCCATGCCATCTGATGAGTTTTCTAATCTCCCTTCCAATGTTTCCTTGCCAAAGAATGTTCCATATGACATTGCCCAAGTTTTGAGTCAAATAAAATTTAGTGTTCCAATTGTTGAGTTGCTTAGGATTCCTGAGCACAAGAAGAGAGCATTTGAGTACTTGGGATTGAAAGAAGAAAAGATTACCCTAGGTAGAAATGTAAACATTGTAGAAACTCCTCCTCCAACCATTACAGACCTTGAAACACCACCAGCATTGGAAGAGCTTGGAGAAGCACCTAAGGTTTACTTAGGGACATCTTTGGTTGAATCCCAATTAAATGTTGATCCATTTTTATAACTTTGATCATTAAGGACAGATTGTTAGCACAATTGTATGTTTGATTCTGGAGCATCATGCAATGTCATGCCTCTTGAGGTCATGAACGAGATGGATATCAAAGTGATAGTAGCATATGGAAGATGCACTGCCATGGACTCTAGAGAGGTTCCCGTTGTTGGATGTGTGAAATATTTGGTGGTACAACTTACAACCTATCCAGGTAAGAACTTGAAACTTGATGTTGTCATTGTTGACTACCTAGCCAAGTGGGGCATGTTGTTAAGAAAGTGGGATGCAAGTGTTTGTTAGAGTAGGCATTTACCTTAGCTCATGTTCACCTTAGGTACTTTACTTACCTTTATTGTATTTATCCTCACCCACTTATGTGTGTGGATATTTCTTTTATCTTATTTAGATATTAGGAGATATTATCTAGTTGTTAGGTATAGTTCTTTCCTTGATCTATGATATTGACTAGTTCTTTCCTTGATCTATGGTATTGACTAGATCCTTGATGTCTAGTTCTCTCCTAAATCTATGGTCTTGACTAGTTCTTTGATGACTAGTTATTTCCTTGATTTATGGCTTGATCTACAACCTTGACTAGTTCTTAGATTGTTATTCCTTGCCTATTTAAGTAAGGCCCATTCTCAATGTATTGCATTGAGTTCCATAATAATATATGATATTGTTTCTCATTTTTTTGCAAAGGTTTTATGTAAATTTATTCTGGCGAATTACTTTCATCTTATTGATCATGGTGTTTGATTAACATCTATGTTCTTGGCTTGGTACGATATGGTTATCGTTCCTTTTATGGTATCAAAGTAGGAGATTGTTGTTGACATCCGTCTGTAAGTTTTATTTTGTAAATAAATTCATTGTATATTCATATATTTGGGATTTGGTCGTATTTTTTTGTTGCATGTATTTTTATGCAAAATGGAGGCTTCCATTAGATCTAGAAGGCGGGAAAACCCTAAGATCAACTGTAAGCTTGACCATTTTGGGGGTAGTCATTTTTCTGGTTTTTTGTATTGTTGCAGGGAAGCGCACCGATCTGCCTCGGGATTCGTGCCACGAAGAAAAAAAATCGTGGGATTATTTTTGGGTTTGTTGGATTTCTTGAGATCTACACAGGGCAATTTTCTGTTGCAGCGTATCTATCTCGATTTGGGCGAGAAAGGTTTTCGATCTTTCTTTTTTTGGTAGGGGTGATTCCTACTAGTAGGTGCTTAACTTGAGCCCCCTTTAATTTTATTTGTGTGGTGAAGGCAACAACAATTTATTTTGTTTTAGTGGAAACTAAAATAAATTTGTAACTTTTGATCAGTAACTCGGTTTTGAGTGTCGTTTTTTTGCAAAAGTGCTTGTTTTTTCGTGCTCTTTCCATTAGAGTTATTTATTTTGAGACTTGCACTATAATTATAAAGTGCCAAATATGGAGGAGTGTTGTAATCAATTGTGGACGCAATTTCGGATGAGCCTGATGTCCTAAAATTTTGGGAGTTACAATTTGTACCTATCATGGATTCTGAGAATGATATGCTTTTCTCTGAAGTATGTGGACTTCAAGAGGATATTGTAAAATTTGTGGAAGAAAATAGATCACTCAAGAAGTGAAATTCTCTTCTACAATCACTCATTCATGATAAGGATATAATAATACACTCCATGCAGAACAAAGTTGCTAGCCTACAGCATCACCATCATATTGTGGACAACCATATCCATGCTCTTAGTCCACTTGCAGTTTTGCATTGTACCCACTGACATTGATCTACCGGTCTTTAAGCCTAAACCTAATTTTGATGCTTCTAAACCTATGAAGCTTATTCTCGCATGCTCTTCCACATCTCGTGCCTATTACAAGACCACATGTTGTGTATCTTTCTTACTGCTCACTACATGTCCTTTTTGAGAAGCATAGCACTACATTCAGATCTCGCATGCTTTGTTCTATAGGTCTCACTAGCGGAGTCATTGGCAAACATTCACAAGGTATTGTTTCCTCTATTCCACATGTTAAGTGGAATTCTTATCATGACATTGGTTTTCGAGCAGATACTTCATTGGGATCACACATTGACAGAGCTCCTTTTTTGTTCACTCAACTCTTTTTGAGGATCATGAGCAACACATGAGTTTTACATCTTCACTCAAGCTTGAGAAACCTGAGATTTCAGCTTTCAGATATGATCAACCTGACACACATTCTGATGTTCTTTTGCATGCACCCATTGTGCATTTTACACCAAGTCATATGCAAGCATATTCTTCATCCATCCGTGTTGATTTGGGGTGGATATCTAATCACTTGTGGAGGTGACATAGGCATTTGTTGAGAGGACTCTATAGGCGTGGCTCCTCCACTAGTCAGCCTCTTACTCTACTTTCTATACCTTCTGCATTGTGATGCTTCTTGTTTTGAGAATTTTTCTTTAGCAGTGTAGTGTATCTCTCTTGTTTGTTGAGAGATTTTGTATCTATATTTTCGACACTTTTGGCATGTTGACAATGTATCTCTTGTGAGGGATCTATTCTGGTGAATTCCAGTGTTATTTTTTTAGTGTTCGAGTAGTTGATTTTGGGAAACTCATATAGATTTGTAGTGTCACTCCACCCATTCAGCGGTATGGGAGGGTGTGGTATTGATCCTGCTTCTTTGGGTTTTGTGTCCTTGCCTTGTTAGCTTAGCTTTTCTTGGATCGTGACACTCTAGATTTTGTGTCCTTGCCTTGTTGCTTTGGTTTTTATTATTGGATCGTGGCACACCTATTTGCAGCAGTTGATCGAATTATGTTTGGTGTTTTTTTTTCACTTTCGACATCACTCCGTTGACAGTCTCTTTGTATGAAACTATTCTGGTGAAACCCAGTGTCAGTTGTTTTTTATTTTTGTGATCGAGCAGTGGATTCAGACCATAGTGCACACCAAAAATTTTCAGCATTTTATGAGTTTTTTGAGCTGAGCTTCTTGGGATGCCTTGGAGTAGGTTTTTACTCTCTTTACTTTGTTTTTACTGGTTTTGGGTACCTTGCGATGTCCCTTTTTTTCCCATATATTGTACATGAGTACCTCATCGGCCTATTTTTCAGACTCATATTGTGGACATGCCACTTCTATTTTGGCCCCTAGCTTCACTTGAGGGGGGGTGTTAGAGTAGGTATTTACCTTAGCTCATGTTTACCTACGTACTTTACTTACCTTTATTGTATTTATCCTCACCCACTTATGTGTGTGGATATTTCTTTTATCTTATTTAGATATTATGAGATATTATATAGTTGTTAGGTATAGTTCTTTCCTTGATCTATGGTATTGACTAGATCCTTGATGTCTAGTTCTCTCCTAAATCTATGGTCTTTACTAGTTCTTTGATGACTAGTTATTTCCTTGATTTATGGCTTGATCTACGACCTTGACTGGTTCTTATATTGTTATTCCTTGCCTATTTAAGAAGGCCCATTCTCAATGTATTGCATTGAGCTCCATAATAATATATTATATTGTTTCTCATTTGTTTGCAAAGGTTTTATGTAAATTTATTCAGGTTAATTACTTTCATCTTATTGATCGTGGTGTTTGATTAGCATCTGTGTTCTTCACTTGGTATGATCTGGTTATTGTTCCTTTTAGTGTTAGTGGAAGTGTTCAAATGGATATGTCCTATGCCACTATTCCAATTAAGGGAAGTCCTGTAAAGTTGTATGGAAAAAGAATATGTTGTGCATCATTGAAGATCCCAACAATACCTCTTATGAAGTGTTGTATACTAATGTTGATGGTGATAATTTTGTTGGGTTCACTAATGGGAAAGAGAACAAGATGGATCAATGTAAGTTTCGTGAACAGTAGGTTCTCCTTGGACCTTGTTATTTGATGGGGCTTGTTCCAAATTTGGAAATGGTGATGGTGTAGTTCTGATTTATCCAAGATTAGAAGAGTTTGTTTTCTCTTTCAAACTTAACTTTGAATGCACTAATAACATTGTTAAGTATGAAGCATTGTTATTAGGTTTGAGAATTGCTTGGAAGTATTATATTAAAGATATCATTGTCAAAGGAGACTCAGAACTGATTGTCAAACAAATTAGAAAACTGTATGCTACTAAAAATTAGAGAATGAAACAATACAAGCATGCAGTTTGGGATTTGATTGAAATGTTTGACTCATTTAATATTGTGCATCATGATAGAAATTTCAATGCTTGTTGCAGACTAACTTGTAGTCTTGGGATCTTGGTTTGATGTTTGTTCAATGTCCCCCAATTGTGAATATAATGTTGAAGTACTAACAAGGCCATCTATCCCTGACAACATAAAAAATTGGCAAGTATTTGATGATGATGCCCAGGTGAAACGGTTTCTGCAGAACAAAGGGAGTTTGTTGATCAGTGTATTGATTGGGAGCCAATGGTGTGTGCAGCAGAAGGAAAAGAAATTTTTTTGGCAAAGACATCATCCAATTGAAAAATAATACCATTCTTAGAGGGCTAGTTGCTCTTGAATCAAACTTTGATAATGCTGATTGCATTATTAATAGACATATAGCAGCCTCAAGAGATGTTGAAGAGCATGACCTTGGCATAAAGAAGAAACCAAGGAAGATCTAGTTGGGAAGCAATTTGAGCAAGGAAGAAAAATAGTCCCATATCCAATTGTTGAAGAAATATTAGGATTTTTTGGCTTGGTCTTATTCTAAGCTAAAAGCATATAGAGAGGATTTGTTTTAGCATGAAATTGCTCTCAAAACAAATTCAAAACCATTCAGACAAAATCAAATGCCGATTAATCCACTCCTCTCCATGAAGATGCAAGAAGAATTGAATAAGTTGAGGGATGGAGGGATTATTCAGCCAACAAGGTATTCTTCTTGGGTTGCAAACTTAGTGCCAATTAGAAAAAAGAATGGTGATATCAGGCTATGCACGGATTTTAGAAATTTAAACAGAGCATCAATGAAAGATAATTATCCTCTGCCAAACATGGAAAATATGTTATAGTTAGTGACTAGATCTAAGTTGCTTTCTACATTGGATGGTTTCTCTGGATACAACCAGGTAGTTGTGAAGGAATCAAAATGAATTAAAACTACCTTTACCACTCCATGGGGCACATATGTTTATGTCAGGATGCCATTTGGTCTGATGAATGCTAGAGCTACCTTCCAAAGAGCAATGGATGTTGCTTTTGCTAGTTATATTAATGAATTCATTGTTGTTTATCAAGATGATGTGACTTTGTTTTCTAGAAAGAGAAATGATCACTTACAACACTTGGAAAATATGCTAATAAGATACGAGAGAGTATGGTATCTCTCTTAATCCAAAGAAGTGTCATTTTGCAGTGCAAAAGGAAAAGTTGCTTGGTCACATTGTATCAAAGGATGGTGTCATGATTGATCCCAAGAGGGTAGAGGCCATCAGCAATGTTCCAATTCCAAGAACCAAGAAGGGAATCTAATCCTTCTTTAGGAAAATCAATTTCATTAGAAGATTTATGTCTAACTTTGCTGAGTTGACTTTCCCCATCACTTGCATGTTGAAGAAAGACCAGATTATCAAGTGGAAAGAAGCAGCAATTCAAGCTTTTGATGGGATGAAAGAATTACTAAAGCATGCACCTATTTTGGCAGCTCCAAATTACAAGAATCCTTTTCAAATGTTCTCCTTTGCCTCGAGAAAAACTATAGCATTTGTTTTGTTGTAGAGGGATTATGAAGAGGCTAAGATACCAATATATTTTTTTAGTAAGGCATTGTAAGGAGCTGAGTTAAAGTACACCATTATGGAGAAGAAAGAATTTTCCTTGGTGAAAGCAACAAAGGTTTTCGGATCTTACATTTTCAGCTCTAAATTTATTGCTTATGTTCCCCACACCATGCTGAAAGATATCTTATCAGAGATAGAGATCTCAACAAAAATATGCGAGATGAGTGAACAAATTGCAGGGAGTATGACATGGATATCCAAACCAAAAAATTGGTAAGAGGTTTGGGCTTAGCTAAGCTTATGGCTGAGAGCAACTTGCAAACCATTGAGGTGAATGAGGTAGAGGAAGAAAGGGTGCATGTGCTTGAAAATTTGGTAAGTTCTGAGTGGTACAAAGATATAATCTTTTATCTCAGACATCTATGCTGCCCTGATCATTTGAGTAAAAATCAGAAAAGAGCTCTTAAGTTAGCCTCTCAAAAATATGTCATTACTGATTTTGGGTTAGCTTGGAAGAACCCGGAGGGGGTGCTCTTAAGATGCATTGTTGAAGATGAAGCCCCAAGAATAATTGCAGATCTCCATGGAGGATTTTGTGGGGGACATTTTGCTGGAAGGGTTACAACTCATAAAATTTTGAGAGTTGGTTATTGGTGGCCCACCCTTTTCAAAGATACAACTTTGTTGGTTAGGAAATGTGAAAGCTGCCAGCATTTTTCTAGGAAGAATGAAAGCTTCAGCTCCCTTCCTTTGTAGCATGTGTCAATTGAAGCTCCTTTCAAACAATGGGGAATGGACTTCATTGGTGAAATTTCAGATCCTTCCAGTGTTGGTCATAAGTGGATTCTTGTAGCTACTGACTACTTCACTAAGTGGGTGGAAGCAATCCCCACTAAGAAAGCAACACACCAAGTTGTCATGGACTTCATGCTTGAATCATATCATCTACAGATTTGGAGTGCCAGTCAAAATTGTTGTTGATAATGCCATGTGTTTTAGAGCTAAACCTTTGATGGAAATGTGCAAAGAGTATGGGATAAATATGACATATGCTTCTAACTACAACCCCCAAGGAAATGGACAAGTTGAGTCCAACAATAAAAACTTGTTAAAGATCATTAGAAGAACCTTGGAGCTGAACAAGAAGAAGTGGGGTGAGCAACTGAAATTTGTTGTTTGGGCTGACAGAATAACTTCTAAAAGGGCTACTGGTAAAATCCCATTTGAGTTGGTTTATGGAACACAAGCTCTGTTGCCCCTGCATTTACAATTGTCTTCATTTCAGTTTGTTCAACAATTGGAGGACCAAGAGGTTAGCCCATATGAAGCTCGAATCAATCAGATTGTTGAACTTGATGAAGAAAGGAGGGCATCCCACCAAAGGCATGTAAAGTTCAGAGAAAAATTGAAGAAGTTATTTGACAAGAAGGTCACTCCAAGAGCTTTCAATGTTGGAGATCTTGTGCTGTTATGGGATAGCAGGCATGAAGATAAGGACAAGCATGCTAAATTTGATGAATTATGGATGGGATCTTACTCCATTGACATTCAAATTGGTGAACATACCTTCTTCTTGAAATAATTAGATGGGGAATTAATCGAATTTCCTGTTAATGGCAGGCATTTGAAACATTTCCTTGATTGATTTCCTAGAATCAAGGTGAGCACCATTTTTATAGTGTATAGTTCTTTGGTTTCATTCTACTTTTGTGTTTTTATTCGTTCTGGTCCTTGGTGACCTAGTTTTACTAGTTTCTCGGTTCATTTTTGGAGGGTGGTTATGGTTTCTCTGCTCTACAAGTTGACTCCTTTACCCAATGGATATTTTTGGCACTTTCTCTAATTTTGTTCTAGTGGCACTCACTAGGAGTGCCCATCCCCGAGAAAGAACCAATGTTGGTGCTCATTCTGATCTCACACCATTTTCCCTAAATTTTCCCTTTGATCTGTGTGTTGTGAAATGTTTTATCTCTCGAAATGGATGATCTGAAATCTTTTACCTTCATTTGAGTGCCATGAATTGTTTTCCAAATCATTTTTCATGCCCTGTTTTGAAGAAGTCTCCAAGTTTTCCCTATTTTTCCCTAATTGCTCCAATTTGCGCAATTTATCGTTTTTCTTCCATTTCCCGATCGTGGATGCTTGAAAATAATCAATTTATACTTGTATGCCTTTAAAATCCTTCTCCATGGTCACAAAATTCTTGGAACCATGATTCAATTGATTTTGTTTCAAAAATTTCCATCCTTAGCGAGAAAATCAGATTCTGGGCATGACTGGCAAATTTCTATGTTTTTGACGGTTTGACGGGTGTCTTTTCCCGTCAAATTCTTCCTCAGCATTCGGCAGCTACGTGGCATCTTTTTATTGGTAAGAGGGAACATGTTTTAACTTATCACTTTTTACTTTTTTGGTAAGAGGGAAAATTTGGTCCCATGGCTCCGCTAAGTTCTGATTGGTTCTTTTGGTGCTTACGTGGCTTCTTCTAATTGGATGAGGTGCCATGGGTTTGTTTTATGAACTTGTTCTTTTTGGCTACTTTGGAAAAATGAACTCACCCCGTGGCCCTACCAGGCTCTGATTAAAGAAAAATTTAAGTGGCGGGGAAAATTTCTTATTTTTTCCCCCGAAGGTGTATACGTGTTCATTTTTTATTGGATGTGGCCCGATGGGTCTTTTGGTGAAATTTTCCACTTTTGTCACATTTGTAAAAAATATCAAATTGGCCCTGCGGCCCCGATAGCATCTAATTGGTTATTCAACAGATATGAAGCGGAGGAAAAAGTCTTACTTTGACCCCAAAGGACACATGGCAGTTTTTCAAGTTACAAGCGGGGAAGTGGGTCGGTGGAACATTTTGAATTTTTTTCCTTTTTGTGAAAAAGGAGCAAAGTTATGAAATAACCCACAACTCCACTGGGGCCCACATCAAAAGTTACAAGCGGGAAGGTGGGTTGGCGGAGGAAAATTTGAAATTTTTCCTTTTTGTTAAAAAGGGTAAAATTGTAGAAATGAGTCATGACTCCATCAAAGCCCCAGATTAAGCCATGTGGTGATCTTGTATTTCAAAGGTGGAGGAGCGGGGTAAAATTTGAAAATTGCACATTTTCTCCAATAATCATAAAATGCAAAAGGCAACCATAGGCCCGCTTCGAATCATATTTTTCCACGTGGATGACTCTAATCTAAAGTTGAGAAAGGGCGGAATCAACGGTAGTTGTGCATTTCATTTGATTTTACCACCATTAGAGCTCCAGGATGTTTGGAGATGTGATTTTTGCATCATTCTTCATCAAATTTTGATGAATTTGTGTTGTTTTGGTCTACAAGGTGCAATTGAATAGTTTTGGAGGCTCAATTTGTAAATTGAGGTGTGAATTTAAGCATTTGAGGTGGATTTTTGCTTAGGCTCATGCAAAAACGCAAAATGCCAGATCCAAAAGTTGCAGAGGAAAAATTTAAGAAGGGAAAAGGTGAAATGATGAAGGAAAGGGGGTTTGCATGCGCACAAGATGAAAAAATGTGCTCCCAGTTGAAGAAATGATGGAAATATTTGCAATGATTCACCTTTTAGAAACACCTGGTAACTTTTGGACGTGTTTCTATTAAATGTCCCTTTCTGCGAATCATGATGGAATTTGTAACAAATTTGATGCTTAGGATATTATTTTCTTGGGGGGAAAGCTTGGATGTAAATTAAGTGTTGAAAAAACATGCTTTAGTCATGCAAAAGGGTCGAGAGTTCATTTTCACGAGAAAATTTTGAGAAAAGCTCATCTTAAGAAAACTTTATGAGAAACCAGGTTAACTTCCTCTCGTGTTAGATTTTCATTCATCTTGAGTTGGTTACAAGTCTATAGCTATCAACAAGAGCTGAGATTGTTCAAAATAACTCTCCCTCACGATGAATCATAAATTTTGAGTTAATTTGTGTTAAATCTCTGGAAAAAAATTTTATTTCACTTTCAAAATGTCTCAAAGTATTTTTCTTGTTCTATTGCAATCTTGTATCAAAATCTCTATGAATCATATAGATCTCAATCCTTGTGATATTTTAGTGGCATCTGTAATTTCAATTTCAAAAGAGATTTCATCTGGGAATGAAATAAATGATTTAAAATCACTTTTCTTTCATCTGTTGACAGAGATTGTTTGTAAGCCTCTGGTATACCTTAGGCATGATTGATCTTAGATTTTGATGTTTTATTGGGTCTTCTAACTCGATCCTTCATGCTAGAATCTCAAATATTGTGTGAAAAAGTGCAAATCTGGGCCTCCATTGATGCACACCTTCTGGTTGAAGGAATTTTTAACTATTTTGAAGCTTTCTGTTATTGAGTTCTCCATTTGTTGTGAAGTTTCTCAAAGATCTAGCAAATTCCAATCTATCTTGTTGATCTCCCACCAAAAAATTATTCAAATAACCAATCCTACCCTGAACTACCCCTATTTTGCTCTATATATCCACAAAAGAACAAAATCTATTTGCTAAAGTATGTAGAATAGATCAGGATTCCAAATGTCTTCAATAACCTTAGCCTTGTGTTGAAAATATCTCCTTATTCGGAAGTGACAACTCGTGAGAGTCAGATTTGGGGTGTTGATCATATTTTCCCAAGGTCTTCTATATAAAATTTGTGCAAAAGAAAGATTTACCAGCACTCTTCACCAAACAGAGGTTATAAAAATAGGTTCTCTTACCTTGGTTGAAAGGCACAACCAAAAATAGTTAGGATAAGATCACATCCTTCAAGGTGCTACCCACTTCTTCAAGGCCTAAGTGCTAAAAGGTCAGATAAGTTGCTTTCCCAGCTACAAAATGACATACAATCACTTATCTGTCTCTAAGTGTCTCATTCAATCCATGATGTTGCTCGTCCTTTGAAGGAGATTAAATCTAGGTACCAACATAAACAATATAAGCACACATATAGAAAACAGTGTAAGATAGAAAACAAGAAGACAATGAAGACCGCAAAAAGTGGGTTGCAAATATAGGACATTTCTCATAATGTCACAAGACACCGAAGTTTGAAGCGGTGAAAGCATACAAGCATGATCAAGACAAGACATAAGGAAAATCCCACAAACAATTACATACAATAGCAAATAGAGATAAGTAATAATATGAAAATCATTCAACAACCATGGTGGCATATAGTTCCTACAAGATAAATGTTTCACATGAAGCACTGTTACCATGTTATAAAGATATAAGGTATGTCAAAGCATGTATGATCTGATATAGTAGTGTGCTAGTAAATAGGAAGTAGTATAGAATGAAACAATAGCTCTGTAATGTGTATATGAAAGTATATACCCTTAGGAGTTGTTGTGAGCTAGTATGGGGTATTGCGCCAAACATCCATGTTGTGTGTATCGATCTATGTAGAGTATGCAATCATAACTAGAAGGCAAGTGAATTTTCATGTGTATATAGAAGGATAATGACATACAAGATATCTATCTAGCATGTGTAAAAATTTTACATGTAAGCATTAGTAACCAATATTAAATGTGACCAAGATATGCAGTATGTTGTGAATGAGTGTTATGGAATGGAAGAAATGTGAGTATGATAGGAGTTGCGTGCCCCCGAGCATATATGTATGTATTAGTGAAATGAGGTTCATTTATAGATGACCCCTTAACAAAGAAAGAATGAACCATAGAACAAGAGTGCATCATCGGGTAATGGTTTGATTGTGTACGCTAGAAAGAGACGATCATCAATGTGTAGAGCATAGAATGTGAGTGATGTGGTGAGGTTCATTTATATTGAGACCCTTAGCAGTTGAATATGAACCATCGAACTAGACCGCATCATAGGGTAAAGCAAGCGCAAAATGTATAAGTAGAAACAAGAAATGTGTATTGTGAATGCGTATAGTGTTTAGTGTGTATGATGTGTAATGGATGCTGCAAGAAATATATGTGAATGCATGATGTGTGAAGTGTGCGGTGTGTGAGGCTCATGTATATAGTATGCCCTCAACAATCAATTATGAACCGAAGAACAAGAGTGTGTCATCGGGTCATGACGATACAAGCAGTTTATCAAGTTGTATGTAACGAAGAACAAAGATGAGATGTGAAGTATGAAGTGCTAGGATAGAAATGACAAGCACTGATGATGCTAGAAGGGAATAAAATAGTAAGCATGATGCCCTCGAGTGTATGAGAATGTGCAAGCTATCCGATAAAAGTGAAGGGAAAGGGTCCTCCACCCAATGTATGAGGAGATGAATACATGTGAACATGCTCTAAAGGTGGTGGTGAAGGAGACTAATGATGTTCATGTGATGGGAGTCGAGGTGGTGAACACCTATATGAAGGAAAATGTGAAGGTTACATGCATCTAGGAGACTCGATGCGGTGTGTATCGAGATGAGGGAGATATAGGAGGTAATGAACACTTAGGTGAATAAGCTCTATGAGGTGATGTTTACCTCAATGGAGGAGGCCTTTGTGGTGATGTGCACCTAGATGGATGATGCCTATGAGGTGATGTGTACTTAGATGAAGGAATCGTATGAGCAGTGGAACTAGATTGATGAGATGGACTAGTGGACCTATGAGAATGAGTGTGTCATGCACGAGTAGGGGATCTTATAGAATATTGTGATTTATATTTCAGATGTCTAGGGGACTTAGATTCTCTAGTGAGTGCAAGGGCCACCTCGAGAGGAGGTAGAGGCCATGGTGCACATGGAGGGACACCTTAAATAGTGACAACTTGGTTGTTATGGATGAACTTAAGAGACAAGTGAGGCATGGAAATGATTTTTTGAGCAGCCATGAGCCATGGAAGACCTAAGATCATGTCACAATGTTTGACACTAGGTGCCACAAGGAAAGGCACAAACATGGTGAAAGGACCGACCGTGACTTGAAACTTAACACAATCATAAGATCCAAGCACTTTGGATATGATATCTGTGAGATTGGATAGCCGATGGCCACAAGAAGTGCAATAGAGCATGCACTTATGTTGAGTAATGGATCAACAACAATGTTATTAATAGAATTAGATATAACAGAAGCAGGAATGTGAAAATGATTACAAGAAAATGTAGCATGATAATCATGAGTGGAAAATGTAATGAGAGGAGGAGATGAATTAGTGTGAACAACTAGGAAATTGAGAGGTCCCAATGAAGGAGGAGGGACTGTGTGGTATGCATGATTAGCCAAAGATTCGGTAGCTTTCTTCTCATGATTTGGAAGTGGATTATTGAATATTTTTAGCTTTTTATTTTCATTGACTGGAGGAGAATTTGATGGCTCAAGAAGCTCAATTTGATTATTTTCGATAAGATCTTGAATAATATGTCACAATTTGAAACAATGATCAGTGGAATGTCCAACACATTGGTGATAGTCGCATCTGGAATTTTCATTATAGTTGTGGCCCTTAGGGCAAGATGGATCCAGAGTAAGTGGAGGAGGAAGCGTAATAATATTTCTCTCAATGAGTTGTGGTAATAGAATATGTGGAGCACATGTTATCTTAGTGAATGTACACTTAGGTGGTTTTCATTGAAGCTTCTCAAGAGTAGATACAATGTTAATAGTGACTTTTTTTCATTTTCCTTAGTAGATGGTTTGAAAGGATATTTTCTTGGAAACTTGTTAGAAGATAAAGTAGCTCTTGATCTTGATATTTGATTTTTCCCATAGTAAGAAGCTTTCTTTCGTGTAGCTTAAGAGTGTGATAAAGATGATCAAATGAAATATATGTCATAAATATGTTGCTATCCCATAGTGGTAATCGAAGGCTATGAATAAATATATCTTGTAATTCTGAGTCAGCAAGCACATTAGTCATCCTAGCTAGGTTGTTCTTGTAATGTAAGACATAATCTGCTAGGTGCTCATTAGATCGTTGCTTGATTTGTCTAGTTGAGCATATGATATCTTTGAACCAATGTTGATTGAGAAGTGGGAAAGGAAAGCATCAGCTAAATGTGTAAAATATGTTACCAAATGAATAGGTAGATCATAGAACCAATGCATAGCATAGTCTTGGAGACTATGAGGAAAGAGCTTTGCTAATAGAGTGTGATCATCCACATAATCTAGACAAGCCACATGAAATGCTCAAAGATGCTCTTGAGGGTCACCATGGCCTTTAAAATTGGGTAGCTTAGGAGTGACAAAATTCAAAGGAATTTGATAAGTGGAAATGGCGGGTGCAAAAGGAGTATGAAGGTGTAAAGTGGAATCAAGAGATGGAGTTGTGTGAGAAGTAGCAAGTTAAAGTTGATGAATTTGAGTCTACAGATCTTGATATAAAGAGGTAAAATTAAGGGTATTAAAAGAGGATCTAGGTGGTTACGTAGTAGTAATGGGTTGAATGATGGGAGCAATTGTAGCGGGAATGGAAGTGGTAATTTTTAAGGATTGAGTGGAGGCCATGAAATCTGAAGAAGAAGTTATAGGAGGTGCCAAAACGACATCTTGAGAGTTTGATACAACATCACTAGTGTTTTTAGATGTGTTTAGAACATGAATAATATGTAGAATATTTTTAGGGTTGTCATGCAAAGATTTGCAAAAATTAGCAATCTTTTATAATTGTTCTTGATCGACATTGGTGTCCTCACCGTAGACTTTCTCACTATAAAAAATTTCTATTTTGTGAAGAGGAACATTTTGAGAGTTAGCAAAATGATTTTCAATTTCAGCCATTGATGTAGGAATCTTAGCTATTGATTGAGAAACCGTATAAGTATAAAGAGAAATATCTAGATGCTCAAAAATCCAAGTTGACCACTACGGGTGACAGGCATAAGAAGGAGGATTCGAAAGATAGATTCACCAAATGATTTAACACAATTCCATTTTTTATTTAAACCCTAGATAGACTATTTCAAAGGTATAACGATAAATAAAGTAATAAAGTACATAAAGTGACATAAGCAATAAGCAACATGAACAAAACCCTAAGTGCAATGAAGAGTTAGAATACTAGGATGATTTTTAAATTAATCCTAGATTGTGAGATGATGGAGAACTAGTGAAACCAAAATATAGAAGATCATAGAAAAACCCGAGAAAAATGCAAAAGTTGTAGGAAGGCTAGACCAGAAACCTAGGGCGATCTTGGGGTGCTTGGGTACTAGGATCTCTATCTAGGAACCAGAGTCTACATAGATGTTTAGAAAATAATATTCACGGGGTCGTTGAGTTATCAAAATCCTTTGTTTTCTATCGCTATAATGTCGTAAATTGATCGCCGATGTTACTAATAACTTGTGATAAAGATATGACCTGTAAAAACCCCAAAACACATCAAATCCTAAAAGGAAAATAATACAAAAAGGGGGTCATATTTTCCTCAATTATCAACAAATTGATCTTACAATCGAGCGTTTCACTACATCCTAGACCCAATGTAGTGTTATGTGTGTGTAGAATCGTGCCTTAGGTGGTTCCTTTGTGCAACACACATGATAACGAATAATAGCTAGATGTAAAATATGTAAATAGATGTGTGCATGGAAAAATGAACTTACCCTCCTATGAAGTGTATGTAGATGTTATAGTCCCTTGTCCCATGTGTGGAGCTAGAATGGATGTTTGAATGCTCTTGATAATTCTCTTGAGATACAAACTTAGGTGGTTATAGCTAATGTTTATTGCTTGGTCCTTTAATTTTATCCCATAACATTGTATTTATATGATTCCCTTACTTGAATTTTGCAATTGATCACTAAAAGGCTGAACCCTAAGAGATAAGGATGTCCAACAACTAGAAAAGACCCAAAAGGAGTGAGCAAGATACAAAGAGGTCTAGGGCACCCAAAGGGGACGAGGGCACCCGGGTGCTTTGGCATCTTGGTTAGGCGCTAGTTTCTAGAACAAGAAAAGGTGAAGTATCGAGATTTAGACTAGGTAGTAGGATGTGCTAGGCCAAGGAGACCGAAAGGAACCCGAGAAGCCAAATATAATGATCAATTAGTAATTTTCTCCCTTATAAAATATATGAATGCATTGCATGTGATCCGGACTTAGAAATGTACCCAAGTGCGTGATTTAGTTTCTACACATTCAAATAATATAAGGGTGGGGAAATGTAGACTCAAAATCATATGCTTACTACTATTTTACCATATTGCCAAGTATGTTGTTTTATATAAGGATCTTGCGTAAGATAAGTATTCACCGGTGACACACTTGATAGTTCATCTTCTTACTTTGTTTATTTGTATTGTCTTATCTCTCACCTCCCACACTTCTCCACCCATTTCTGGTCAGGTCACAGGGATCCCTATCTGTCATTATTTGCACATTTTTCATTAGTTGTCTCTAGACACGGTGCCCAAAAATGGACACTAGTGCCCATGCACTCCTATCCATTCTGGGTGCCCATGTCCTCTTTGTTCTTGTTCACATTTTTGACATTTTTGGTCAACCTTTTCGATTTTCTTACTCCTATCCCGAGGTCTTAGTTGGCATGTCGGGTCACTAGTGTCAAAATTCAAGCAAGAGATACCTATATAAACACAACATACATACCATTGTATTGGCGGGAAATTTTTATCAAGGGCTATTTATCTACATACCAAAGGGATCAGTAACTTTGGATTATTACTATGCATACACACTTTGCATAGGAAGGGGAAATTCATTTTCCATGCACACATTTACATCTATCTAGTTATCGCTTGTTATCTTGGCATCATCGGTGTGAGGGAAACCTAGGAGCACTATTTCACACAAAAAAACATAGAACTACATTGGAGTCCGAGATGTTGTGTAGCGCTTGTTCGTAAGTTCCCTTTGTTGATAGCAAGTTTGACCCCTCATTTTGAATATTTATTTTTAGGATTTGATGTGGTTTGAGGGTTTTACAGGAGATTATTTATGTTGCAAATTTATAGGTACCTTGGTGATTCAAGTGCGATATATAAGTGATCATCGGCGAATAAGTGTGAAACCCTAGCAACACTAAATAAATTACGTTTCAAACTTTTCATCAAACTCTATTACCCCATAGAGGTCTCGGGAACCCCGGTACCCTCAACCCTATCTAGGTGCTTGTTTCTAGGAAAATTTGTAACTTCCAAGGTTCATATCAAGTAGTTCCAGCACATTGCTTGACTTTTTTATCAATTTTTATAATTCAGATATACTTTGGGATAAGTGAAATCAAGATAAGTTACCTATCTTTTTCATTTTCTTTCATAGTTACATCTATAAATTTTTCTTAGCATTTGTATCTTATTATACATTATTGTAACAGTTTTTAAATTAATATTTTATTAGAATATATTAGATTTTATTAAATCAATTATCTACTTGTGAGGCATAGTATATTGTAACTACTTTATGTTGTACTCAAGTGCTTTGGATGAAACATACTTTAAAGGACTACAAGGTAGAATATGATAGGCTCATTCTTTTTTTGTGATAACACAAGTGCAATAAGTGTTTGATGAATCATGTCATTCATTCAAATACCAAACGAATTCCTATTAGATATCCTTGTCTAAGAGACTAGGTGAGTGAACAAAGTGTCAAGCTTGAATATATACCAACCAAGGATCAAATTGTAGATATCTTATCCAAGCCACTTCCAACAAAACCTTTTGAGCATTTAAGAAAGGACTTAGCTATAATTCTCGCTCCTAGCAATCATTAAAAGGATCCAAGAACTCGGGGGGAGCTAATTAGATGAAATTTTAGCTCCATGAGAAAATATGAAATGCCAAGAAGTATGCATGAAAGTGATATCATGAAAACCTATTAAAATAATTTCTCTTTGTGGTATTTACAGGTGGTTTTAACTCATGAAGCATGTTGAAAACCTAGTAACTATGAGAAGGACATTGAAGATGTGTTGTAAAATTATGATGACTTGATCATACCATTCTATGCATGGAGTTATGTTGTAAAGAATATTTATGGAGACTTGGCAGTGAGAAGAACATTTAAGAAGATGACATATATGTATTACAGGTATGTGTGATATTTTTATTAATTTAGGTACATTAATGGAATTATGTTGCAAGTAATGGGCTTCAAGAAGGTTTTGTGAAAACTTAGTAGGTAGATATAAATATTGGAGAGTGTGATAAACATGTTTGTACTTAGGATTGTATTTTGTGATTTGTGTCACATGAGAAAAAGGTGATTGGTCTATAAGACCAATATGGTTTAGTATTCTATATAGCCTATATGAGTGATACAAAGACAAAAATGGACCTACAAGAGTGTTTTTGAGGTTATAAAGTTGAACAATTGGCACGAAAAAGGTAAAAGTTACTAAAATATGGGTAATGCAAGGAAGATGTCCCGGTTTATGTATTAGAGACTTGTCAAAGAAATAGTGATCTATACAAAGCATGAGTGATTATTATTCTAGCATGGAGGTCCAACAATGTTTCCTTGAAATATTATATCTTGTTTTTATCTCGACTGTTTGAGTTTGGATATATGATAAATATATTTGAAGCTTTTCATCTTGTGTATGGCTCAAAGAGGAGAGTATGGTCTTAAGGGGAGCTTGTTGGCTTTGTTTGTCGATGAAAAATGTATTTCAAAGTTCTTTTTCATTTTCTCTTTGTGTATAAGTTTTGAGATACGAGTTTATGAGAACACGTTATGAAGACAATGAAGATGTCAAGTTAGTACTATTTTGAAGAATATCAATGATTGTTGCATCAAGAAGCATGTAAGTATGTAAGGTCTGCAAAAACAAAAGTTGGTATCAATCTAGCAAAGATTTAAGGACTAAAGGTGAGCTTATCAAATAATTTCATTTAAAGGAGGCATGCATTGAGTAAGGGGATATTTTCAAGTTTGTTTGTGCTTCCATTTTTGGTTAATGTTTCCAACCATTGCTTCCATGTATCATGAGTTATTGATGTGATTTTAAAGATGGAAATGAGCATATGGAAAAGAGTAGGTATGATCATGATTGATATTTTATGGTAGAGTTGTCGTCACGAGAGAGATTTTTATCTTTAGGCTAAGAAGTTTTTGACAACAACAGTATGTGCCTAAGGTGAGTGTTTTATCAAGCATTAATATCTAGAAATTGGTGTCATATTTTCATTGTGTCTTGATATCATATGGAATTTGGTAGAAGACCCTTTTTCATTTATGTCAAAAGGGGGAGAATAATCTAATATAAAAATACCATAAGGGGAGAATGAGAAAATGTAAAGTAAGTATCATTTTGAAGTGATTTCAGTTTATAGTATGTTGTCCATCAATGAGTTTGTCATCAATGAAAAGGGAAATATTGTTGAAGAGTTTTCATTGATGTCAAGGTAGTCATGTTGTTGCTATTAATGTTAGAATTGTAATAGGAGATTGTTGAAGTGTTGTATGGTATGCATTGTTGATGTCAAATGAGTATGTGCCTTGTGATGCCAAAGGATGATGTGGAGAGTCTAGTGTGATTTTTCATTGATGTAAAATGATGTCAAATGATTCCAAATGATGATTTCAAGGTCTACATGGTTGATTTCATTTTTAAGGTCATTTTCAGTACAGAAAGAGAGAATTTGAAGACAATGTGAAGAAAAAGGTCTTGTGAGAAGGTATGGGCATGGTAGCTTAGTGAAATGAGTGGATATAGGTATGTAGAGGTTTTTTGAGCATGATAATTTGTTTTAGAGTTCATGAAAAGAGGTATGGAGGTCTATTTATATCATGAAGGTCAAACTAGGTGAAGAAAGCAGGGCCTAATGATGTAGGTTGACCATTTTTCGGTACCAAAATTCAAATATGAGCATGGGAAGTGTGTTTTAATATTTGTGGATGTTTTGACGAATTTTCAAGTCTTAGTTTGTAAGATTTTTACTCCTACCGAGTTCATTAAAATGAAAAATCCCAACTTGAGGTGAACTTTGAGATGCTCATTGGGACGTGAAAATTATGCATGGGAACCTAAGGAATTTGGGAGATATTGGTGTGTGTCCTAGCTAATAATTCCTAGAGTTATTTTTGGATTTAAGGTCCAAAGCTTTATGAACAATTATTTTCACCAAAACATGTATAAAACCATTCTTAAACCATAGCTTGAAGTTGATAGGGAGATAAGGATAAAACTTGATAAGAATAGATTTTTGACTAATTTTGATGATTGGATCATATAGAGGACTCTCTCATATTTCTCTAGGTGGTTTTGGTTTGTCACAAGAGCGAGAAAAAGTACATGCACATGGATGTTTTTTCAATAATTTGTTGTATCTCTTAAGTCTTGCATTAGACTAGTTGAAAAAATGGATGTTCCATGATTCCATGGATCTATAATACATGCATAGGGTGATTTCAAATTTCAGTCATTAAGAGGTCATACCAAGTCAATTTCTCATGACTGGTCCTTTAAGGTAATTTTAGATAGTTTTTGGTGTTATTGGTAAAAAAATTATTCATCCTTTTTACCTTGCATTGAGGTATCTAATGCATTTTAAGATGTTTTTGAGATCATGTATCACATATCTACATGTTTCGTTTATCTTAGTTGAGTTGCTTAAGGTGGAAGAAGCTTCATTCTTAAAAACTGGTTTTTAAAGACCTTGTAGGACCGTTTTGTTCTTGATAGGGTTTCATGGAATGAAAGTAGAGAAGGCTATATGATTTCCTTTTCAATGCTTTTAGAAGGTTTTAGAGATTTGGAGATGACTAATAATGTTCAATAAATCATATCTTGCAGATAGACCTAATGAAGTAGGTCTTCTTGAGGCCTAAAGTGAAGTAAGATCTAATTGAAGCTATTGCAGACATAAAGGAGTTTGTGACATGATTTATTTATGTTTTTCATAGTTATTATGACCTATTCATTTCTAACCCAAGTGATTTAAAGCATATATGGCCGACTAAGAGTTGAGTGTGCTTAAGTCATGTATATAAGCAAGGCTAATTTGGCCTATTTGAGCTAGTGATAAAAAGGGAGAAAAGTGTGAGCTAAGGGCTACATGTAAGGGTAGAATAAGGTCTTTTTGACCATATGACAAGTGCAATGATTTAATTAATAAAATCCTAAAGGTGATGAATTTTAGATTGTACAAGCCTAGGTCAAGGTGATGGAATATGAAGAGTGAGTAAGCAAGAAAGGTTTTGTGTGTCTCCAAGACCAACAGAGTAGGTGTATGAATGTTTGAGGATTAGAGTGTGTTTTAGAATCTTGAGTTCATGTTAAGGTGACTGATATTATAGATTGGGATCATACCAAGAAGAAGAAGAAGAAGAGAAGAGATAAGAAGAGAAAAAGCGAGTCCATCATTTATTGAGATAACAACAAGAAGAAGGTGGAGAACATTCTTAGGTGGAAAAGTTAGTGCCTAGTCTTACATGCAAGGTTTTGCTTGTTAAAACTTCAGGGGTTAGTGCTCCTTGTGGAGTTTTTTCTTCACTAAATCAGGAGGTTCTAGCCTCCTTGCAAGTTGGTGCTTGCTAAATTCTAGTTGGTGATAGATAAATTGGGGTTGGTTCTCCTTATAAAGTTGGTGCTTCACTAAATCTTGAATTTTTATATATAAGAAAATTTCAATGGTTTTCTTCCCATTGAGGTTTTCCCACATAAATAAGATGTTTATGTGTTTTTTTGGTTTCATTCTCATGCACGGATGTTTGTTATATTGCTTTATGGTTTTCTTAATTAATTTAACATTGCTCATGTGGTGATGGTTTGATAAATGTATAAGGATAACTTAAGTAAAAGTTTGTAAAATCACTGATTCACCTCCTCTTGGTGATTTTTCTTCCAACAAAAATAAATCATCTATCATTATCATTTCAATAAAAAAATTAACCTCGTCAATTTTAAAACATGAAAATAAACACATATCAAAATATAGTATGCTTCAATGGCATTGATAAATTTTGTTATTAACAATAAAATTAAATATTTTGAAATTATGTCATGTAATATGAATATAAAAATCAACACATGGTCGATCGATTCAAAAGTATTGCTAGACTTAATGAATTACAGTTTTAATGCAAGATGGGATGAATGTTTTTTTAAATGAAATATATATTAGTACAATTTTCTAAATATTCATAAAAATATATTTTTACATAAAAATCATGTGATGTAGGTATACTCCATACTCCATTCATGAAGTGTGTAATAGACAAGTGCAATCTACAAAAAAGAGCATTATAAATGTTAATAAAAATGTGTGCACGTGATATTTATTCCATCTACATGGTGATGGCATACTATCTATAATAGAAAAAAATTATTTAATCAATTTGTTGTATTCTAGCATCATAAAATTAACATATTCTTGAATAAATAATTAATAAAAACAAGTAACAATAAAATTACTAAATATATTCTCAATCAAACTTAACTTGTTTCACCTACTTATTTTCAATTTTCAAAACTCTCATCCTCAACCAAAATTATGTCACTTCTAGAATTCCTCTTCAAACTACAAAGAAGTTCAATAAGTTAATTCCCATATGACTTAAATGTAGAAAGTTTAAATTTATACACTCTAATATTTTATATAGAAATTTAAATTGAGTTGTGCTAATTTCAATTAGTGATTCAAACTTAAAAGAAATTTTGTTTCAAAAGTAATTCATTCATCCACACATTTGTACTAAAGTTGTGTCATCCATTAATATAATAAACATAGCATAATTTTTTAACACTAATAAACCCAAATACTAGTGTTATTTACATTATATATAGTAGTGCAACTCATGTAAATAAACTCTATGTAAACACAATCTATATATATGCTATTTAACACTAAATAAAAAAGTTAAAAATATGTTAAAATAGATTAGTGTGTGCGTGCGTGTGTGTGTATGTGCATGTGTGTGCTTTAACACAGATCCACATAATAAAATTACAAAATATTATTTTTAAACAAAAAAATTAATAGAAATGTCATTACTTTCTATCAAAATAAATTATGAATATCAAAGAATACATAAAATCAATCAAGTAATAATTTTTTTAAAAATGTAGTACATTTATTTTTAAAATATTTAAGGATGCATTGACTTCTTAATTTATCAATTTTAGAATAATTAAATATAATTTATTATTTTTAATTTAACTTTTTTAATCAACAGTATATTCTTAATAATTTAATAGGTATTAAATTATAGTTCCCTTTCTATATTGATGATAAATGGAAGACATATTCCTACTTTTAGGTCTTCACCACAATGCATTGTGAACATTCAATTGAAAAACAAGACTTTATATGAAATATAATAAAAAATCATAGTTAAAGGATACAACATTTGAAGTTTTTATTATAGTTAATGGACAAAGTATTTGAAGTTACGAATAGTAAATTCTAGTTCTACTTTATTATGACCTCAAAATCAATTAAAGGTGCATGTGCCTATTTAGAATTAGCATTGAGAAATGTATATCCTCAAAAATACTATTTAGAACTAAGTTCATAAAATACTAAAACAACATGCACAAATAATGAACAGTTCAATATGATAACTTGTGATCTCGTAGATCGATTAAAAAATCATCTACGTTATCATTTGAAAAAAATAAATGTAGCCTCACAGATTTTGAAACATGAAAATGAATGCATGTCAAAATACCTTTGACCAAGATCGCATAGTTCAAATTATTTGATTAAAATTCAAAATAGAAAATATTGAAATTATGTCACGACATGAATATGAAAATCAACACATGGTCAATCATGCCAATATTACAACTTGAATCAATGAGATGAGTGCAAAAGATTTGTTCTACTAAAAATAATTGATCACTCTCAAAATGCGAGATGGCCTAATTAATTTTATATATTTACTATAAAACTGAAATGTAGATTAAACAATTTTAAAATTTTCATAACAATATTATTACTATATAAAAACTCATATAATGTAGGTATACTCCTTATGTTCATAGATTGTGTAAAGAAAGTGAGTATCAAATGATCATCCATGTGCAAATAATAAAAAAAAATTAATTGGAGATTCAAGAAGAGTTTTGTAAATGTGAAGAAATGATTTGTACATGAGGTGTATTATATCTACATACGTAGCCTCCCGTGATGATGACATATTATCTATGATGGAAAAGATAATGTATGGGTTTGTTCATAATCTTACTCAACGTATTCTAAGTCAAACTTAACTTGTTTCAAGATATGTACTTTTTAATATTTGTTTCAAATCTCATATCCTCTACAATGGTCGGGGATTCGACATCATAACCAAATTTTGATGAATTTTAAAAGCCAGCACGAAGTGTCTTACGATCTTTGAAGAACATATATACAAAGTGGTTTATTCGGGCGGGCAAAATTAAGTGTGAAAAAGGCTCATTTGGAACTTTCAAAGAAATAAGACAATGACCGGTTCCGTACAAATTAAGGTAAAAGCTCAAAGGGATTGGGGATTGCTTTCATTTCACAACTCTTTTTCAAACTACAAAGCACTAATAAATTGGTTTTAATAAGTCTTAAATGTAAAAAAGTGTAAATTGACATACTATAATATTTTATATACAAAGTTAAATTGAGTTGTGTGATTTCAATTTAAATTGTATTTTGTTGCATATGATTTATCTAACTCAAATAAGTTGTATCAAAAATCAAATTCATTTTTACAAAATCCACACTAATGTTAACACTAATCATGAAAGCCCAAATCCATAACATTAATTACATTATATATAGTAGTGTAACTCATGTGAACACAATCTATGTTAATTTGTTTTACTTTTAGTTAAATGTTAAATATGTAATCATTTATGTTATGTATATATTATCTTTTAACACAGAGAGAGCATAATAATATTAGAGAATATTATTAAATTTAAAACTATTTCAATTATTTAAAATTAATTTCATAGAAATATTACTTTCTATCTAAATAAATAATGAATATCTAAAGATACATAAAATCAATCATAGTTAAGTTATTTTTTTTTAGATGAATAATGCTGATATACAAATTCCGAAAGAGTGGAGCATTCCGATTTGATGAAAGCCATAGAACTAATGGTACAACATCTTTGTTTATATTACATACTTGACAAGAGAAAGAGGTCATATCGTGTAACGAAATTTATCGACTCCTTGAAATAAGGATGGAAACGACTCAAGTATAACATGATGCCATGATCACTCTTTTGTGATTTGAAGTTATTAGTTTGGATCAGATTCGTAAACAAAGCTTACTCTATATTGAGCTATTCACAGGAGAAGCATTAGGGCAAAATGTATTACAAATTCATCAAATTAGGTGGCTTTCTGAAATGAAAGACTTGTCCTAAAGAATGGGAATTTAGAGGATATGATTTGGCAAATATTTCAAAGTACAATTTTGCATCCATTTATTTGATATGTGCTTATTGATTAAATAAGCTGAATAAAAATTTTCAAGAGGATCTATTGATATTACTTCCATTAGGACTACATTAGATATCACAATCGACATGCTTCAGTAGGAGATTTCAAAGAGGCATAGCACATCAATTTGAGATTTGAGAGCTTGAAATATTTAAGGAAACATTGAGAGCATTGACTTATAAATTTATCAATATGAAAATAATTGAATATAATTTATTTATTGTAAATCTATGTTTGGACTTTTAAATTCATCTCTATGTATTTTCTTAATTATTTTATAAGTAATCAATTATAATGTTCCTTTTTCTACATTAATGATAAGTGGAAGATATATTCCTAATTTTTAGGCATTCACCATGATGTATTGTGGACCTTGATAAAATGTAAAACTTTACATGAAATATAATTAAAAATTATAGTAAATGGACAAAGCATTTGAAATTTGTTTGTCAGAATCAAAGCTGTGGAATTTATTACATTTTAAGGGGAGACAACTTTCTTGACTATAAAGAATAATATATTCAAAAATTGTTAGTGGATGACATATACAAACTAGTGCTTGATTAAGATGGGTAAGAATAAGATACCTAAATTGAGTGCTAAGTAGGTTAGCGTAGTGGACACAAGTGACCATTGTTGATTAAGTATTGATCACTAATAAATTGGTAGGACTATGAAAGGTTAGATATATGTAATTATATGTTCGAAAATCTCAACACAACATTCACAAAGATACATAATTAGTATTGTTTAATTTTAAAAGAAAATAAATTATATGCTAAAAATTCATCTCTATGATCTTGTAATATAGAAATGAAAAAATATATTCCTAATAATATGGATTTCAAAACTATAAAATATTGTTATAGTAGAACTTGCTATTAAGGTTGTGTAGAACTTACACTAGACTTCATAACTACAAAAATTGAGTTTTCATAGCTATAAAAGTAGTTGTGATAGAGCTTCTCTAGGTTTCACTTGTAGGCAAAAACCTAATAATATGGATTTCAAAACTTATGACATTAATTTTTATGACATTAATTTTTCTAGCCCAAAAATGGGATCCCATGTGCAAGCACTCCCAGTGGCACAAATTCCTAAGGCTCCCATCCACTTGTGTTGGGCCATGTGAATCTACATAGTGGGAAGAGCATTCCTTGGCCGTTTCCAATCGTCCATTAATTATTTCCAAGAGGGTGATGGACACCATGAGAAAAACTCAAATGTCATTATCAACTTTTTTGGATCAAAATAATCGCTTAGTTTCGGAAAGGTTACACGTAAAAGAAGATTAGAGGGAAGGCGTGAGGAATGCACTAGTGGGGCAAGTCATTATAATACTTTAGAATAAAGTAAATTGCGTATTAGAGGTGGAGCCGGGGAAGAGATACGGCGGCGATTGGGCGGAGCTACGATCAAAACAGCGGCTCCACTAGTGGGCCTTTGCACGAATCCCAAGAGCGCATCACCTTTCATTGTCACCGGTAAATCTTATTTAAACAGGCGGCGGACCGCGGGCAGCATATAAGGAACACGGTCACGTGGCTGTGGGCCCCAACGGACAAGCCATAATACCGCATCTAAAGTCTAAACAACTTACATCATATGACCGCCGTCGACGTGGACTTTGGCGTTTTCTGCAAACTGCTTCCTTGCTGGTGCGGGACCGCTGGTCTCATTTGTCACCTAGCACGTGCATTCTCATTTTACAGGCTATTAAATTTGACCGCCGTTTGCACGTTTTCATCTTTTTAGCCTTAAAATATACTTCGGAAATTTCTGAGATTTTCTGTTTACTGCGTTGAAACAATCTCTATTGATGTTTTGTAATTGTTAAAAGTCTGGCCTTGGTGTCACTAGTTTTTGGAAATTGACTTAATTTAAATTTTTTATTTTGGGATGTGATTCCATTTCACCTATTTTTATTATTAAAAATATATTTTTGTATTATTATTAAAAGTTACTTTTCATTAAAAGAAAATAATTGTGATGTTACAGATCACTTTATATATTTATATTGATATATGTAAATATATAAAAACTCTTAAAAATAAATAACATTATCTTCACTTTATATATATATATATATATATATATATATAGTTAATAACCAAACTCATGTTGTAGTATGTGCACAATTTGGAAGGCAATATTCAATGTTGCAAAATTACCAATCGTTAAAAATTATTTGGTAGGAATAGATGGCTCTCAAATTTAAGGTGGTGTGGTTGAATGCCCATATTATTGACTGATTATGTCATTCGCTTAGTATTAAAAATGGTAGAATTCGCTGCTTTCAATGCCCCCAAAAATCAGGTTGTTGAATTACCCTGAGATAAATGGGCAGCCCAGAAAAGTTTGAAAGTCTATTTTGATTAATGAATGTTTGTATATTTGGACCACAATTTTTAAAGTTCACCATTACTACAAAACACATGGAGTGCAACTTTGCAACATTTTTACTTATTTCAACCTCTTCACATAACTTTTCAAGAGGTAATATGATTGATGGACTTTGAGCTAGGGTTTTAATTTGACGTTCGTTTATACATTTGTACTTTTTGCATAGATTTGTATATGAGTATTAAAGTTGTAGAAGTAATTATAAAATGTATTGAAGAGGCTTATTTGTATATTTGTAGACAATTTTACAACCAACTAATGTGGGATTAATTTTTGATTAAGTGAGGATTTTTAGAGGTATAGAAGGAATGCCAAGATGCACATTTGACTTAGGTAGTAAGGTATGTATTTAGAGGTAATTTTCCTATATTTTTTGAAATCAGAAAGGAGGAGAGGGGAAGGTCAAGCAAGCAAACATACTCATCCCACAATAATGATTATGTTAGTAAGAGGGTCACTTCCATTCTAGTACCACTCTATTGGCACCAAGATCATGATATATTGGGGTTTATGTACTACTACAAATCAATCCAACTAGCTAATATCTAGGCTTAATTTTTTAATTGAGTGGGGATTTCTAAAATGATGGAAGCAATTCCAAGATGTGTCTCGTTTACGTATTTTGAAAAACAATATTAAAAATTATCATCACTAAAAATTATATGACAGGGGAAGGTAGCCCTAACATTAATTCATTATTTGTATGGTAGACTTACGAATTTCAATTTGATGACCACTTATATCCCTCAAACAAATGTTAAGAGAATAAATTTTCAATCTTATTCTTCGAAATATACCAGTATTTTAGGGTTACAAATATGAAAGATGTCATGTGAATGGCCATGAAATTCAATGGCATGTTGTTTGGATAGGAATTTAAGCATTATTATCAACATTGATGACTTGGTCAAAGCAATTGATAAGACCAAGAAGAAAGACAAATTAATCAATATCAATCACATGGGCATCCTATTATGATTGGTCGTGCATACTTTCAAGCATCAAATCATGCATTACGTTTGTCTCAAATTTGAGGCCAAAATCATACCCACCCACCTTCCACTTTTATATAAAGTTTAGTGAAAACATTTGCATTACCCGGGTTTCCTATTATAGGAATTTGTTGACATTTTATTTATTTATCAATAAGATTTGATTACAGTGAAAACAAAAAATTGATGGAGATGTATATGAAAAAACATTGATTTGAAAGATGATAGAAAAACACATTGATTTGGTTAGGTAAAATACTGTTGAAAAATAGTAAATTTATTTGTGCAGTAATATCTTAATTATATAATTTCACGATGATTACTAACCATATCCATAAGCTTGTTAAAATCAAACCACAAATTTGTGATAACCTTGTTAAATCAATAAGAAATTAAAAAATTTAATAAGCAAATGATTGGATATGAGCAAAAGGGTAGAAGTAATATTGATTTCCGCATTTTAATAAAGAAATAATTCACAGCCTCATATTATAGTGGTGCTGCCGACAGGAAGAACCAAAATTTATCTTTTAAATGAATTTGTGCTCATTTCTTTTAGGGTTTGACAATACTTAGTTTTTGCTTTCAATTTGAATTTAATTTATTCTAAGGTTTGACATCATAGATTTTGTTATTTATTTTATAAAATATATTGAGAATGGCTTGTCATATGTAGACTAACAACGACTGTACATGAAAAGAAACCAAGTTTGTTTATCCTCCAACTACTATGTAGTGAAAATTAAGAAAATGATGATGATTTTAGCGTACTTTTTTATATGTCTCTTGTCCGGAAAGAATGAGAAACTTCATTGGAAATAAATGTTATAAAACTTCACATCACAAGCTTAACAGCCACCTTGTCGAATGAAAATAAAACGTTAAATTAAATGTGCATACTTCAAATGATTACTAAATAATTAATTAATGTAAGCTATGGTTTGGCAGGTAACCGTTGAAATTATGTAAACACTTGTTTTACGCGGTTTTAGAAGCGTGTTAACGTCGAAGTATAAAGACGCGAGAAGGAGGTAGTCAGATTCGACCGTGGGTCGGCAATTCATGGGAATCGCCGTAGGCAGGCGCACGTTTTGTTTTTTAATATTTTCTTTTGAAATCGAAATTCATGAATTTGTCGAAGTCCCCTAAAGAGTCAATTTCCTTCACAATATATAAACCGCCACCGGAAGGAACATTTTATAAGAAAAATACAGTCATGTCGAGAACTCGTATTGTGCGACACAAATCTCGAAGACCTAGTCACTTACTTTCACGTGCTTTGTGCTTTTCCTTCTAGAGGTTTGGGATGAGCTACTCTTGCAATATAATAATGAGCAAGGGTTAGGTTTGGTTTGATTTTGAAGTTTATATAGATTGGGTTATATCATTTGGTTTTTCTTAACTCAACTCCATAAATTGTGATATACCCAAAAAGAAAGAAAGTGTAAATACATCTTTTTTTTTTTGGTTTGGAAAGTAGGGTAGATTTGATTTCCCTCCACATGATTTAATGAAATGGGAGGGACTCATCTCCTCAAGTATTACATATAAGGAGACTCAAGTGGTTGGAAGTTCATCCATAACACAAATCAAAGAGGTGGAACCAATAATAATTGTTGTGGGAAAATTTAAAGGACTTAAAACTACCATTACAACATCACACATATAAGTTATGGATGAGGATCCATTCATTTTGTTGGATTCTAAAGAGATCGAGAAGAACATTTTTGGCTTGTTAGGAAATATCTTGATATGGACAAATTTTCGGAGCGTGACTATTGAAATTAGATCTAACCACAGGGAAAAAAAAAAATGGACAGTCATGGGGAAGCGAGAGAACATAATTTATCTAAGAGAATACTTCATATTTATTTTATTCAATAACCTAGACAAGGACTTTTTTGGCACGATATTCATATTTATTTGGAAATGACACTTGTTCATGAAGTACTATCATGTACGGTAAAACCCTAGAGGAATTGTCGTCCATGGCTCTAATTTGAATTTGAGTGTAAGCATTCCTCTAAGAACTTTTGTTAAAGTATTTGGTTGATCAATATGATTACCACAATGGAGACTATATGTATACATACATACGTATTTGTGTATCTATGTGGGTGTGTGTGTATTAACATATGTATATCTAGACATAATAACATATGTATGTATATACACACATGCATATCTATGTATGCATGTATGTATTTACATATAGACATGCATACGCACATATATTTATATGTATATGTGTCCATATATGTATATACAAACATATACATGTATGTATACACATACATGATACACATGTATGTGTATACATACTTGTGCAATATATGCGCATACGTATGTGTGACTAAGTAAGATGAGAATTGAAAGTTGAGCCCTATAGCCATTACGAGACTTACCTATTTTTGAAACATTGAATATACTTCTCAATTACGAATTCCCATTTTCTTGAGTATTTAAATGGATTCCCTTAGGCATTTTTATGTGTCAAAAGGGTTGGTACCTTTTCGATAATATCATAAAAATTATACTAGAAATCTTCTGTTGTGCGAAATTGCATCCCCATGCAATTTTAAACAACTCATCCAAGTTGGGACTTAGGAAATTTTTGCTCAATAAAGTCGTGGAACACTAAATTAGTCTTATATGGGATGGATGATTGTCGTGTTCTGCATGTTCTCCTAACCTACGATCAAGACTTAGGCAGATTTTTGATGGATTTAGTGCTTCACGAAGGTTAAATATAGATGTTAGATTTTTATGGCGTTGGTAAAGGAGTTAGTCTTCTACGAATGAAGAATTCAAGAATTCACTATCCTATGGCCTTTGTAAAAATATTTAATGCTTTACAACTATGAAGTTATAATTGTAAGAAAACATGAAAAAATAGTGTTTCAAGGAGTTGGTCAATTCCATAAAACAAAAGTTTATATTTTTCTAAGGAGAAGACAAAATGCGAGGAAAGGTGTTGCATGAGACACCACATAGCAAAAATGCATCCAATTTTGAGTGTGACTAAGGTTAGAAGGCGTGGAACAAGAATTATGTGTTCCCAGTGATCTGAAGTAACAAGGGACATTGTCACAAGTCTAAAAGTATAATATCATATGTATATATAGAAATAATAACATATGTATGTATATACACATTTATGTATATACACACATGCATATCCATGTATGCATATATATATTTACGTATATATATATATATATATATATATATATATATATATATATATATACATGCACACATATATGTATATGCATATGTATGCATGTATATGTATATACAAACATATACACATATGTATACACATACATAATACGTATGTATGCATATACACATGTGCAATATAAACATGCATAAGTATATGTGACTAAGTAAGACGAGAATTGAAAGTTGAAGCCTATAGTCATTAAAAGACTTACTTATTCTGGAAACATTGAATATACTTCTCAATTATGAATTCCCCTTTTCTTGAGTATTTAAAGGGATTCCCTTAGACATTTTTATGTGTAAAAACGGTTGGTGGGTACCTTACCCATTTCATTAATATCATATAAAGTATACTATAAATATTCCCATTGTCTAAAATTGCACCCCATGCAATATTGAACAACTCATCCAAGTTGGGACTCGGGAACTTTTTACTCAATAAAGTCATGGAATACTAAGTTAGTCTTTTGTAGGATGGGCGAATGTAGTGTTCCGCTAGTTCTCATAACCCACAAAATAAAGGAATTGGAGACCGAACTTAGGTAGATTTTTGATGGAGTTAGTATTTCACCGAGTTTAAAGATAGATGTTAGAGTTTCATAGAGTTGGTAAAGGAGCTAGTCTTCTACAAAAAGAAGAAATCAATAATTCAATATCCCTTGATAGGGTAGAAATATTTAGTGCTTCGCGACTATGAAGTTACTGATTGTAAGAAGATATGAAAAAATGGAGTTTCAAGGAGTCGATCAATTCCTCAAAACAAAAGTTATATTATGCTAAAGAGAAGCCACAATGCATGGAAAAGTGTCGTGAGACAACCCATCGTAAAGATGGAATCAATTTTGAATGCGACTAAGGTTAGAATCCATGAAATGAGAATTATGTGTTCCTTAGGTTATCAAATAACAAGGTTCGTTTTCCACAAGGCTAAAAGTTATAAGGTGAAGAAATGGAGCATCGCGGGATGTAGAGAATGAATGTAAAGTGCAAAGTAAAGGTCGCACGAGTTCAAAAGCCATGATGTAGTTGTGGAGCACGGTGAATGATGTAGGACAAAGAACAAGTGGCTACATGTAGTATAATGTTTACGGGGATTGAGTGTTGCTTGTGGATCTTGGTGGATGTTAGAAAAAAATTATGTAATAAGGGTTAATCGTGAAGGAAATGAAAAAGGACACGAAGCATAAAAAGATACTAAACAAAAAAATAAATTCATGAATCAAAGAGCTATCTAAAATACATGAGGTGTGAAAAAACTACACATTTCTTGAACTAGACACTCAACCACCTCACTGACTAGAATTTAAAGAAGTATGGACTCATCCTCCTCCACCGGTGATTTGATGGCATTTAATTGAAGCAATGTCATGTACTTTTTCTCTCCTCCATTTTTTCATCTTTTGTAAAGGGGAAACTCATCTCATTATTTAGGATCCTCTTTTGTTTATAATGACATCATGTCATAATGGTGGGCGAATTCCCATCGTTTTCAAACTCATATTTGAGCGTTTGTCGTGCATTCAATACCTTCTAAGAATTTGTAATGGTTTGTGCATATTCATAGAAATTATTCAATAAATATTGTGGCTCATTTACACCCTTATCCTTGCATTGTTGTCTCTTTCCCTTTATTTTCAAGTGTTTTATGTTGTCTATGGATTCTACCTTCAGATTCTCCATTTTTGTGTGTGTAGTCACAAAATCATGCACTTGATATTACATTTATACCGCCAAATATGTTATTTTATATATGGATCTCGTGTAAGAAAAGTATTCACTAATGGCTCATCCCCTAGTCCTATCGTCAGTTAGTTGGTCATCATCGTCATTTGTTTTGCACAATCATCAGTTATTTACACGATTTTGGTCATCTCTCAAGGAGTCTCAGGTGTCATTATTTAGTCATTTGTCGTCTCTAGTCTTTGACTAGGGTGCCTAGGGTAGTACTAGGGTGCCCATGGGTGCCCCGGTCCTTAATTTTAGGTGCCCTGGTTCCGAAACACTTAGATTTAATTTATCTCTGTCGAGGTCGGTCTTTTCATTTTCACTCTCTTTCCCCTAGGTAGTAGTCGTCATGTCAGGTCATTAGTGTCAAACTTTGAGAAAGAGATCTCTATATAAACATAGCACACTCACTATTTTATGGGCAGACTATCTACCATCGAGGCATAGTTATCTACTAACAAAAGGGACTACATTTGGGAATCATTTAATCACACACACTTTGTATAGGAAGGGTTGTAGTCATTTTATTCCATCCATCATTTGCATTTTACATCTAGCTATTGCCCCTATCTCTACATCATTGACGCTAGGGAACCCTAGGAACACAATTGCACACACAAGCACATAGAACTACATTGGGTTTGGAATATAGTGTAACACTTGGTTGTAAGTCCACCAGTGTGGAAGCTAAGGTCAGTCTGACCCCTTCATATGCATCTTTCTATTTTTATGGATTTGATGTTGTGTGTGTGGTTTTGCAAGTTTTACGGCGTCATCGCGAGGTTATTGCGACACTCACACAACAAGGGTTAAGATATTGCAAAGATCTAATGACATTGTAAATTTTAGATCTTGAGTTATTCGGAAACCGAATACCCATACTTGAGACTAGGGTGCCGACAACCGCCCTATTCCTCCTCTAGGCACCCTAGTCTCGTGAAAGTCACCATCTCTCTGCAATTTTTGGGTTGTTTCATCATACTTTCCTTAATATGCACATCATTTTGTTTGGTTCCAACACATAATGAGGTAAGTTATTTCTAGGTTAGTATCTTACCCCTTTTATTTTGTTTAATTTAAATATCAAAATAAAATATTTAGCATCAACATTTCAACTTATATGATTTATTGTATTCCTGTACCTACTTAGATTAGCTCTAGATATAGATATCAATTTCATATTTTAGTTAATCATTTTGTTGAACCCATACTTTATAATAATTTTCCCTAGGATCAATTTCAAACCCTAATGGCTAGGAATAGTTCATCTTCTTCACCCATCGTGTCTCGTTTTAGTGTCAACCCTATATATGATGAGTATGTTATTGTTGATCTCAAAGCTCTCTAAGGTAATCATATTCCTACGTCATCTCATACTCAACAAGAACTCATAGAGGGTCAACAATATTCACCTAATCGCTTTGAATACTCTCCGATTGGCATTAACATTATTGAGGATCCTATAGCTTTCAATCATTGTACACCATGCTATACAGAAAATAGTGATCCTCCTTTTGTTCTCTCTATAAAAATTTAGATGATTCTCTTATTGATTATTTTCTTGGTATTGATCATCATCCACATGTGCATATTGATTCTTCTCCTACTCAACATACTACTATAGTCCCATCTCACGATTCTTTAGCATCTGATATTGCTTCTCATCATTCATCACATACTAGCTCTCATTCACTTTTACATTATGTTGATGATCCTATTGATAGTGTCCTTAGTGATATTCTCATTTTTGAGTCTTTATCTGATCATGATCAGGTAATTGATAGTCATGATTATCCTTCTTTTCATACTTTTGAGTGTGAATCACCTATTCCATCACTACCTTCACCTGAGGTTAGCATCTAATACTATACATGAGTCACCCCCATCTATCACTTCTTCATCTCCTACCATTTCATCTCCTCCTCTCACATCATCTACACCTATTAGGACATCTTCTCTTATAGAGGTATCTCCATCACTCACCTCACCTATTAGGGATGTTTCTGATGCTAGTCCTACCACTGCTCTATATATTCCATCTCTATCTCATCTACTATAGCTTCTTTCACACCTACTCCTAGTGTGCCCTTAGCATCGGAATCTCTTATATCATCTCTCTCATAAAAGTTGTAACCTCAATTTACATCTTCCATCTCAGGTTCAATATCTCACTTTAGAAAGTAGGGCTTACTATAGGGCTTACTATGCTTCTATTGACAACAATTCATTACATGGTAACCTTGTCCCTAAGAAGATTCATAATTCTGCATTTCCTAAGGAATTTTTCATGCCTACATTCACATGTTTTGATGGTATTGGTGACCCTCATGCTCATCTTCTACACTACCACATTCTTATGACCTCTTATTCTGATGATAGATTATTACTTAAGGCCTTTCGATAAATCTTATTGATGAGGTGTTGCAATGGTACACTCATCTTCCCTTTGGGTCCATTAGTACTTACTATGACATGGAGGACGATTTCCTCCATCAATTTATCATCAACAATGGCCCTAAGGTTACTTATGACCACTTTCCTACTTTACATCAAGGATCATTTGAACCTATCAAGGATTATATCTTATAGTTTAATGCTTGTATACATCAATTGATATTCCAACCTATTGATCTCGAAAAGAAATTTATTTTCTATCATGGTCTAATTCTGCACTTAAACAAAGATTACAGTATGATACATGTGAGTCATTCATTCTTCTATGCTACAAATTCCTATATGTATAGAAAGATCTTCTTTCAAAAATGTTATTGACCCTCCACATACATCTACTCTATTATATCATCTATTCCTCCTCCATCGAAATTGGTTGAGCATCCTACATAGTCTCCACCTTTTCCTCACAAGCAAGGCAAGCAGGCTCAACCTACTCCACCACCATAGCATACTTCTTCTCCTCCTCCATGACAGGTTACTTCTCCTTCCACTCCATCTATGTTGCATGAGCCATTGCATTTATCCCATCATGCTAGACCTCATGATGTATTGTTTTCCTTACTTGAAAAGCACCTAATTCGCTTACCATCCAACCATCATCACCCACAACATAGGTTACAACATCAATGTGATCAACCATACTATAATTATCATCACATAAATGGCCATAGGGACAACGATTATCTTTCCCTTCATGATAGATTGCAACAATTAGAGGAAAATGGCATCATCTCCTTTGGATCTTTTTCACATGAGCAGAGAGTTTCTACTCTACTTGAGTCCTCTTCTCCATCAGGTTCTTAGGCCATAGTTCATCCATCACTACCATATATCACTCATGTGTACTTTCCACCGCATCCATCCATCACTCCACTATCACATCCATCACATTCACACTATCCACCACATCATGTTTCTTCTACACATTGGCTTCCATAGCCCTCTGCATTCACACATTCCACCACAACTCCATATGACATTCATTTTGGCACATATTTGCATGTTGCTTCCATCCCACATGCTTCCACCGCTACATGCCACCTTGGTCTCTGGTAGGTGATGCTTATCACCTTACCACCGATGACGCACTTGTGTTCTTATGGTTCTTATACGGCTATTGAGGAATTTTTCTAAGAACATCTCATCACGCGCTTCATCATTTCATCTAGTGCACTCAATCATTTCCCGATGACGCAATATTTCTTACATGGCTCATTCTTGATTGCTGAGGGGTCTTAACTAAATGATCTCATCCATACATGTTGGGGGAATCACTTATCTTCCCCTATTTGTTTCATCATACTATATTCTACGATCACATCCTATTATCATATATCACAACATGCTATGTTATTTTGTGATTATACATAATTGATGTTTACATCCATTTTACTATCATCCTTACATTAACTATGTGCTACCAATAAAGATTTTATCAATCATGTTACATTATTCATATATTTTCATCATTCACTGTACACATTTTGTCTATCATTACCAACATTATAATGTGAATCTACCTTAATCAAACATAAACACATACACTACGACAATAAACATAAAATCATACATCATCAACTACATTACAAATCTGATATACAAAACAAAAACTCATCATATAACAATAACATGCATCCATACATATATATATCAAATACAAATCATCATTGCAAACACATTTCATCACTGGGGGCAACTCCCCTACATCATATACAATAGTACAAGTCAAATCTCATCATCACTATCACTCTCGGGTATTGCGAGAGCCCTAGAACTAGACGCTTCACCACCAACATGACGTCGTTGTTCAGGACCTCGATACCTCTCAACCTGCCTCTGTAATAGGGTAATCTCTATCGCATGCTCAGAATAATGACACTTTGCACATCCATGTATCGTGCAAACACATCCTATGCCAAGGGACCACCACCTACCACCTCTCGGGCTTGTTGAGTCTCCTCGCATGCCTCATCCCTCTCGCCTAGCAATACCATGCATGTCTCCACTTTTATGGCGAGTGGATCAAATAAATGGGAATGCTCACCCACTATATTATCCACTCGCTCAAGTATACCTCCACCAAGAAATTATGTCAGCAAGTCCCATGTAAATGTGTGGATGGATGTGTCTATTATCAGGGACCAATACACATCGCCTACAAAACAAATAACACAACACATTAGACAACCATTGTTATCACATAAGCCAACAACACCACACACAACATACTATCTATAAATACTCATGCTCAACTACAATCAAGCTTACATTGTCGGGGCATGAGCTTCCCCTCTCCTCCTCCTCCCTGTGGTAACTCTGTTGGACCTGAAAATAATGGGAACATAAATACCCACCGATGAGTCACCCACCATATACGGTACTCCTCTATGCAACCCGCATCATATGAGTCTATTAGCTCTATCATCGCATCTACCTCATCTAAACCCGGTAGTACTAAATGCTCTATTGTGGGTCTTGGTCAATGTCAAACCCTCCTAGGTTCTCTGATATCTCTCAACCATATACATGATTCTAGGGGCACATCTTGAGCCATGCCAACTTCCATGATACTCTCTCCACCTGAAAAATCTTGGCCACACCTAAGAATCGATCCTCTAACCACATCGTCCTCCGAATACATCGCAACTCTACAACATCCTCGAGTCATCCTCCATAGTCGTAATATGGCCTCCATGTAACTTCCTCGGGCCCCATTTTATCTATCAATGCCTTATAGGTATTTGTATCCATCCTATGCCCATGAATATTAATCCACCTCCTCACATATATCTCTAGCCTAGCCCACTCTCCTTGTGGACCTCCAACTGTCTCAACAAGGCTATGTGCTCATGAGCCCATATGCACAATAGTGTGGTAGTGGCTCCTATCCCACCACCATGCTCATCATGAGTAAATCGGTATAGATCTCTATATAGGTGGGCCAACACACACCGTGCCCACGTGTATCTAGTACCCTCCTCCTCTATCTCTGGCATATATAATGCATCTTATACAAGATGCAAATACCTCTTCCCTCCACATTTCTAGATGAAGCAATCAAAACTCGATATGATCTTCCATAAGTGCGGAACCCCAGACCATAAGATAGCATCCAAACTGATATGGGCCTCGACAGGTACTCAATTCCCCACAAATTAATGTCTTACCGCTCGCATCTACCTCTCCATATCCTTCAATAACATAACGTGTTCCCTACCTCTAACAACTAGAAATCCTAATATATGTTATGCATCTCTCCCAAGTAATAGTCATCTCCGCGTCACCACCTCTCGCACAATGCAGTCAACATGGGCATATTATGGGACACATACCCCATTTGTTCTCTCAGTGTCACAAGCAAGCCGACAGGTCTATCACATCCCAATCATCATTTGACATATCCAATCCAAGTGAAGTACTCATGTGATGCCCACCATAAAACTCCCTCAAGTGAATGTCTCTCTGCACAACACAAATAGACAAAAAAACCCAACATTAGAATGCCTTATAAGTATAAAACACGCTTGCTCATCACATTACTATACATTGTACAAATAAAAATTATACTATCCCAAACCAAATGCACAAACTATGCACTAGGGCACCCAAGTGCAGGATTGGGGTGCCTAGAGCAAGACACTAGCGCCTGGATCTGGGCACTCTTTTCATTGACATCAATAGTGCCATCACTACTCTTGTCCAAATCTAAAAGACCGAGAAAATCAAAAATATAAAATTTCATAAATTCAACAAGTACGACTATTACACCGTACATTTTTTGAAAAACAACACACATACATACTCCACAACAGATGCGTGACGCTGACGCACGACATTGCCACCATCTCGAACCAGCTAGGACGTGATTCTCTCACTTGTGGTAATTTTACTCACTTAGTAGTCAATCTCACAATCACACAAAAGACAAATGAAGTGATTAAACACTCTTTCACTTCACTACTTATAGTTACTTTTTCATCACTTACTTTACTATAGTCATTACTTCACGCTTATTAACACAACAAATACATACCACACCGTGTTTGTCATATCTTGAGCGTTTCTACTCTGATTTACACCTCGTTTGCGGAAATATTTTTATAATTCCACATACTACCATTTTAGACAAATTTTACACGTGTTATCTAAATTCTATGTCATTTTCCATTCGACTTACCCATATTTTTCATGATTTTTACCATTTCCTAGATAAATCATGCTTACTTTCATCTTAGCATTCGTTCTTCTCATCACTTCCCCTTTCACCGAAAGGGGGAGCATATCATTGGGGTCATCCTATAATCCCCCTTACATTACCATGTGATTAATCAACACTATTGATTCAAAAATTTCAAACATTTACTAATTCACCGTGTGACATTTCACCATTAATTCCCCCTAATGACCTAATCTGGGGGCAACAAACATATAATTCTTTTATGTGACATTTCATCACTCCCCCTAATGACATAACTTGGGGGAAACAAGAATTAAAATCTTTCCATGCAATTATTCACCATTTCTATTGATTTCCCTCTAATGACCTAACCTGGGGAAACTAGTGTAAAATCTCTCTATGAGTAATAAATAAAATCTAATCAATCAATCAATTAATCAATAAATGCATTCAAATTTATAAAAATTGAAATAATATGATCAATAAAAATTCAATACAATCAACCTCCCATATGACCTAACTTGGGATATTACATTCGTTACTTCTCTAGATGACCTAACTTGGGAAGTTATTCTAAATTTTACGCTTTCTTCCAAATGACCTAACTTAGAAGCTATCATGATTTTTTACACTTTCTTCCAGATGACCTAACTTAGAAGCCATAATCCATTTCATATTTTCTTCAAGATGACCTAACTTAGAAGCCATCACACTACGGCGACACCCATGGAGTGGGGGAAAGAGTGCCTTTCCTATACCAAACCTATATGGGTGAACAGTTTGATCAAAATTATTTGGATCCAAAAACCACAAATGTTTGATCTGAGTTTGTATGCAACGGCTAGATCTTGAGGATGTCATTTAATATTGGATAATAACACACTTTTCTCCCTACACTCTTCCTCTGTTGGCAAGATGCCCAAATCCTCTCGGTCATTTATTCATATAAACACATTCGGGTTGAGATCTCGATCACTTCCCACCACATCTTATCTTCATCACAGGTATTTGAAAACCATCAATCATCCAACATTTCTATCATTTCTCTAATTTTGTGCATTTCATCACGACATTACACTTTTCACTATGTTGCATGGATCAACACATTGATCCATGGTTCGGCATGCTATATGGTTCTTTCGGCATGATTTTACTACCACATCTATGCATTCTACTACAACATGGGCTTCTCTAGATTTCTCTTAGGTACACATCTCTATCTACTTTATGTTACCGATCTTTCCGCTCACCAACATAAAGTGGGGAAAATATAGTCACAAAATCATGCACTTGTTATTACATTTATACTACCAAATATGTTATTTTATATATGGATCTTGCGTAAGAAAAGTATTCACTAATGACTCATCCCCTAGTCCTGTCATTAGTTAGTTGGTCATCATCATCATTTGTCTTACATAGTCATCAATTATTTACATAGTTTTGGTCATCTCTCAAGGAGTCTCAGGTGTCGTTATTTGGTCATTTTTCATCTCTAGTCTTTGACTAGGGTGCCTAGGGTAGTACTGGGGCACCCATGGGTGCCTCGGTCCTTAATTTTAGGCACCTAGTCTCGAAAATACTTAGATTTAATTTATTTGTTCAAGGTTGGTCTTTTTCATTTTCCCTCTCTTTCCCTAGGTACTAGTTGACATGTTAAGTGCTTAGTGTCGAAATTTGAGCAAGAGATCCCTATATAAACATAACATACTCACTATTTTATGGGCGGACTATCTACCATTAAGGGCTAGCTATCTACTAAGGAAAGGGACTACATTTGGGCATCATTGCATCACACACACTGCATAGGAAGGGTTGTATTCATTCTATTCCATCCACCATTTGCATTTTACATCTAGCTATTGCCCTTATCTCTACTTCATTGTTGCTAGGGAACTCTAGACACAAAATTTCACAAACAGGCACACAAAACTACATTAGGTCTGGAATGTAGTGTAACACTTAGTTTTAATTCCACCATTGTGGAAGATAAGGTTAGTCCGACCCCTTCATATGCATCTTTATTTTTTTAGGGATTTAATGCTTTGTATGGGGTTTTATAGGTAAATATTCATTGTAGGTTTTATAACATCATCAGCAGGATATTGCAACACTCACACAACGATGGTTAAGATATTGCAAAGATCTAACGACACTTTGTCAAATTCAGATCTTGAGTTATTTGGCAGACCAAAGCACCCATACTTTAGACTAGGGTGCACACATGCACCCCAATCCTCCTCCAGGTGCCCGAGTCTGCGCAAAAAATCACCATCTCCTCGCAATTTTTAGGTTGTTTTGTCACTTGTCCTTTGTTTTCACATCACTTTGTTTGGTCCCAACACACAACGAGGTAAGTTATTCTTAGGTTAGTATATTACCCCTTTTATTTCATTTCATTTAATATCAAAATAAAATATTTAGCATCATTATTTCATCTTATATCATTTATTGCATTTTTGTACCTACTTAGATTAGCTATAGATATAGATATCAATTTCATATTTTAGTTAATCAATGTGTCTATAATCAGGTGGAGTGGAACAGTTGTTGCACAATTTTTATGTAGCACATGTCTAGCCTCTACTTATTTATTAAAATAAAATTCATCGAATAATCATATATATAGTCATTGCCATCACATTATTACTCATATATATAGTTAGTATTATCATTATCTACACATGTTGTATTATTAACATTACAATAAGAAAAAATGTGCATTGTGAGTTTCAAAGGATGCTTTCAAAGATGGAGCTATACACAACAACCAAAGAAGAAAATAAGGTGGATTTTCAAAGGTATAGATTTCTATGGAAACCATAATACTAAGTCTTTATAAATTTATGCCCATATTAACCTCAACAATGGAAAATGTGTTATAACTAAGAGAAAACAATGGATGAAAATATGTATGGCCAAACCCATAGTGTTGAAGGTGTGAAATATAAATAAGTAGATTAACCAAATGATTACACCTAAATTATAATTTAGTATGCTAATTATGATTGAAATATTAGAAACTAATGTCTAGTCAAATTAATGCATAAATGTAAACAACAACTAAATCTCGATATACACATAAAATATAGTAGAACATAAGAATATGAGTGTAGTTAAATTTTTGGTTACTTTGTAGGATGATATGGATCTAGAATTGGGTCAAACAAGCTATGAAAAAGATAAATTCACTTTATCTCTATAACAAAAAAGTTAAAATTATACGAGAAAATAGTACCAAACTATATACCGGAGTGAAATTATTATATCATTCTTCACTATATTATATATAAATTCATTGCATTTCTATGTTAATCTAGGTCGCTTCATCTCCGTCTTCAATCACCTCTTATAATATATTCCTTTCCTCAATAACATCTCATGTTACACTATTGTGGCATGTGATGAACTTTGATAGTAGAATATGTATATACCTTATTTATTAGTTACTAATGATTTCTCATTCAAGGAATTTTAAGTATTTATCCCCTTAATATATTCCTTAAGGTGTATATTGAAACATGGCGGTTCGTTTTGTAGCACCACATGAGAGATTAGTGTGGCACTTTCCCTACCTTCCTACCACTAATTTACACCTTTGCAAAGTAACAATTGATATAACCTTCATCTTATCCTCTTATAACATCTTTAGATCACCTTCACACCTGCTTTAAAAGTGTCTTGTTATTTACACCCTAATTAAGTTCTATGTTATGAAAAACATAGAACAATTGTAAGGATGTATAGGTTTGCAAAAGGTGGACTATTCTAATTTAATTAAATTTTAACATCAATTACACATTACCACAATAATGAATTCAAACATAAAATTATTGACAAACAATTGATAAAAAAATAAATACTTTCTCGACACATGAATGGAGAGATAAAATTAATTATAGAGTCCAAACTAGAACTTTATGGTCCTCAAATGAAGTTGTATGATTTTAGACAATTTGGTAATCTAGATCTATAACTTTCTATTTTCTTAGCATTTACAAAAATTATGATCACTATATATCTCTCTTACTCGCATGGCATCGTGAAGACCTATAGTAACTCCTGCAACAAAGCAAAACTCACACAATAAGGAGAACCCTTCATTAAAGATTTGGAAAACCAAAAGGAGAAAAAATGTGTATGTTTACAGTTTGACTCTCAATTTTTGAATTAAATAAAGTGTCACACTACATTCCCTCATTTTAGGATGAAGCCTCATGTAGTTATCTGTTTTGCTTGTGTAATTATATATAGCTAACTAACCCCTAGGGTACCAGGGTAAGTTTCTTGACACAAACATAATGTCTAATTGAATAATATAGAATGTAACCAGTGCATTAGTAGGGAGATATGGCGTGTCTCGGTTATGCAACTTAACACTTTGTTGATTGAAACCATTGTCCAATGCTTGGAGTGACTTTTCTCTTTATAAGATGTGGCTTTATGATATTTGCATACTTAGAAATGGATGGACATAGATTCTTTGACCTAGTTAAGTGTTTCAAACTTGTTGTAATGACTACTCTAGATTATCTACAACTTATTTTAGGAATATTTAGAAATCATATGAGTGCTTTTGGAATAATATTTTCAATAGTAGCTTTTGAGAATATAAAGCTAGTTATAAAGTGACACCGACTTGTTTATATTACCTTCCCTAGGTGATATATTCTAATAAGGATGACCCTAAGAAGATGAAATGACCCAAAGAATGATTTTAAATTGAAATTAGAGTCAATGATTGTGAAGGTAAGGAATTGTACAAGACCGAAAAGATAAGACCCTACATCCTTGCCCTTCAATTACTTTATTGAACCAAATATATGAAATATAAAATAAAATTTATGTTATGAATATCATACACATTATGTCTCCTTGATTAAATAATATTATTACAATTAACAATAAAGAAGAGTGTAAAGATAATCATATTGTAGAATGGATAGAGAGATGATGATATTAGATTCCAAATGTGATCTTTTGACTAAGGAAGAATATATGGTAAAAATTGGTATTGCATAAGGAAAAGATACCAAATTTTTGTGTCTACATTCTCCCTTTAAGTGTTAATTGAAAATTACATGCTTAAAGGAAAAATATACCTAAGTGTGAAAAAAAAACTTTTCTTCACTCAAAGGGAGTTCATGATGTGTTGTTGGCATGCTCTAGGACCAAGGTTCATTTTAAGAGACCTCTTGGAAACCAGAGGTGGAAAATACCTCGCAAATATCACCAGAACTGGTTTCGTGGGAAGGTGAATTTTTTTAGGGTTGTATGTAAAAGTTTTGCCTGATTTTCATGTGGTGTGACAGAAGGCTGCATACGCGTGATAGGAGATTTACTTGTCATGCGAAAAAAAAGCTTGTTGTCACCAAAAGTAAACCTCCTATCGTGTGTCAACAAGGTTGTTGTCATGCGACAACAAGTTTGTTATCGCATGACAACAAATCTCTTGTCGCGCATCTGCAGCTTCTTCCTCTCGTCGCACATCATCAAAATCTCCCTATCACATGTCAACAAACTCTCTATCGCATGCCCGCTTCCTCCCAACTCGTGTCACGCATCAACAAACTCTCTGTCGCGCGTTTGATTCCTCCTAACTCCTATCACGCATCAACAAACTCTATCACAGTCCGCATCCTCCGCCCTCATGTCGCGTGTTTATTGTACTTGATAATAAATATGCCCCTAGGTGATATGAGTGAGCTAGTGGTGTTTTTTCTCGTGAATAATCTAGGATTATAGAGGAGATAGTTTCAAGGGTAGGCAAAGTCGACCCCTAAAAAAATTAAACTGTAATTTTTAGGCAAACAGGTCACTAACCCGTGCTAGAAAATTCACCTTTTCAAATTTTTCAAAAATGGAATATTCACCATATTATGATTATTCACCACTAAAATTATCCTTGCAGGATGAAACTTGCAAATCAAAATGTAGTCAATGTCTATGATCGAAACTTAACTTTAACTCAAAATATAAATATTTCTTATAACTTTAAACATTGCAAAAAGTATGCAAAGGATATGAAAAACATGCAAGGAATACCCTTGTTCATTTTATAGAGGAAGAAACCTAATTTTTCCATGCCTTGGATATGTTAGAATTTATTTATTTTTCTTTGGGTATGGGATAAAAATTACCTATTATTTACTCTTGATTACTTTTACTAAATTCTCTCGTTCTAAATGTGCATGCTCTTGATTCTTGACCAGTGTTTTATAGATTTTGGTCTAGTGTTGCAGATGTGAGGGAGAGTTGTTGGGATGTGTTTGGTAAAATGGAAAATTATTGATGCTTTTGGGTTTGTTGTACTAGTTTACTTACTGAAAATTTATGTTTGGTTATTGTTGTACATGGCTTTGGTTTGTTGTTGCGAGATGGTATGATAATGGCATTAGAGTTGAGGTTTTGTTATGGTTGATCTAACGATGGTTGTGGATTATTTGGCTTGTAGAATACTATTTTTGGGCATGTCAAAGTTAGTGCTACAAAAATGGTTTTGAAAAGTGGTAGCACCTTTTGATGGGGATTTGTAGGCCTTATAATAGAATCTATTTGTTATTTTACCCTTATCATTGAGCTTGTTGTGTCTTTTTTTTGTAATTAATTTATCTCGAGTTCATAACTCCAAACAAAAGCTTTTATCTATACAAAAAGACACATATATCTAATTTAATGCATGTAACAAACACTTACAATCCACGTAAAACACAATAACTCCCAAATGTAAGTAATAACTCAATTATTTTGATAACATGTAAAAAAGTGCAACTGATATCACACATAAGAATCGGGGATAAAAATTGTAACATATGAAATGAACTCGGATAGGAAAATTAATCCTACCAAAAAGTGTCAAGAGCTAATCCCTATAATTCTACAAGGAACACAGATTCATGCAAAATTTAGAAACTTTAGGGTTATGTGTTTGATCAATAGAATTTTGGCTAAAATGGAGAAACCATAAGGGTTGGATGTTCGATCTATATCATGTTCACAAAAATATAGATGTGAAAATGATATATTTACACTAAAAATTGTACTAAATAAAACATATTTATTTTCCAAGGACGTTTTCTATCATATGTAAATAAAAAAAGATCGACTGATTGAAGAAATATTGTGGTAGAGATAGAAAATAGATGATTTATGAATACTTTTAATAATAAAAATTCTTAAATAGAAACTAGAATTATGATTTCATAGGATAATACTTGATTTTTTCACTAATGTGGAAAGAAACATCGCAAATAGACAACAATGCTTGTCAAAACATTAGATGAATAAGATCTAACAATCTAGGTGAATAAGACCCAAAAAATCATAATCCAATCTACCAACCTAACCATAATAATACAAGTATATAAATGACATAAAAATAGAGATTTTCTAAATATTTGAATATCCAATTCGACAAATGCATTCCTCTATTCTTAAGCTTTACAAACCTCACTTACTTTCTCTTATTTCATAGAAAATGATTAGGAGGCCTTTCTCCTTATTCAAAACCCTAATATGACATGAACAACTATCAAAATGGTAATACTCAAGGTTTTCTATTGAATGACATATCTCAATCAAACTCCCCTTGAAGAAAAGGTCTTGAAATCAACACTCGGTGCAAGTCAACAAAGCGTCCAATATATGGATGTGCCCCAAAACCTACCTTTCAAAATGGATACAATCTTGAATTTGTCTCTGGCATTTCTAATGTTATTAAGAAAATAATTACCCCTCTTACAACTTCAATATATTTTTTGTAATCAATCTCAGTATCTATATGATTTTCTTATATCACTAATACACTCCTATTTATATTCATAGTGAATTCAAACCAGAATCTAATTAAACATATGCTAATACATAATGGGTGGGGAAAGGAAAAAGAACATAAAAACCTCGCATTTGTAAGTAAGGGTCAAACGGCCCAAAAATATGGGAGCTAAACTACAAAATATTGGTTGTGGAAGGATATCCAAAATAACAAGAAAAATTGGGGAAGATAAAGAAATCGAGAGGAAAGAGAGGAAACATGGATGACTAGGAAGAAAGCCCATTTGATCATGATGGGCTAATTCTCGCCTTAAATATGATGTCCATTTTATTGTCACTAGGAAGTTCCACCTTAAATTTGATATTCATTTGATAATGATGGGATAATTCTCACGTTAAATTTGAGGCCCATTTGACTATAACTAGGAAATTTCAACCTTAAATTTGACGTTCATGTCATTGTTAAAAGTTTCTTTATCTTAGCTTGAGAAGTCAATCGAAAAGTTGGAACACCTTCACTATATGATGGAGTTTAGAGCCCCTTTTTCCTAGAAAGAATTATTTAAACATGTCATTTCTTTTTTCAAAAAAATCGATGAAATTATTCATCAATATAACAGATAAAAAATCAAAATATACGAAACTTGAGATTAATATTTGCCAACATTTTTTAATAAATATATTCAAGATATAGACACAAGTGTAAATTGAATATAAACTTTGAGAATGTAGTGCCAATGTATAATTCTTACATAACCATATTTTCTACATGCTTTTATAAAAATGATTATTAATATATAATTGAATTGTCCAATCAGTCCTTTTTGAGAAAACTTCATACATCCACTGATGTGATGATTTCTTGAATCTTAGATATAAGAGGATGGATGTTAATGGAAGTGACCAAAAGTTTGTGGGATATAGGTGGCAATTTGAGACAGCTAAGACATGAATAGGATTTTAAAAATATATATACATTGAACCAATAAAGTTTATGAAGAATAGTTGTCCGAAAACCCCGCCAAATAGGAAAAATGTTTGACCTGCAAAAGAGGATTTCCAATATGGAGTACCTATTCACGTTTTGCTTTGTGAACGGTGTTAAAAATAATTGAATAAAGGGCATTTTAGGAGTTCAATGTCTGTGTACAGTACTTTTGCTTTGCCAACAAAGGATATCCCAAACAGAAGGGGGTATGGCAGGACGTATTTAAAATTGACGGGAGTCCTTTTAACTCCAAACATTTTATTTTTTACGGTTTTTAATCATCTTTTTTAAACTATTAGTGTACATTAATTTTTAAAACATGCCGGTCAACATTTAATCTATAATTTTTATTCATACTTAAAATTAATATTTTTGTTATTGATTGAATGGGTTGTAGTTTAATGGTATGTATGATGGTGTAGAAAGAGTTATCTAACCATTTACCAAGCTATAAATTTTAAAAGATATAGAGTAATAAGAGCCGAGGCTGCACTCCTGTCTCTAGCAAACTTGGTGGAATAAAACCCTTCATTCCTTGACACCTAAATTTATAAATTTTATGCAGCTAACCTATACAAGCTTTAGAATCAATCAATAACTATATATTTTTACCATCCACCTAAAGTATTCACATAAACAACTCGAACTAGTTAGAGTTTATTAATAAACCATGCCATTGTACAAATGTATAAAATTTATGTGCTTTATTCATCATACATACTTATGTACGTATAATTTTATATGATTTATGTCTCGCAAATTTTTAATGTGTAGATTTGAAAGTTGGAAGTTTTATGCTAGACTATAAAATTAATGAACTATCATGCTATACATTGGTTGTACATATTTAACAATATTTTGTGTTAAGATACTAAAAAAATTGAAACGAGAGTTCAACTAAAACTCCGTGGTGGATAATAAAATGTCTTCAAGATATGGCCGGGAAATGTCCAAGAGAGAAAAGCGGTGGAATTATAATACCAAAGTTAACTTGTATGTGTGGGTTGCTCTCGGAAAAAAAAAAATCATGACAAGGTGCATGAGAAGTGGGTTATGGAATATAGAGCCTTTGACCAGATTCAATGAACCAACCAAAAGCCTTGGTCGTTGGCTCAAGTTGAGGCTTTATATATGTTTTGAGACATCATCTGCCATTAAATAAATAAAGAGAGTTGTAATGGATTATGAAAAATAGAGGGTATCCACTAGTAAGTAAAGGCTATATCCAAAGCATGGGTGTAACCACCTATCTATATATGGGGGAGGGGGTGGGGGGGGTTGGCGTAATCGCAGGCGGGTGGGTGCATCGCTCTAGTTTAAATGGTTCTTTATCACATTGGCTTCACCCCTCTCTCCCCATCCTAAGATATACGAATGACTCTCTCCATCTATACTCTCGCCTACGCGGCGACTATCTATAGTCTATAGTTCTAGTCGGCACCCTCCCCCTCCTAGTTCGAGGGGATGAGGAGTACTATAGAGAAACCACCGAGGTCTATGCTGAAATCTAGGCCAACCGTAGGGGATTCAAACCAATAGGTTGAATCGCGACACTCTCTCTCTATATCTTGACTATCTCATTGGGCAACACCGCTTCTCTCCGATAGGGCGACCGACCTCCCTATCCCCCCACTCTCTCTCTCTCTATATATATAGCATAATATTGCATCGTGGCCGATAGGTACACATTACACAATGTTCGTTGCACTTGCTTGGATAGATTTTATAATATTGTATGTGTTAAAATACCAAAAAATATTGAAAGAAGCATCCAATTAAAACTTTGATAGTGGATAATAAGATGTATCAAGAAGATATGGTTGGAGAAATGGAAGTGGAAAATGTGATGGAAATATATACCAAAGTTAACTTGTATGTGTGGGTTGCTCTCGGAAAAAGATAAGTCATGGTAAGATGCATGAGAAGTGGGTTATGGAATAGAGAACATTTGACCGGTTCAACAAACAAACCAAAGGCCTAGGTCGTTAGCTTAGGTCAAAGCTTTATATATACTTTGAGACATCATCCATCAATAAAAAAGAAAAAGAGTTGTAATGGCTTATGAAAAATAAAGGGCATCCATTGGTAAGTGAAGGCTCCATTAGGTTACCAAGCCAACATATATACATATTCGTAAAACATAATACTATATAATGATAGATGGGTACACGTTGCATAATGCTCGTTGAATTCACTTCCTCCCCAAGGAATTTTACTTGAACACATGATGCCCAAAGGTGCATCCGCTTCCCTCTAATTTTCACATGAACCCATGTGTGATTCACAATGTTAAATGGATAATAAAACGTGATAAGATGAATGGACTTTGGCTTTGAGTTGATATCACACTATGTAAAAATTTAAGGGCAAGAAAGTCATTCTATGAATAATTTTATTTATTTATTTTAATTTTATATTTTTTAATTTACATCCAAGTATTCATATTTCAAATGTAATGATGTTATTTTATGGTTCAATTTCAACTCCTTTTTTCCAAGTTTCAATTCTAGAAATAGAAACTGGTCCACTTTCCCAATCAAAAGTCACACGCTTAAAAGATTTCAACAACTTAACTTCTTTTTCTATATTTTATCTCGTTTAAATCTCCCAAATAAAATATACTTGTTCTTACGTATTTTGATTTCCATTAGACATACATATATCCGTTCATATGACCATAGTTGACAAATGAAAGTTGAGGTAAATTGCAAGTGGGTTGAAGATAATGGAAGAGCTAAATCTCATTTTGAAAAAAAGATGTGACCCCAAAATGGAAGTCAAGTCTCACCAAATGCTAACTGCCAGCGTTTACAATTTCTGTCCAAAATTCTACATAAATATTATTATATTTACTTTTACAAAAAGTTTGACATATTTACGCTTCAAATTAACTGAGACTTTAATGGTATTTTTGACTGGGGTTAAATTTTACAGCTGTTTAGAACTTTTACAAATAAAATTTAATTGTAAAATTTGTAGACTTTTTTTTGAAATAATTTGCATATTTAAAATATGATGGTCATTTATAATATATATTTATACATAAAATATATTAATATATAATAAATATAATTAAATAAATATAAAATAGTCTTTTATATATCTTATTAGTATGATATAATTAACAATTATGTAAATTTCTAAAAAACCGATATTTTCCATCACTAATAAAAATGTTGGACAAGCATAAGTGATCCTCAAATTTAACCCCACGACACTTTTGACAATCTTAAATAAACTAATTCTATAAATAAAATGCACAATCTAAATCATGACCTTAAAAAAATTGAAAAGAAACATTAGAAACAGGAAGTTAGCTTGATGAAATTCCAGGCATGGGAGGAGCGCCTGGGTTTAAAGTTAAAAAGATTTGGTTAACAGAAGGAGACAAAGGAGGGACCGGGTACGGTGGGAGACGAGGGCTCCCACTTACCCATGCGCTATCGTGGCCCACCCTCTCCCCCACAAACCCTAATCTACTTAACCTCAACAGGATTCTCAGGACTTAATCCATACGGAGCCCTGCCAGATTATTTGTTTGCCCAATTTTAGCGTAGCCGCGCCGTACAGACGGAGTCGGAGTCGGAGTCTACAGCTTCGCAGTGGGCACGGCCATTGGCAGTTATATATTCCGGGAGGCTCTGTATCGGCCATCATCGGCTCCAAATTCCAACACGTCCCAGTTCGTACATCAGTTTCTATTTGAAAGATTTGCTGAGCTACTTCTTCGTCAGTGCCCAGAAAATTTCTTATTGCCTCTGCAGATACGAGAAATACATCTGTGTTTTTGATATATGGTGTGGATGCTCGGTGCATGAAAAAATCCGAGCGGAGAGATAATATCACCGCGGAGTATCAGTTAGATTATCAGTCCTGGCAGCCGCCAAGTGGTGGCCGGGGAATGTGTCGATGGCGGGGATGGATCCAGGTGCGCCCTCACCCTACGCTATTTCACAGCTACCCGCTTCTCTTCATCTTCACCAGGTGACTCGCCAGGAGCTCCACGCGCCCTCAGAGGACGAGAACAGCGACAACAGCCCTCCGGGAAGGGGCCTTAAGAGGGGCCGAGACGACAACAACAACAGTAAGGGCGAGCTGGATCTGGCGTTGCAGGAGAGCGGCGACGGAGGGAGGCGACCCAGGGGCGCCCTCCCGGCTCCAAGAACAAGCCCAAGCCGCCCATCATCATAACCCGCGACAGCGCCAACGCGTTGCGCGCCCACGTTCTGGAGATTGCCAACGGGTGCGACGTGGGCGAGAGCGTTGCTACCTACGCGCGGAGGCGCCAACGCGGGGTCTGCATTCTCAGCGGGAGCGGCACGGTCACGAACGTGACGCTCCGCCAGCCGGCCGCTCCGGGCGCAATCGTTACCCTCCACGGGCGCTTCGAGATTCTGTCCCTGTCGGGCGCCTTCATGCCGCCTCCCGCGCCCCCGGGGCCACAGGCTTGACAATTTACTTGGCCGGCGGGCAAGGGCAGGTCGTGGGAGGCAACGTCGTGGGTGCGCTCGTGGCTTCCGGTCCTGTCGTCATCATTGCGGCTTCATTCATGAATGCAACTTACGAGCGCCTTCCATTGGACGACGAAGACCCCATGCCAATGCAAAACCAGGGGCAGGACCCGTTTCGCAGTTAGCAGGAGATCCCTCCAACATGCCAATATACAACTTGCCGCCCAATCTGCTCAATGTGCAGCTTCCTCAGATGTCTATGCTTGGGCTCAGGCCAGGCCACCGTATTGACACAGGCGCGGCAGCGGCGGAATCCCTTGTCACCATTGATATCCTTCCTTCTTCACCGGCTCTTTTCCAAGAACGAGGTCAGCACATTCATATATTAATGTACAAATTATTAAAAGAGTTATCCTGTGCTTTAATTTAATTGCTTTCTCTAGGAATTGGCATTATGATAAAACCCATTGAAGACACAAAATCAAGTTGAAGGATTTTGGTTTTTTGTTTTCAATTTGAATCTTCGAATGCTCATGATCTCTGTACTTTATTTGTATCTGTATTTTTTTCTACTTTCTGAAATGTTCAGTCTTATAAAACACACACCCATAAACAAAAACACAAAACTTTCCCAAAATGGACGATCGCTGTACAGGTCCCGATCGAAAGTGGAAGAATAGGAGGAAAAGTCTAAACCAGGTGAATCAGACATTCTGTAAAGATCTTAACTTTATTGTCTTTTAACTGATATGATGGTAAATTCGTTGCGTAGTCTACTCAGATGCTAATTTAGTCCATGGAAGTAGCTTAGTATCGAAGTATCGCTGTACGCAAATACTGAATCGATCCGCACAAAACTTGTCACGGGTCGATCGACTCGATCTCTCGTACGTAAAAGCCTAAAGGAGCCCGACCGACCCACTCATGTCGGTCACTGTTTTAGATACTTTGTCCGTCAGCAGCACACATAATAGCAGAAAGTTGTACTATGAAGCTTTTATGGAGGAGACATTCATAATTAGTTATCCAAGAAATTCTCGCACAATCTGGAAATGCACATGACAAATTCAGTGAAATCAAGTCGTTGATTTATAGCAATCACCTGCAAATGCAATGAATCTATCCACCAATTTGGTTTAGGGTTAACACGTTCGGCTTGGATAAGTGAAAATTAATCGAGACCAGTTATTTTCTATATCCAGGGAAGTAGAAATACGCAGTTATTTTCTATATCCAGGGAAGTAGAAATACGACAGAGCCCTTGAATTTACTAAGGTTTGGTCCTGCATTAAGAATGACAATATACAACTAATGTATAAACAGAAGAAACCGTTGAACAAATTTTCATCTATAAACTCTTATCACGAGATATCAGTAAATATTACTCAACTCTTAGTAATATTAAAAAGTGTTAAATTTATTACCAGTTTATGTATGATTATATCAACTCTTTCAATACTAAGTCTCAATAGTTTTCCCAAAAATGTATGTACGCTGACCAAACTCTCCTTGTGAACTTTATCTCAATAGTTATCCCAAACTGTATGTACGCCGACCAAACTCTCCTTGTGAACTTTATTAGTTTTAGTGAGAACTCCATAACAATTTTGAATGTTAGGAAGACAATCAATACAACATGTTTTATGGGATCTTGAAACATGACAGGCTTGGAAATTGATGGTCAGTACTCTTTTTTTTTTTTTTTTTTTTTCCGATTGTATATGATCCTAAAAATTGAGGTGGTTATAGATAATTTTAATCATAAAAATTAGTAAACCATTTTTTTTTTTTTTGAATATTCTTTAATAGATATATATTTGTAATTTGAGATAAATATTAAATTTATTTGTATTTAATATTAAATTTGCTTGTATTTATATAAAGAAAACATTGAAATTTATATATAAAAAATTAGATTTTATATTTATTTGAAAGAATTAAACAAAAAAAAAAAAATTGATTTCATTGATAAATAATTTTAAATTTCAAACATACTCGTAAAGTAATGTCTTAAATCATTATTGGATTTAATATTTTATAAATGGCCACTCGGTTAACATTAACGAACCAATAAAAGCATGAGTAACATTTTGGTCACCATTTACTTTTTAGTCACTCTTTATATTTAATTAGTAATATTTTTCCATTGGAAAAATTTATCAAAACTCAAATTGATGAATGAGAAAAACTAGATTATCATTCATATCTAAATAAATATTAGATTGTTTTCCGAAAATAATTAATAGAAACAAAAATATATTTTTGTTATTGGATAATGTATAATGAAAAGGATGGTTACTAAAAATGGGGAAGGATTCTTTTTGTATTTTGAAACTTCAACACATTATAATATAATAAAATAATAAACTAAAATAACCAAATCTAAATAATGCGTTATTGTTATTTACTATTAATATAAATCAACTTATATAAAATAACAAATAATGCAAGATTTTTTTAATTTTTAATAACATTCAAAAGGGTTTTTATTATTTATAGTAGTGTTTAGAAGATTCCCATTAGTAATATTATTATGTTTGTAATTATTAAAAATTGACATATTTAATAATTGTACAATGTATGTATTTTTTAATATATTTATCATTTTTTCATATATATATATATATATGAGGTCAACTAGTTAATACTTTATGACATTAAAATTGAGAGTAAAAACAATAAAATTGTGACATAAACAATATAAAATTACAATAACCACTGAAAATAAAGTAAAGAACAAAATTGCTAGTCGATTACACGAGATATGTATAGAAACCGCCCATGAAATAATATAGTAGAATATACACATGAAAATAGAGCTCATGTTTACAACCATTTATAACACATAATATTATTTAGATTCTTGAAATGTTTGGATTCTAATGTCTTGATTTAATCTGTTTTTTATAAATGATCCTAATTAATTAGGATTTATTTTTCCCTCATTCACATTTATATTTACTTATTTTTTATGCAATACTTTATCATCCACATTGAATCTCTCTGTCCCATTTTCTTACATTCTAATTATTTTGTTAAATTTTTATGTTGTGAAGTAAAAGAGTCATGATGTCATCGAGAATTTATATAAGTGGTGTTATTTATTTTATTTATAACTTATATAATTAATCATATTTTCTTCTTATACTCTTAAAGATATAATCCTAAGATCAAGGAGTACTATCTTTGTGTAATACTTGTTCAATAGTCCTATAATTATACTAATTTATTTTTTCAATAAATCTTGGACTATAATCTTATTGCAATCCTTAAAATATCTATTTATTTATTTATTTGTGGTAATGAGTAGGGATCATACGATGAATATTAAACTTATCCAAACATGTTTTGAGTGTACTATTCTTATAAGATGAATTTTTTTTCAACATAATTGTGGATGGGAGGCCATATATAGAAATTATATATTTTTATTATTGGTAAATAGTTTTTAAGAAGGGACTATACCCTCATACAGAAAAGGCTCAAAAGCCGAGATATTACAGTGAAATAACCCAAAAAGAGAATAAGATCAAATGCAACAACAACAATTAAGCTACTACCCCAAAAAGTACCAAACATCTTCACAAAAAGTTACATATCTTCACTTATTGTTGAGATAAGGGAAATTATATTCTTATGAATATGGCCTTGTTGATACTTTTGTCAGTAACTAATGTGAATGAATGAGTGTGTTGTTAATGTGTTTGGAAATCCTCTTATGTCTTGGCATATTCATGACAATCACATTCCATTATACTCCAATAATAAAAAAATCTAATAAAATTATCTCGCAATGAATTTTGTAGTAAAATGTTCTCCAAATTCATTATTGTGAAGCTATTGGAATGCAATCCTACCCCCTATATCCAAGGCATATAAATAGTTACATGTTATAATATATTCTAAAGAATACACTTCTAATAATGGGATACTTTGGATTCCATCACTACATATATTTTCACTTTGATTCCTTAAAAATATCGAGGACTCATCTCTTTAGGAAAATATTTGAAAATATTGGCACACATTTGTATTTCTTCTTGCTAGTAACTTTCTAATTTAAATAACTCTCTATATTATTTATCTAAATAATATTATTGATTTTAAACTTATCCAAATTGGGATTTTTTTATTATAATATATCCATAAGGGATAATGTTATCTTCTTTAGTCTAATAAAAACATCATACTTGATTAAAAATGACTATAAATCACCATACACTTCAAGATAAATGCAAGTTTTCGTGCGGTGGTGGTGCATACAAAACTAAAATAAATGCTTCATATTATGCATTTTTTCTTATAAAAACCCAATCTATATAATAATTTCATGATGTCTCCTTGTGGTGTAAAAATTTAATCCGTCATCTTACACCCATGTAAGATATAAAACAATAAAAGTATAGATTCAACACATTAATCTCACCAATGATCATTACAAGTTCATCAAGAAAGGTATAATCTAAAAGAACATGATATAATATATGATCCTCTAAAAGAACATGATATAATATATGATCTTCTAAAAGAACATGATATAACATACGATCCTCATCTATTTGATCTGTTATAACATGTCATTTTATCAAATTTTGAGAAATACAATTGAGATAAAATATCGTAATAATATGTGACTTATTCTTCTATTCTTTCTAAAAGAAAATATTGAAAATGATTTGTGTTTTTTTAATATTTATTTTTCATGTCCAATCACATATCACAAACAAGCATAAATTTTCCATTGAATTTTATTTCCTTTGATATTATAAAAATGGTTAGATATTATAAAAATGGTTAGATGATGTAAATTTCTCATTCCTTATTATCTTGATTGTTTTGTGTAAGAAAAATTCCCAAAACATGTCATATATCATAAATATACAACAATAATTTTTTTGTCTAAAATAAGAGGAATTATAACAAGAGGATTGGGTAGGTTAGATATCATTGTATCAAATGGTTTTTTAAAATTGTTCATCCCATTTAAAGTTGGAACTTTTCATCAATAATTTAGTAAATGTTTTGGTCTTATATAGAAGTTGAGCTCACATCTTCTAATACAATATGTTTATCCTTGATTACCCTTGTAAACATCATATTTTCTTGAGATTATTAGGATGAGGCATTTCAAAAATGGATTTCTATTTCTTGAAATATACTTATATGCATCTGTAAAGATAATAAAATCTAACAATTAACCATAATTTACCCCAAAAACACATTTTTAGCTTTAAATTAACTTAGCATATCCACACTCTTCAATATTTTTCATAAGTCCCGTAATTTAATATATTTTTCCTTTGACTTAACTAATATTTCATATATACATATCCCTATCAAATTTCATCTATATAATTTATCCAAGGGATACATGGCATGAAATGTTCTAAATGATATCTAGACATGTTATATGTGGAAAAAGTTTAATGAATAATAGAATTCAAAGGATACATTAGAGTCATTAATTAATAATGAAGAAGTAAAAGGAAAAAAACCGCATCATAATTGATGTTGTGCTTGTTGTGTTTGAATGTCATGATATGTAGAATTGAGATTAATTTTGTGAATGACTTTAAATGATGCAAACTTGTCCTCTAGATCTGTAATCCTTGAAAAGAACATTTTTCGTCATTGTGATCTTGTTAAGATTTTGGTAGTCAATAAAAAATCCATGTAATTGTTAGGAAATAAGGGATAAAATACGCAGAAAAATCCCTCATAGAATCACAATAGTAGAAAAATAATATGCAAAATTTATTACATATATGAAATAAAAGTGTAGAATAAAAAGAACACAACACAAAGAGACAACATTTAACGTGGTTCACCCAATTTGGGCTACGTCCACCAAGAATCACTTGCTCAGATTTTATTACAAGTCACCTCCTCTCTCAATACAATATCCAGGATATGTTTGGAGCTATGCTCAACAAACTCTACAGAATTCACACCCGAATTCACACACATTTGCAATGTTACATAAACCCTACCATATGCACAAAACCACATAAATAGGCAACTACTTAAGTAGTTTTACAATACCATGGGTACCAAAACCATTGGCCAAAATTGACCCATAAACCTATGGGTGAAAATCTAGCTCATATGAGAAGAGAACATTTCCCGAAATATTGGGCACATTTTTTGAGAAAAAAACCCGGCAAAGACAACTATGGAAAGTATACATTGCTTTTAGTGTACATTCTTCAACACTTCCACATATGAAAACAAGCTCCACAACCTAACAATGTCCCACTTGAGACTAGTTTTCCTCTCGAGTAAGATTCTCAACCCTTCACCGTCATCTATGAAGACCAATAAAAGGTGAACATAACTTCAATTTCTCCTTGTGACCACCTTGGTCATCATGTCTGCAGGATTTTGACTGATATGAATCTTTGTTAGTTTCAATTTCTCTTCCTCCAAAGCTCTCTTGATGAAATGGTACCTACGATGTATATCCTTCCTCCTAGAGTGGAAAACAAAGTTCTCCACTAAGTGTATAACACTCGACTATCACTATGCATATTCCCTTCCTCCTTCTTATGCCCCAAATCCTCAAGTAGTTTCGTAACTAAATCATCTCTTTTCTTACCTCTCGTAGCAACAACATACTCACCAATGTGGTTAAAAAAGCCACAAGCTTCGTAGTAGTGAAATCCAACTCACCAATGTCCCACCTATAGTGAAAATATAACCTATTGTGTTCCTCTTGATTTCTACATCTACAACCATATCCAAATCTACATAACCACACAAAGTGGTGTCTGATCCATTGTATAAAAATCTCGCCATGGTCCTCTCAAGTCTTGGAGGATCCACTTTCTCGCCTTCCAGGTGATCTTACTTGGATCACTCATAAATCTACTCATTACGCCCACTACATGTGTAATATCAGGCGTAGTGCACACCATGACATACATCAAACTACCAATTGCTGATGAATAAGGTACTTTGGACATCTGGTTTCTCTCTTACTTTGTCTTGGGACACATCTCCTTTGATAACTTGAAATAGATTGCTAAAGGAATCCCAATGGTTTAACATCTTGCATATTAAACCTCTCTAAGACCTTCTTAATGTACTCTTCCCGAGATAAAATTAGCTTCCATTTCTTCCTATCATGACATATCCTCATACAAAGAATTTTTTTGGCTTCCCCAAATCCTTCATAAAAAAGGAGTCACTTAGTTGCTTCTTGAGTACTTTTATTTCTTGCATGTTTTTGCCTGCAACCAACATGTCATCCACATACAAGCACATGATAATATAATTGCCATCTTCAAATTTCTTTATATACACACAATGGTCAGAATGACATCTAATATAACCTTGCTCCATCATGAAGCTATCAAATTTCTTATACCATTGACGTGGAGCTTGTTTCGAGCCATACAAGATCTTTTTCAGGTTTACACACCATCTTCTCTTTACCTTTGACCTCATAGCCATCCGATTGCTACATATATAGATCCTACTCCAAACCACTATGGAGAAATGTAGTATTTACATCAAGTTGCTCTAAGTTCAAGTCTTCTACGCCACTATTCCAAGAACAATTCTAATAGAATTCATTTTTACTACAAGAGAACAAATATCATCAAAATCTATACCTTTTTTCTATCCAAACCCTTGACCACTAACCGAGCCTTGTATCTTTTCTTACCTCCTTCTTCCTCTTTAACTCTATACACCCACTTATTCTACAATGATATTTTTCTTTGGGTAGCTTCACCAAATCCCAAGGTTGGTTCTCAATGAGAGCTTGATGCTCCTCATCCATGGCTTGCTCCCCACTTCTTCTGAAATCTTCCCGCATTGCTTCATCAAATATCTTTGGCTCTCCACCGTCGGTGAGTAATAAATAATAAAGATAAGGAGAAAACGCGTTCGGTTTCTCTTCTTACCCTAGAAGACCTCCTCAATGTAGGAGTTTTGGGTTCTGTTGAGTAGGTTCTGAACCGACTCATGTGTCACTTTACCATCTAGAAGATCCTCTACCATTGCATATTCTCTCATGGATTCTTCCTATTTTCCTCTAACTATTGCTTATACATCACTTTATCATTAAAGACCACATCCCTAGATCGAATGATTTTCTTGTCCTTCATACTCCAACATTTATATTCAAATTCATCACCACCATAACCAATGAAAGTGCATTTTTATGATTTATCCTCTAGCTTGGTCCTATCATCCTTGTCAATGTGAATAAATACCTCAAATCCAAAGAATCTAAGAAGTGAGTAATCAAATTTATTACCATACCAAGCCTCCTTAGGTATGCCTCCATCCAAGGCACTTGAGGGTCCTCTGTTTATCAAGTACATAATTGTGCTCACCCCTTCTGCCCAAAAAGAAAGAGGCAGTCTTGCATGTAACCTCATGCTCCTAGAATGTTCCATTATTTTTCTATTCATTATTTCGACACCCCATTTTTTTGCGAGTTCTTGGAAACATCTTTTTCTGTGGATTCCATTCTTAGAACAATAATAATCAAACTCATTCCTAGAATACTCCTCTCCATTTTCGACTGAGACATTTTAACTTAAGACCCATTTCATTCTATCCCAGGGTTTTCCATTTAATAAAAGTTTCAAATACATTAGATTTGTTTCTAATACAATATACAAAAACTTTCCTTGTTGCATCATCAATAAAAGTGACATAATAACTTGAACCCCAAAAAATGATACCCGAGCCGACCCCACACATCAAAATGTACCACTCCAACTTACTCTCTTTCTTTGTAGGTCCAACCTTGAGAAACCTTGCTTGCTTCTATTTCCCATATATGCATTCCTCAAAAACTCCAAACTTGTTTCTTTATATCCAAGAAAATCCTTCTTTATGATCTTCATGTCCTTATGGCTCATATGACCAAGCCTATAGTGCCACAATATTGTATCTACTTCTCGAAGCTACAAGATTACAAAAATTAGTGTTATCAATGGTTAATTATAAGGTTCCAACCTTCTTACCTCTTGCTACAACAAGATCACCCTTGGTAACCTTCTAAGAGTCCGCTATAAATATCACAAGACAACCATCACTTCCCAACTTCCTGCGCCAATATCAAATTTCATCTTAAGGTAGGCACATGTCCGACATCCTTCAATAGCCATATATTCCCATTCTACATCTTAACTCGAACACAACCTTTTCCAACTATGCTATAAGAATCATCATCACCAAGAAAAACATGCCAAAACCCCCTTAAACATAATCAACAAAATAATGCCTATCTGGAGTAGTATGGAAAGAATCCTCCAAATCTAAAAGCCAAGATTAAACAATATTGTGCAAAGAATGAGTCAAAGCATCTTGACATACATTACCCGTTGCCACATTTGTATCCTTGTTTTCTTCATGTTGTTTCTTCTTTTCCGAAGCTCCCAATAATCCTTTGCATCCTTAGACTTTCCACAAAGTGCCATCATACTATCTTGCTTTTGTATTTTGACCTTGCCCGATATTTCAATTTTCCACGACTTCCTCTATTCTTTTGTCTCCCTCTAGTTTCCACTTTGTCAAATCATTCGTTAAAGTATAAGATTCTGAGAGATTTTTCTTCACATTTCCTTGTTTAGAATAACCCCTACAACATCCTGAAACTTCAAATTTGAGTTAGTTGGAACCAATTTTCTTACAACCATTACTGTGCTATTCCAACTCTCGTAAAAAGCATAGAATTAATAAATCTATAACTTCTTCATCAAATTCTATTATAAGTGAAGATGAAATATTTAGAACCATAATAAAATAATTTAAATGATTTTCTACTTAACCATTCTTAGAGATCTTCATATTAAACAAGTTTTTCATTAAAAATATCTTGTTAGAGGTAGAGGGTTTTTCTTACAACTTCCCTAATGTATCCATTAGTTATTTTGTAGTCTTTTCCTTCGAAACATTAAATAATATGGAAGATGTAGACATAGCTGAATTGTCCCAAGTTCCTTCCTATCCAACAAATCCTATTCCACATCCTTCATGCTCGAGGGTTTTTTTACTTTCTCAAACAATGAAATATAAAGATCCTTATGATAAAGGTAATCTTCCATCTGCATCTTCCAAAGACTAAAATTCTTCCTATTGAATTTATCAACCCTTGATCTTCCATCATTTTCCAAAGCTCCCACTCAAGATGAAAATTTCCCTGTGATTCAACACTTTAGCAAACCAAACCAGGATTTGATACCAATTTTTAGGAAATAAGGGATAAAATACACAGAAAAATATCTCATAGAATTGCAATAGTAGAAGACTAATATGCATAAATTATTACAAATTTGAAATAAAAGTGCAGAATAAAAAGAACACAACACAAAGAGACAATATTTAACGTGGTTCACCCAATTTGGGATATGTCCACCAAGAATCACTTTCTTAGATTTTATTACAAGCCACCTCTTCTCTCAATACAATACCCATATCTATTTGGAGCTATACTCAACAAACTCTACAGAATTCATGCCTGGATTCACACACATCTGCAATATTATATCAACCCTACCATATGCACGAAACCACATAAATAAGCAACTGCTTAAGCAATTTTACAATACCGTGGGTACCAAAACCATGGGCCAAAATCGACCCATAAACCTATGGGTCACAAATCTTGTCCATATGAGAAGAGCACGTTTCCTTTAATATTAGGCACATTTTTTGAACCCCGGTGAGACAACTATGAAAAGTGTGTAATAATTTTTGTGTACATTATTCAACATTTACGCACATGAAAACATGCTCAACAACCTAACAATACTATCTTTCTTTAACACAATCATAATTGGGTTGTTGTAAGGTGATGAAATGGACTAGATGTGTCATCTATCTATGAGTTCATGGATTTACCATTTGATCTCTTTATTCTCCAAAAATGGTATTAAATCTAAATATGCATTAAAATAGGTATTCATGGGATCAAATAAATAATATGTTTTACTTAGAAATTAATATGCACTTCCTTAGGTGATTAAAACGTACCCTTGTATTCGACAATGTGTTGTGAAAATTTCACACATCTGTTAAAAGAAGTGTGATATATAAAGGAACCTTGAGGATGTGTTCCTATTTAGGTATGCCATTAGGAGTAAAAAAATTCTATTGGAGCTTACTAAACTCTTTTCACTTTTTAGCACTAATAGGTGAAATATTTAGAACTACTTATTATATGTAGTATCTAATATCTTGAACATATTGTTAGGAAATAAGGGATAAAATATGTGAAATAATCCCTCACATAATCGCAACAGAGAAACTAATATGCAGAAATTATTACAGATCTCAAATAAAATTGTAGAATAAAATAACACAACACTAAGAGATAGTATTTAACGTGGTTCACCCAATTTGGGCTACGTCCACCAAGAATCACTTGCTTAGATTTTATTACAAGCCACCGCTCTCTCAATACAATACCCAGATCCGTTTGGAGCTATGCTCAACAAACTCTACAGAATTCACAACTAAATTCAAAACACATCTGCAATACATTTTGCTTGTACATCTATCATATGCATAAGACCATATAAATAGACAACTGCTTAAGTAGTTTTACAAAACCGTGGGTATCAAAACCATGGGCAAAACCCGTCCCATAAACCTATGGGTCAAAAAACTCACCCATATGAGAAAAACACGTTTCCCGATATGTCGGGTGCATTTTTCAAGGCCAAAAAAATTACGCCTAAAAAAAAAATGAAAAGTGTATAGTACTCTTAGTGTATAGTCTTCAACACTTTCACACATGAAAACAGGATCCACAACCTAACAATCTCCCACTTGGAGACTAGTTTTCCTCTGAGCAAGCTTCTCAACCCTTCACTAGTTTCTGTGAAGACCAACTAAAGCTGAACAAAACTTTAGTTTTTCCCTTGTGACCACCTTGGTCATCATGTCTGCAGGATTTTGACTAGTATGAATCTTCTCCAACTTCAAATTCTCTTCCTCCAAAGCTATCCTGATGAAATGGTACCTTAACTATATATGCTTTGTCCTAGAGTGGAAAGCAGAGTTCTTAGCTAGGTGTATAACACTCTGACTATCACTATGCAACTTACATTCCTCCTGCTTATGCCCCAACTCCTCAAGCAATTGTTGTAACCAAATCATCTCTTTGCTTGCCTCTGTCAAAGAACATACTCACCTTTGTGGTTGACAAAAGCCACCACTTCGTAGTCATGAAATACAACTCCTACTTGTCCCACCTACAGTGTAAATATAACCTGTCGTGCTCCTCCTGCTGTCTACATCTCCAGCCATATCTGAATCTACATAACCACGTAAAGTGGTGTTTGATCCACTATAGCACAAAACTATCCCCATGGTCCCTCTCAAATACCGAAGGATCCACTTTACTGCTTGCCAATGCTCTTTACCTGGATCACTCATAAATCTACTCACGCCTGACTCCTTTGCATGGGCAATATCAGGCCTAGTGCATACCATAGCATACATCAAACTGCCAACTGCTGATGAGTAAGGTACCTTGGACATCTGGTTTCTTTCCTGCTCTGTCATGGGACACTGCTCCTTTGATAACTTGAAATGGCCTGCCAAAGGAGTCCCAACCGGTTTAGCATCCTGCATGTTAAACCTGTCTAATACCTTCTTAATGTACTCTTCCTGAGATAAAGTCAACTTCCGTTCCTTCCTATCCCGAGTTATCCTCATACCAAGGATTTTTCTGACTGCCCCCAAATCCTTCATATCAAAGGATTCACTTAGTTGTTTCTTGAGTACTTTTATTTCCTGCATGTTTTTACCTGCAACCAACATGTCATCAACATACAAACACAGGATAATATAACTTCCATCCTCAAATTTCTTTGTATACACACAATGGTCAGAATGACATCTGATATAACCTTGCTCCATCATGAAGCTATCAAACTTCTTATACCATTGACGTGGAGCTTGTTTTAGGCCATACAAGCTCTTCTTTAGTTTGCACACCATCTCCTCTTTACCTTTGACTTCATATCCTTCTGGCTGCTGCATATATAGCTCCTCCTCCAAATCACCATGGAGAAATGCAGTCTTTACATCTAACTGTTCTAAGTGCAAGTCTTCTGCTGCCACTATTCCAAGAATAGTTCTGATAGAAGTCATTTTTACTATAGGAGAAAAAATCTCATCAAAATCTATACCTTGTTTCTGTGCAAACCCCTTGACCACCAACCGGGCCTTATATCTTTTCTTTCCTCCTTCTTCATCTTTAACTCTGTACACCCACTTGTTCTACAATGCTCTTTTACCTTCCGGTAGCTTCACCAAATCCCAAGTCTGGTTCTCCATGAGAGACTTATGCTCCTCATCCATGGCTTGCTCCCACTTCTTCCTGGCATCTACCTGCATTGCTTCATCAAAGCTCTCTGGCTCTCCACTATCAGTGAGTAATAAATAATAAAGAGAAGGAGAAAACCATTCAGGTTCTTTTCTTACCCTAGAAGACCTCCTCACTGTAGGAGTTTGGGGTTCCTGTTGAGTAGGTTCTGAACTGATTCATGGGTCACTTTCCCATCCGAAGATCCTCTACCACTGCATATTCTTTCTTGGATTCTTCCCTATTTTCCTGCAACTGTTGCTTATACATGACTTTCTCATTAAAGACCACATCCCTAGACCGAATGATTTTCTTATCCTTAATACTCCAACATTTAAACCCAAAGTCATCACCACCATAACCAATGAAAGTACATTTTTCTGATTTATCCTCTAGCTTGGTCCTATCATCCTTGTCTATATGAACAAACACTTCACATCCAAAGACTCTAAGAAATGAATAATCAACTTTCTTACCATACCATGCCTCCTCAGGTATGCCTCCATCTAAGGCACTTGAGGGTCCTCTGTTTATCAAGTACATAGCTATGCTCACCGCTTCTACCCAAAAAGAAAGAGGCAGTCCTGCATGTAACCTCATGCTCCTAGCATGTTCCATTATTGTTCTGTTCATCCTTTCTGATACCCCATTCTGCTGTGGAGTTCCTGGAACCATCTTTTGCCTGCGGATTCCATTCTTAGAACAATAATCATTAAATTCATTGCTGCAATACTCCCCTCCATTATCTGACCTGAGACATTTTAGCTTAAGACCTGTTTCATTCTCTACCAAGGCTTTCCATTTAACAAAAGTGTCAAATACATCAGATTTGTTTCTAATACAATAAACCCAAACTTTCCTTGTTGCATCATCAATAAAAGTAACATAATAACTTGAACCCCCAAGAGATGATACCTGAGCCGGCCCCCACACATCAGAATGCACCAGCTCTAACTTACTCTCTTTCTTTGTAGGTCCAACCTTGAGAAACCTTACTCACTTCTGTTTCCCATATATGCAGTTCTCACATAAATCCAAACATGTTTCTATATATCCAGGAAAATTTTTCTTTATGATGTTCATGCCCTTATGGCTCATATGACCGAGCCTATAGTGCCATAATGTTGTATCTACATTTGAAGCCACAAGATTACAATCATTAGTACTATAAGTGGTTAAATACAAGGTTCCAACCTTCTTACCTCTTGCCACCACAAGAGCACCCTTGGTAACCTTCCAAGAGTCTGCTGTAAATATCATAAGACAACCATCACTTCCCAACTACCCCCGCCGATATCGATTTCATCTTAATATAGGCACATGTCCGACATCCTTCAATAGCCAAGTATTCCCATTCTCGCATCTTAACCTCGAATGTAGACCTTTTCCAACTATGCTTTGCAAGGCTCATCATCACCAAGAAAAACATGCCCAAAATCCCCTTAAACATACTCAACAAAATAATGCCTATGTGGAGAAGCATGGAAAGAATCCCCTGAATCTAAAACCCAAGATTCAATAATATTATGCAAAGAAATAATCAAAGCATCCTGACATACATTACCCATTGCCACATTTTCCTCCTTGTTTTCTTCCCCGTTGTTTCTTCTTATCCCGAAGCTCCCAACAGTCCTTCTTTGCATGCCCAGGCTTTCTACAATTCTAGCATACAATCTTGTTCTTGGATTTTGACCTTGCCCAATCTTTTGATTTTCCACGCTTTCCACTTTGTCACAAAGCATTCCCTCAAGTAGAAGATTCCCAGCTTTTCTTCGCATTTCCTCGCTTAGAATCACCCCTACAACATCCTCAAACTTCAACTTCGAGTTAGGCGGAACCGAGTTACTTACATGCCATTACCAGTATTCCAACTCTCAGTAAAGACAGAATTAATAAAGCCCTAACTTCTTCATCAAATTCTATTGAACCAAGCTAGCATATTCACAACCGTATTGAAATCATTTAAATGATCTCGCTCTTGAACTATTCTCAAACATCTTCATATTAAACAAATTTTTCATTAAAAATATCTTATTAGAGGCAGAGGGTTTTTCATACAACTTCCTAATACATCCATTAGATCTTTTCAGCCTTTTCCTTTGAAACATTAAATAATACTAAAGATGCAAGACTCAGCCAGATTGTTCCAAGTTCCTTCCGATCTAAAAATCCCATTCCGCATCTGTCATACTCGAGGGTTTGTTCACCTTCTCAAACAATGGAGTATAAAGATCCTTTTGATAAAGGTAATCTTCCATCTGCATCTTCCAAAGACTGAAATTCTGCCCATTGAATTTATCAACCCTAGATCTTCCTTCATCTGCCATAGCTCCCACTCAAGCTAAAAACTTTCCCTGTGATTCAACACTTCAGCAAACCAAACCAGGCTCTGATACCAATTGTTAGGAAATAAGGGATAAAATATGTGAAATAATCCCTCACAGAATCGCAACAGTAGAAACTAATATGCAGAAATTATTACAGATCTCAAATAAAATTGCAGAATAAAATAACACAACACTAAGAGACAATATTTAACGTGGTTCACCCAATTTGGGCTACGTCCACCAAGAACTCTTGCTCGATTTTATTACAAGACACCGCTCTCTCAATACAATATCCAAATCCGTTTGGAGCTATGCTCAACAAACTCTACATAATTCACAACCGAATTCAAAACACATCTCGCAATACATTTTGCATGTACATCTATCATATGCATAAGACCATATAAATAGACAATCATGCAGCTTTACAAAACCGTGGGTATCAAAACCATGGGCGAAACCCGTCCCATAAACCTATGGGTCAAAAACTCACCCATATGAGAAAAGCACGTTTCCCGATATGTCGTGCATTTTTCGAGGCCAAAACTTTTACGCCTAAAAAAATGAAAAGTGTACAAGACTTTAGTGTACGATCTTCAACACTTTCACACATGAAAACAGGCTCCACAACCTAACACATATATGAAAATATTTTTGGATTTTTGTCATAAAATCTAGTTTAATAGTAAATATATGGTTGACCAAGTAAAACATCACATACCTCTAACAATGTAACATTATATATGAGTGAATATTGAAAATGCTTGATTTCATACACTAGATGACATTTATGAGTAATGCGTTTTTACAACTTTAGATGAACCATCCAATTGAGTGTGCTTGTGAGTGAGGAATTATAAGAAAAATCAATATTCAAATTGATTTATGATAAGTATGGTTCTTATAAATTCCATTATTAACTATGAAATGTACTTCTTTTCTATTGACCCATATTTGAGAAAGGAAAAAATGTTTTTCTTTCTCCAAGTATGGATTGGATGAAGAGAAATTTTTCATAGTGCCATAAATGGAATCAAGCTTATATCCAATTATTTTTGTTTACATTTTTCTTGTTCTATACTTTTAAGACAACTTCTTCAAGTTGCATAAAGAGAGTATTATTAGCACAACATTCATTTATGGAGCATGCTTTCTCAAATTTTAGACTATACAAGACTTTCACATCTTGGATTGTTTATTATGATCATTTGAAAGTGTTTCCTTATGATGAGGTTAGTGCAAAGTGACATTTCCTTGGTTAGTATTATTCTTTTTCTTAGGATTGAAAGTTTTTAATTGTAGCTCCTCCTAATACTTGCTTTATACTAGCTTAGACTTTAGCTTGGATTTTTCTTTAAATTTGTAAGAAAATCTATATGATTACCTAAAGAGGAAATAGGTTATAATTTAATATCAGATAAAATATTTTGTCTCAGACCCAACCTATATTTCAAGATGAGATTTTTTTTTCTTCAGATTGTTGAATTTTATGTTTTGTAGTAAAGGTGTGAAATATGTTCATCTATTCTTGAACAAATTGATCACAACCTGAACAAAATTGAAAACAATTGATGTATTGTTCATAATATTTTCCACCTAGTTCATGAGTCTTTTTAGTGCGTTAATGAAACCATTCCAACTTCATATAAGAATCTAAGTTAGCATCAAATTCATGTGTAGTGTAGTTATTATACCAAAACTTATTTACATATAAATGTACTTGTAGAAGAGTAATGTAAAATTTTCATTATGAAAAAAAATGATTAATCATATAATATGAACATTTAAGGTTAAGAAAGTTTTGCAAGAAATATGCATCTATTTTCCATTAACATGTAAGAATGTCTAGATTGACTTATACCCTAGGAGTGCTTCCAATTTTTTTGTTGAGGAGTATGATTGAGAGTCACACATATATTCCTAAGAAGTTGAGATAAGTTATCAATGATCTCCTATCTTTCCCATGGATGCAATTATTGTATTTATTTTCGTTAATTTTCAAAAACTTCCTATATTATTTTCATCAATATGTCTAAAGTTGAAGTCTTTGAATTTTCTTAGTCTAAAATTAGAGGGAATGAAGGAAGGTACAAATAATGATCATGATTCTTGAGTCCTAAATTATTATAGTCAAACCTTGGATGAGTGGGAATTTAAACTAAGATAAATTTTTTAGATCAAACTTAAATACTAATTGGATATGATGAAGTGAGTATGTGCTTTGATACCAATAATGTATATCTCAGGAGGATACCACATGGACAACACTCTAAATGAGAACATAGATGTTAGATGTGCTATGTCTGGATTTGTTTTATGAATTCTATAGGATGAAGGATAGATACAATTGCTTAAGTAATAAATAAGGAAAAAGGTTCATAATAGGAAATATACCGAATAACTATAAAATACCTATACCACAAAATTATAGGTACAAATAGTAGTTATATTAACTATAATGATAAATAAAAGTTATATTAATAACTACCATATCCAATAGATCATATGAAAAATGTCTATGTTTCCCTATTATCTAGTAGAATCTATATATGTTATCAAGAACATAATAATGCCTTAATATATAATGGATGAAGATAAATCATTTACTAAACAGCGATTGCACCTACTTCACAACAAATCATCATTCCATTATCTTTATCTAGTGTTACTTATGGAGCTAAATACTATAGTGATAACACTCATAGAGATACGTGAAATTGAAAAGGATTCATGAAATCATATTATACACACATGTGTGATTTGCTGATAAAGGTAGTGGTGTTATAAGTAAGTAAAGATCTCAAATCCTTGTGGATCAATAGTCATACAATTTATGTATCATATTTCTTTGATAGGTGGAATCTTCATTCCTTAGTCCAAAAGGTAACCAAAATATGTCTTGGTTCAAGGTGTAGTAAACAAAATATTTTATCGATTATTGTGTCTTTTATCTCCTATTTATTTCTACAAGTTCCATGAGATATTGAATACATGTGATCCATTATATACATTATATTATCCACTTATTGAAATATATTCCACATGGACTTCTTAAATTGATAATTTAGAGTTCTTATTGAATTCTTGGTGGTATGATTATGGTTTGCAACCCTTAAATATTAATCGTCGATAATTAAAGACATAACATGAAATATAACTTCTTTTATATCATTTAACTATCATTACTCTAGTTATTCATTGGTTAGCTAGATGATCAATTGGAACAATGAGTTCTATTATTCCTTTGACCATCATAAATTTTATTTTATCTACATTTAATATTAAATCCATAATTGTATAGTGTATTTTGAATAAGACTAGGATTTTTACTTGATTTTCTTTTTACACAACTATCTATTTTTTGGGTTTTTTCCTCATCGTCAATTTATTTATTTTAAGTTATTTTTGATGTGACTTGAACTTTATGTGATTTGGAATTTTTAATATTGATATATTATAGAAATATAACCAATATAAAATACATTTTTACTATATCTATACTCTTTAGGGTTTAATGCAATAACATATGGGTTCATAAGAAATCCTATATTAATAAAAATTGATTTAGTATGCATTCATATTATTTATGAATTTTGTGATAATGATAGGTGACACAATGAAGAAATATGCCATTTTTCGGTCCTTGGAATACTGTGTTACATTTGGGAGTGTGTGCAATCTTATTGCACAATGTTAAGACAATGCGCAATCCTTCTATGGATTGTTTGGTATCTTACGTAGTTTTTAGAAGCATATGTATAGTTAAAAATATTTTATAGGTATTATGATAAATAATGGAGATCATAGAGAACTAAAGATGCTAAAATTAGACATTAGAAACTACGAGATATTGTGATGTTGACTAGAATGTATGAGATATTAAGGAAATATAATTTGAAACCAATAATCTTAAAAAGGATGAATAATTCCTATAATGGGTCATTTAGTCCATATTCTAGGTCTTTTGGAGAATAATTTTGTATTTAAAATAATTTTTTGGAGCTTAATGTCTATATAAAAAAATCCCAATGGCCTTTGGAAAAGGGAGTTAAGAGATAATATGTTTATGGTGGAAACTCATAGCTAAAAGAAGGATGTGAACATAAATATTGAGGAAGATTGTTTTAAAGTTGGAAGATGTCTTCCGCCTAGATATTTGTACAAAAAAATATAGAATTTTGTAAGGGAAACTATGTAATGTTGTAAGATCCTATCATTGTGGATGGTCTCTATTATTGTGTAATATTTGCAATAAGATATATATGTCAAACATAGTGTTGAGTTGTTGTTAAATTTATTTTTATTAGTTAGCTTTTTCTGTGTAATTTTGTAAGCATATTTGGGCTGGTGGATCTGTATTGAAACCCCACATATCCATATCCATTTTTGGTATCGAGAAAAAAAAAAATATGGGAGTTTTAGATTAATTTATCCATCTTGAAAGATGGGTAAAGAAGAGAGGAAATCTAACATGATGTTTGTATAGGTTCATGGAATTCCAATAATGGGTTAGGGCTCTACTGAAGCAAGATGACACCCATAGGTGCAAGGAAAGGGACTGCGGTGATGGATAACATAGGCTGAAGGCTTTATGATATCACAACGATGTTAAAAATAATTGAAGTTAGGTTTACAATAGTAGAAGAGGATTGTAAGAGATGATTCGTCTATATGGATTATACAAGTGATTCAAAAGAAGAAAGAAGATACACAAACAACAAGAATTACCCATGGTGGCATGGTAAGAGTAGAACCAACACACGAAGATGTGGATGACATAGAAAGTAGGTTTTTGAAGTCTTTTTCAAGGATTGATAGAGGAGTGTGAATGGAGGTACCTTGTTTTTAGGGACATTGAATGTAGAGGAACATGTTTATTAGACCACAAAGATGCAATAGTTCTTTGAGTTTGATGAGGTTGCGAGAGGAGTAAAAATTGAAGATAAAAATACTATTTTGAAGGGTCACACGTGTAATATTATGATTGTAGGAATTTCAGTTGGAATGTAATTGGAAGGGAAAACATAATATAATAAAATGGAAATGCATGTTTATAAGGTCAAAATGGAAATTTCTACTTGGGAATTATTAGTTGGATTTGTTGACGAAGCTTCATAATATGTGAAAAAGTGAGTGTAGTGTGAAGGAGTGGCCATAAGAGTTCTATAAGGTCATAATATGAAAAATTCATAGTGATGTGGATTGATAGAAGGTGGCATGGTACATCAATGGACTATGGTGGATGATCTAGGACAAGATCAATTTGATACTTGCATATAGAGAGTGGAATAAGCATAGTAGTATACCCTCATGTGTAAGGAAAATTTGGTGTATAAAAATAATGTGTAGAAGAATATGGAAATACCATGGAATGAAAAATAATTATCAATGCTTGCGCAAGAGGTTGAAGCGTGTAAAAGAAACATCAAACAAGGGAGGAAATAATTATGCAAGAGCAAGAGGTTAATGTGGAAGATTCAATGGGACATGTTTGAGATGTCTTGAAATATGGAAAAAAGGATATAAGTTTTTACACAATGATGATGCAAAGAGGAAGAAAGAAAGTGCACACATTACATAGGTAGAGGAAGTGATGCCACAAAAGAAGAATAAAATGTAGGGGATGTCCTGATGATAGAGAGGAATGTCCTTGAGGATTATAAAGAGGAGTTGTGATATGGGAGGTGACATATTTTCTACACAAGGTGGAAGACAAGGGGGAAGTTCTATATAGTGGTAATTGAAATTAGTGAAATAAACAGTTAGTGTCTACAAAGATGATAAGGAAGATGGGATTGGAATTCAAACTCTATCCAAACCCTTATACAATAACTTGGATGATGGAAGAAAAAATAATATTTGTGTAGGAATAATATGAGGTGGAGATAAAAATTATCCAAATCAAGTTCACCAAGTTTTATGTGATATTAAATCAAGGAATGTAGACCACTTATTAGTGGGAATACATTGGAAGTTTGATACAAAAATGTTGTATGGTAGATTATTAAATACTACGAGAGTGTGGATGTATGGGAAAACATAGTTTCTAAAGATGATAAGAGAGAAGGAAGAAGGAATGCACATAAGTCACATGGTTCATAATAATTGTAATAATTGTAAATAAGGAGCATGCATAGTGATGTGAAGTGATAAAAAGATGCACATAATGATAGAGCTGAAGTCGGTGAGATGAAAATATTGAGTAATAAGGAGAACTAAATAGGGGTGTGGGTGGAAAATAAATAGATTGAGGGACACAATCTAAGTGAATATTGTTTCTACACACATTCGGAATGAATGTTACACAAATGAACAATGTTTGGAGAAGGAAATATGTAGGATATGGAAAGCTAATAGATCAAATTTCTATTGATAGGAGTCACCATGTGGATGATTTGAACCACATTTTGAGGAATGGGGTAGTTTTGGGCTACAATACCCGTAGTTAGATGATGGATAACTCCCTTCAAAGTGTGCAAGAATACAAGGTCCTTACTAGAAGGACAAAAGGATGGTTTCTCCATTTGACCTGTGGATGTGAGATTTATGCTCATATTTCTTCTTACCCACAATGTATGATGGAGGAAGATTTGGGTTCAGAGGAAATCATGTATAAATTAAAACTATATTTAGTCTATGTTTGCATTCTATGTTCATTTTTGATGTTTATAGGCCACACAATGAAGAAATATGTGATTGGAACACCGTGGAGTAATACATTTCATTTTAGAGTGTGTACAATATTATAACACAAAGTCACCATAGTGCAATCCTACCGTGCAATGTCATGTCTCTTTTGCACTTTATGGAACCCATTGTATTTTTGTGTAATCAATTAGAGGTCTTATGAAAAATGACCGATTTCATAGAGAACTAAGGGCACCACAAGTATACGTTGGAAGCCACGGTATATTATGAAGTTGATATTATCAATGTTATTAAGGAAAGATCATTTGAAAACACTAATCTCATAAAGGATAATTGAGGCATGTAATGAGTTCTTTAGTCTATATTAAGTCCTTTTAACTAATATCATATTGGTTATTAAGATGTGGAATTTGAATACTATATAAAGAATCCCAATGGGATTAAGAAAAAGGAATTATGAGATCATATTTTTAAGAAATGAACTCATAGAGTAAAATGAGGATGCAAGCATAAAGAGAGATGGAAACTTTATTCTATGTATATATTTGTTATGAAAATATAGATTATTGTAAGGGACACTGTGTTATGTTGTAATACTTTATCGTTGGTGAAAAATCTATATTGTTGTGTAATCTATGTTGAAAATAGTGCTGATTTTTTTTTTAATTTATTTTTATTGGTGAGATTCCATTATGTAGATATATAAGTAGACATGGCATTGTGGAACCATGTTGGAGCCGTGCATACTCATTTTCATCTAGGTGTATTAGTATAAGTTACATAACTTGAACAACTTATCATATATGTAGTTAACAATGGAACTAGAATCTCATATATTCCTTAGGATGGCTACATTAACAAAATTCAAATGTTTACAATAGTTGCATTAGATCTAATATATTAGCACATCTATTTCTAATCCATAATCATATGAGCTAGTGTTTACAAGATCAAAAATGCACGTAATATGCTAAACACATATAAATCATTCTCTCATGTATAAATTTCAAGAACCTATACATAATAGAAGGGATATCATCTACATCATGGATCTAAGGTCTCTAATGTAAGATATCGTAACTTAAATAAATTTACATAACTTGACATCAAGTTGCTATTCTATTTCACCAAAGAGTTAAATTAAGTGTGATAGCTATAATATATTTTAATTCTCAATTATCAAACCAAATTATGATCATACATGCATTAGTTAAGGATATAGATAGGTGACTAAAAGTGAAAATGTTCAATTCATGTTCAAAAGACACTCTTTTTATCCCTATATATTTGACAATTAATTGAATATGCAAGGAAAATATTGATCAATAATATCTCTTTGAGGTATGTCATCATATTCAAAAGAACTATCACATTATCACCATTTCTTAAAAATATAATAATAGAAGTGCCACTAAATGGTTGAGTTTCACATGTAAATTTTTTTCTTCTAAATCTTTATAAAGTGTATACATATATGATAAGACGAATAGAATAAAGAAGAAGATAATATTTTATTTATGATCAAAAGAGATACAACCATCTACATATATACAAAAAGGAGAAAGTTCTAGAGAGGAGTATCCTAGAAGAAGAAGAAGAATCTAGAGAGAAGAACACTCTAGAAGAGAAAAGACAAGAATAGAAAATAATAGAACATGCTAAACCAATGTATTATTTATTTTTCTAACATTCCCACCTTTAATACATTGTTTTTACAAATGTTCCCCGAAATATTTTGAATTTCTCTTTTCAAGTGACTTGGTGAGAATATCTCGTGATTTGAACGTCTGTCGGTAGTACAAGAGATTAATATGGTGGTTCAAAACTTGATCTCGAATGTAGTGACATTCAACTTCTATGTGCTTGGTTCTCTCATGGAAAATTGGATTTTTCAAAAATTTTATCACACCGTGATTATCCCAATGAATGATGGGATGATTTTCTTCAGAATGCCCATATTTGCTAAAATGCAATGTAACCAAATCACTTGACAGAGCTCCTTGTGCGATACTATACTCTACCTCAGTGGATGAGAGAGCAACAACAATTTGCTTCTTACTAATCCACGAGATAGGACCAGACCCAAGATGAAAAATATAACTTGAAGTTGATTTCCTGTCATCAACAAATCCATCATAGTCCGAGTCTATATATCCCTGTAAGAAGAACTGAGAGTTTTTCTAATACTCCAGACCATTTTCAACTATACCTCTGACATACCTCAACACATGATTTTCTACTACCCAATGAAATTTCTTCAACTCCTGCATGAATCTGGAAAGATATCTCACAGCAAAGAAAAAATCTTATCTGGTATATGTTAAGTAAATGAGACTCCCAATAAGTTGTCTCTAGAGAGTAGCATCTACTTAAGGTGAATCTTGGAATCTTGAAAGTTGTAAACATTTTTCCATGGGAGTGGACATAGGTTTACAATTTCTCATGCCATAATTTTCTACGAGTGTCTTGGTGTATTTCATCTAGGAGACAAAAATATAATTCTTTGTATGCCTTATCTCTAAGCCAAGACAATAGTGAAGTAGCCCCAAATATTTCATGTCGAAGTATTTATTCAAATCATTTTTAACATCTTCTATGAGATTGTCAGAGGTCCCTGTAATCACAACATCATTTACATATAAAACTAAAATGAAAATCTCTTTGTCTATATTTTTGATATATAGATTTGAATCGAGGGGCTACATGTGAAACCATGCTATAATAGGTGATTATCTATTTTTATTTATCATTCCCTAGGTTCCCCGGTTAAGTCCTTAAAGAGACTTAATTAAACGACATACCTTCTGAGGATGATTTTCATCAATAAATCCTTCTATATGGGTCATGTATACTTATTTTCTGAGATCACCATTCAAGAAGGAACTTTTAACATCCATCTACATAAGTCACCATCCGTTTTGTGCTTCCAGTTCACGAAAACCCGATGGTTTTGATCTTCATAGTGGGTGCAAAGGTCTCATCATAGTCAATTCCTTCCTATTGAGCATAACCCTTTGTAACTAACCATGATTTTTTCTTTTCGATATATCCATCTACTCTATATTTAATTTTGAAAATACACTTGTATCCAATGAAATTCTTACCTGTAGGTACATTGAGAAGTTCCCATGTTTGATTTTATATTAAAGAGTCATATTCTACATTCATGGATTTCTTCCACTCTAGCAGACAGGCGTGCCTCACTCAAATGAACCAAGTTTGGTGCCATTAACCACTGAACTCATAAGTGTGATATTTACTTCACTTCTCACTTGAATTCTCATAAAAACTCCTAATGAAGTGTCTAGAAGAGAGTTTAGGTGGGAGTATCTCATGGTGCTTTGGACCCATTTTGGATGCTTTGACATTCTCTACCGATGTGAAGAACTCGCTTTCTATATTTCCAAGATCAACATACAATTATCTTTGTAAATCATCCTTATTTTCTATGGGATCCTCATGCTCATCACATGGTTGTGTGAATAGTCTATGAGAGGAAGTCGATGCTAAATCTTCCTTTTGTGGAAATAAGTCAAATGATGACTTGTTGCAAACAATGTCTCTACTCTCATATATCTTATTTGTCTTAGGATCCATGAGATGATAGGACTTATAGGTGGTACTATATCCCAGAAATATGCATTGGTGTGTCTTTGTATCAAGCTTCTTCCTCTTCTTATCTAGAACATGTATATAAGCAAGAAACCAAATACTCTCAAATGAGAGATATAAGGTTTACGATTTCTCCATACCTATTTTGGTGTATTTTCCTTCAAGATCTATGTAGGTGATCGATTCAGAAGATATAAAACTCTTTGGACTACTTACATATAAAATTTGGTCTCTAATTTCAGATTGGAAATCATGCAATGAGCTATCTCCATGAAAATGTGATTGTGACGTTTTACTATTCCATTCGATGGGGAGTATAGGGGTAGTCAAGTCTTTGTGTGATGTCATGCTCCATAAAGAATTCCAAGAATTTAGTTGACATGAATTCCACCTTCGATCTAAGTGGAGGACTTGAAAATTATAAACATGGGAAGAGCCAGCAGAAGCCTCCACGTGCCTCATCAGCATAACTTCAAAGGTAAAATCCAAAGGCAGTCCCAAACAAGTGTAGGCTCTCCACGTGGTCAAAGCTTGAGAAAGGTAGAACTGGCCATTGAAAAGTCTAAATATGGTAAGATCCAAAGCGGAAGCTTCAACATGCCTCATTAGTGCAACTTCAAAGGTAAAATCCAAAGGAAGGTCCCCAATGAGCGCAGGACCTCCACGTGTCTAGGGTCCAATAATGAAAGATGAATCATGAAGCCCACCAAGAATTTTAAATGCTTATATATTTTAAAATATTGTGGGTGCCCACATGGAACGCCTGACCTTGACCTTTAGATGATCCTAAATTTCAACCGGAAGATCAGATTTGAGAAAGATAGGACTTTTGAAAATCTCTCGACGTCTACCACTCAACTATGAGAGCTTAAAAATGAAAAATATAGTCTACCATTTTCATGGCTGTTAGGATTATCACCTGCCACCATAATGAAGTATGGGATTCCTTTTTTTCCGACAAGGAGAAACACATGGAGGCATGGGTTTTGTGGAACCCATCATTTTCATAGGTGAATTCAATGCATTTTTGGGGTGTTGAAGCAAGAATTCGGATTTCTTCTATCTCCTTCTCTAATTCTTCCTATATATTGTAAGGAGGGGAATTTTTCTAAAGGTTGGAAATTTTTGCTTTGCACCCTCCCTTCTTCCCTTGTCTACAAGTGATTTTGTGGAGTAAAACCTCCCATTCAAGTTGTAATGCAAGTTTTTCTCTTGGCTACTGTAATGCACTTTGTATCAATTTTTGGAGCAATAAGATAAGTCTATGGATGATTTTTAACCCTCTCTTATGTTCATTGCATCCACTCGATCTCTCATTGCAGTTTGGTTATCTGTGCATGGTGGTTGTGTTATAGTTTTAATGGTTTGTGTTTAATTGCAAAGTAGGTGTTCAACATTCCTTTGGTGCATCACCCTTGTTAGTTTAGGTTTTATTTCTTACATCTCCTTAACCCTATCTCCTTGGCAAGTTAGAGTAGGTTTTAGAGTAGATCCTCTGCAATATGAATGTGTGCACCTGAATAGAGGAATAGGAACTAGCCTTCATCCAGAGCTCTCCTGATTCACAAAGTCCCACACTTTGGGAGAAGCTCCATGTTATGAAATCACACTGAGAGTCTCAACCCATCGATTTACAAACATTCGAGGTGCTTTGTGATATGCATCAATATATTTGGCATGATTCTGGGACTAAGAAGTCTTCATTTTTATTACAACAAGATTGATGTGCATTTTTGTAAGTTCCCAACTTGTAAGAAGCTCTGAAATTACACATCCGATTGAATCCAAAAAGGGAAGAATCCATTGGTTTCAGTAGTCCAAGCTTGGCAGATTCATGAGAAGAATTCAGACAAGGTCAAGAACAAGAGAAGAAGGATTATTTTTCTATCTGAATTTATCCCCAGAAAGAACAAGGAGAGGAAGAAGAGCTCAAAGGTCTCCATCTCTGCCAAACAGAACCTTGTCAACACCTCCACCTGGTAGGCCTTTCATTCAATCGACTAGAGTTATTCAACCAATCAGGATGGCACAACCCAACCCCTATGTCCACTTAAATATCACCAGTCTGCTAGCTCTCAATGCACAAAATCTAGTCTCAGTTGCAGCACTGAAGAACATTCCATATTTTATTGGAGAGAACCAGACAACTCCAATTGATCATATCCAGGACATTGCAAATGTCTATGTAATTCATGAAATTGCTGAAATGGACATTGCTATCAAGTTGTTGGCATCCTCCTTTAAAGGTAAAGATTTGCAGTGGTTCAGAAGTCTAACCATGGGATCCATCTAGAATTGGGACCATTTATGCACAACTCTCCACAATCAATTTGGAGAAAAGGGGGATAATTTGTCTTTATTGGAACAATTGACAACAATCAAGAGGGATCCTAATGAGCAATTGACCAATTTCAATTTTCATTTCCAACATGACATGGGACAGATTCCATTGGCCATGAGACCAACAATTGAAGGTGCTTTCCTATACTTTCTTAAAGCTTTAAATTATGATATTTCCATGATGATTCAATCAATGGGAGGTATAACTTTACCCACAGCCTATAATATTGCTATTAGAGCTGAAAATTGCTTAATTCAGCCGGTAAACTTGCACCTAGGTCACCTATGCCTCTATATCCAGAATTAGGAGCTCCAAGCACTAGTCAAGTGCCCGCATTAGCTCCCATTCCTTCCCCAAGAAATCATAATTCAACCAAGCTTCGCCTTATCTCCCAAAGACCTCAAGCGAGCTCTAAGAAGTCATGAAGCAATTATAGAACTTGGGTAATGAGTTAGTGACACTTAAGAGGTAGCAAGCTAAAAAATTTAGATCGTATCAGCCTCAAACTCAACCCAATAGACCTCCATATCAGCCTAACATGCCACCCTTTCAAGCTGCAAATCAGAACCAAGTCAAGCCTCCTGCTAATAGACCATTCCAGCCTTACAATCCTAATGCTACATCCACATCTAGAGCTCTGGTACTAGTGCAAAATAACATGGCTTAGGAATATGATTGGTGTTTCCCATGCAATTAACCTCATAAATAGTCAATGTGTTTTAATGGTGCTTTGAATCAATCCCTTATGGTGACAAAAACAGGTGCGGAACAAGAGACATGCCAAGAAGGAAATCAGCAACAGGGAGAAACTCAACAAGACACACCTCCAAATGAGACCACACTTGTCAATTGGTAGGTTGAAGATTTATGTGGTATAAAAAAACACCTTCTCAAAGTGTAACAACCAATACACGATCTAAGAAAAGGAACATTGGAGAGGAAAAATCATCAAGTTTAAGTTATCCACATCCCCGCATCACTCCACAAGGTGTTAGCAATCGAGTGTAGCTCCCAATGTTCAAGGTCAGCCCAAGCCACCTTCTAGATCAGCTCAAGTGCCCATTGGAACAGCCCATGTGCAAGAGAAGAATGTGCAAGGCAAGGGGTAGAAGAAGGATAGATCATATCCATTCAAAATCATTAAGTAGATGAAGAAAATGAATTTAAACATCTTGATGTGGGAGTCATTGGCTATCCCAAGATAAAGAGACATATTGCAAGCTACTATGGAAAAATGGTCAGCATCAAATCAACCACCCAATCAATAAGAAACAAACCAGAGATCCATAGGAGTCTTGGTAGGTTGGACAAGTGAAGACACCAAGGTAGACTCAGTGGTACTCAAATGAGTACAAGAGGGAGTTGATTCCTCTACCACTCCCCCACTAAGATTTTTGGGACAAAAACCTCCTAATTAGGGAGGTATGATCCATAGGGATCCAAAAAAACACACCACTTCATCAATTCCATCAGCACCAAGAAGGAGAAAAAATAAAAATGAATAAAATGAGGTAAACAAAAGGTCCGGAAGGAACCGCCGCTCCAGTGCAGAGTGACAGCTTTCATAAATTCTACCCTACAAGGGTGGTGGTTCAAACTACCGCAGCTAGGATGGTGGTCCCGAGACCATCCGTCTGCTTTCAGGGGTAGCGGTCCTGACACTTTTGAATAGAAAAGAAGAACGAAACATGAATGGTCATGAATTTGAAGAACCCAATTGTGTCTCTTCCCCTTCCATGCCATTTCACATCCTCCAGTGCATGCGAGGACATGGGAAGGCTTATAAATGCATGAAGGGAGCAAGAGAATGATCATTTGAAGATCCAGAGAGATCGAGAAGTAGAGTTTAATGAGATCAGTGAGCAAGATCTTCAATGCTGGAATGGAATTATAGGAGCAAGGTGTAGAAACAGAGCAAGTAAGTAATTGGAGAGAAGTTTTACATTGTTTCTTCTTTTCATACTTATTATAATATGTAATTGTCTATATTAGACCAATAAAAGTGGGAAGAAAGAGTAGTTTCCCTTCCCGACTAGTTTTCCTCCATTGGAGGTTTCTAGGATAAAATTGTTGGTGTTGAAGTTTGAATTATTTCCTTCTTTGCAATTTCCTTTCTATAGCACTAGATAATTAGTCACGAAGCTCTAATTTTTCAAGAAAAACTGTCATTTTCCAAATTTGAAAGTAGAACAACATAGTTGTGTGATTCGTAGAGTTCCAAAGTAGAAGTTTACGAATCGGTGCTGATTTGTTTAAGCTGGTTTTTATGAATGGAAGAAAAGAAAAACATTAACTTCATGTTCCCTAGATTCATAAATAAGGCTTATTTCTATTTTGTCTAGAGGAAAATCTCTTATTACATGATTCTTTCGCATCTAGGATAGTACATAGCTAATGGTTCAAGATTAACATTTTCTTTGGCTTGCGAATCCATCAACGGTGGAATTTTATTGAACTAAGACATCTATTTTAAAGTTTGTTCATGTCTTGATTCATACCTTTCAAAACTTTTCCTTTCCTAGATCCACCGCTTGTTCTCAAATAAATTCTACAAAGGTATTTAATATTATTCATTCTCAATTGATTGATATTTCCACCTCCCATTAAATTAAGGGCTTCCCTAGATTCATCATCCAGACCTTTAAGAAAAATGGTTTTTCTTATCTCTTCTTGAAGTACAAATCCACACCTTTTACTTACAAAGAGGTATCTATCTAAATAATCTTACATATTTCCATCCTCTTCCTATTTGATCCTAAAAAATTCTTCCTTCCTGTTTCTCCCCCTACAGTAGTCCTGATATTTTTCTAGGAAGGAAGTTTCCATTTTCCCCCAAGTGGTAATAGAATTGGATGTTAATCCCATAAACAACCTCATTACTGCATCTTTCAGAGTAGATGGGAACAACTTGAGTTTTTGATTTTCTATTTTGTAGTCATAGGTCTGACACAATAATTTAAATTCGAAAAATATTGGTCAGGGTCCTCAGATGGCATCCCTCTAAATGTGGGAAAGTGTGCAGGTGAAATATTCTTCATAGGTGTATCATCATCCTCCAACTAAATTGGATAAGTAAAGGTCCTATCAGGTTCTCTTTCAGCTTCTCGTGCCATATCTGTAGTATCTTCTAGATATTTTTCCCAATCAATGTGGTATGTGATCTGCTTTGGTGAAGGTGAGAAGTCAGGAGTATGAAGTTGACTAATAAATTGAGATTTGAGACTTTCTCTAAGAGGGCCTTGGTATATAATCCTTATCCTAAAATTTCCACTTCCTTCTGGTGATTGATCCAAAATTCCAAAGGCGGAAGTTCTACTTCTTGTCTAACAGGGACAATGGTGCTTCTAATTCCTACTCAACTTCCTTATTTGAACTAGAGGATGTTGATAATTCTTATTGAGATATTTTTGGGAGAAATCTACCCTTTGAGTCTCTTGGTCTACTCATAAATTTTATGATAATGTAGGGAAATTTTTTCAATTACTAGATGTATGATTGTTTTTCTTGTTGACACCTAATTAAACAATTCTAACTAGTGGGTCCCCAACAACGACACTAAAAATGATGGGTGTTGTTATTCCCTTAATTTAATCAACTCATGGTTGATGTCATATTAAAAACAGGGTGTGTCTGAAGCTATATGCAACAAGAAGAATCTTAGTGAACTAGTAATTGATTGTAGATATTTATTATTTTTATTTTCTGGGGTTTTAAAGTGTCTTTAAGATTTCCTGGCCAAAGCCTTATTAAAGATAAACTATAAGAAACTTGCTGAAATAAACACACATTGCTGAAATAAATAAATCTTTGCAAAATTGAACACACTTGCTGGAAATAAATATACGTTGCAGAATTAAACACACTGCTTGGAAATAAACACACATTGTAGAATTAAACAAATTGCTGGAAATAAATATACTTGCAGAATGAAACATGCTGCTAGAAATAAACACACTTTAGAAAGATTGCTTAAAATGCTTTTGAGGAAATAGAAACATACATTAAAACACCTGCAGGAACGATAAATAACTTATATAACATATTTTAATTTAAGAATCAAAAGTACTTATAGAACTACTAATTAACAAATTTACACAAATTGCTTGAAGATATAAATACCAATAAAATAAAGGATCATGTTTCTTGGAGGAGTGGGCCCTTTCTCCACCTTGAATCAAGAGTTGACAAAGTATGATACTCTCAAAATGAAATGGCTATCTTATTATTGAATTGTTCTATCTTACAAAAATTAACTATGTATATGTATGTATATCTCTATCATCTTTTTTATCTATCTTCATGTATTTATATATATTTCATCATCCAAAGATGCATTTACAATAATGAGTTTTCAATAGCTTTCTATCCACCTATAGGTTCTAGTGAAACAAAATAGTGCTCAAAGTAGATATGAAATTTAGAAACCTAGCTAGACATACATTGTTGGTCTTACATAAGTATTTTTGTAGTATGAAGAATTGGCAATTCTTTATTCTATTCTTTATTGGAGGGCCCATTAAATTCTCTATAACCGGATTTTGACATAATAAAAATATTCCCATTGATTCTGAAACTTTGGTGAAGTTCCAGAACCAAAGGGAAACATTCCGTATAATCAGCTGAAAGTTCTAGAGCAAAGTGTAGGAATTTCAGAACTAAGTGTTGGAGTTCGAACTAAGTCTAAAGGTTCCAAAACTAAGTTATAGTGTTCTAAACTAATTTTGAAGGTTCCGAACTAAGCCGCATTCTGGCCAATTTCCTCAAAAAGGTGTTGGTTGCTTCACACTTTGCTTATCTGACCATATATGACCTATTTTATTCCAAAAACTGAATTTACACACATTTTGTTAGGAGTTACAAATTTTTTATTCGTTAGAACTAAATCTAACAAAATATGGACAATTACATCCTAACTTATACTAGATCAAACGAAAGCCACAAAATGCAATTAAACTTGATTAAAAGGAGAGTAAAATGAGATCATTCATTACACATTGATGAGGTATATTTTTTCCTTATCGAAGGTTTAAGAAACTTATAATTTAGTTTTGTAATCTACTTAGGCTTTTAGTTCTACATAAACCATTCTACTTGTCTATTTTATGGGCTAGACATGGTGTATTTTTCATAGCTATGATTTTACACACAATTTTGGATAATGATGAAAAGAATCACTTTATCTTGGCATTTTCCTCAATATTTGTGTCATTGAATTATTGTTCACCTAAATATTAAGAAGTCAATAACTCCATCTCAATGGATATATAAAGTAACATTCCATTGATGTACTTTAACATCTTATGTTTTTCGGTGAGACCCTCAAGAAGGAAAGAAATATAGTCAAGGAACTCATTTCCATATGTAGTATTGAAACTAATTATCCTTGCATTAACATAAGTAGTACTATAAATTAATATATTCATCCTCACGCTTTTTGATGGGGTGGTAATTATTATGCATAATTCTAACAAAATCATCCCCAGTGCTGAATAAGATAAAACACTTTCTTTCACTATGTGCTCAATTATTCCCACTAATGGGACACTAAAATAAAAACATTCAATAATACTAAGGTGGGATTATCCTCAACATTATATTTTATGATCTGTATACGTAAGCCTCAAGATGGAAAAGCTATTTATCAAATTTTGGGGTTAACTTGAAAATTGAATGGGGTATGAATATGTTCAAAAATGCATGTGAAATGGATGAGAAAATAAGACATACCCATAAAATGAAGTGAAACCATTAATTTGTAAAACTAGCTAAAGATTCCAATGTCATATACTTCCAAAACATCTTGAATGAGAATTTAGACACCTAGTGATACCTCATGTCACTTTCAAGTTTTAGCGATATTTATATTTATACTTCATTCTTTTGGGTAGATTGAAATAGAACTAATTTTTTTCCTTCCTCTCTTATTTCCCTCGTATGTTTATATTCATATAAATGGTAAGATATTTACCATGATACCAATTATATGCACCATGGAGTCCAAGACTACGCTAGGAAAATAAAACACTAACACAATTTGTAAGAATTATAAGAGTGCACATGATTTATTTAATGCAATGAACCAACCACACAATGATGATGTGTAAGACTTATTTTTAGGATACATAACTTATATTGATCCTTGGAGAATATGGAAATAAGTACAAAGATGTACAATTTCATAGTAACACTAAGAGTGAAAGATCTCGTGACCAATGGAGAAATGTTCTTGAATGATATTCCCAAACTTACTATAATTGCATTGTAGTTTAATAATTGTAAGATAAGAAGAGAACACAACTTTAAATATCATATATCAATTATTATAATTTTTTTGAAAAATATTTATAATATTTAATTAGGATAAATAAATACATGTATAATATGGAAATATAATTTGATTAAATAATTTCACAACAAGATAAAAAAATTATTATGTAAGATTCAAATATATATATTAAATATTGCAATATTTAATGACAATCGCTAAAATATGAGAGTGAAAATGTGCATGTCTAGATTTGATACAGAGCTAGCCGAATTTATTTCACAATGAAATGTATGAAGTTTTTCGACACTCTGAAAATATATGTAGCCATAAACAAACTATTTTAATGAAAACAGATTGCTTGGATTTGGTATTACTAAACATCATCCACATTCACCTGCGTTAGCTTTTGATTACACGCAAAAAAAACTCTTCTTATTGGCCGTATTCTTGGTCTCGCCAACCTCTACGCTTCTAAAAAAACTCTTCTTATTGGCCGTATTCTTGGTCTCGCCAACCTCTACGCTTCTAATAATGCCTTCAAATGATCCCATCTTTGGAGATGGATAGAAGACTTCGTCCTCCAAGCGCACCGGATCGTTTATGGAGATTTCAACATGATTGATTCATATGAGGACAAGGAAGGTCTCTTCCCAAAGCACTGGTGTGCCAATGAATGTGAAGCTTGGTTGTATATGAAATATAAGATTCCATGATTTTTGATCCAAACCACCATCAAAACAATACTTCTACCTCTTTTTTATTCACCTATATCATTTTTAGAGGAGGTCAAGATAGAGAGACGAAGATACTAGATCAGACGTTGTTGACTAAACAAAATCTCTTCTCCTTCTCGTATGACAATGGAATTCCTCTATATATAATTGACGGGGTTAATATTTCATACCATTCCCTCATTTGATTTTATGTCAACAAAGGTCATCTCAAATAAAAGAGGACTATGGGACACATCATGAACAGATTTTGAATGTTGTTCCTCACTATCAACAAGAGGCTATCTAGATTGATTGGTCAATGAATTTTGTTTCATGCACCAGCATTGTTTTTATAATTTATGTCAAATAAGATACCTTATACATACAACATGCACATATTGTTGTATACTAACAATTTCAAAGAGCTTAAAATGGTATTGATCATTTTACCTTAAATCTCTAATTATAGTCCAAATCTATCCTATGGAGGCATAAATTGAAAAGATGTATAAAACTCAAGGAACCCAACTTCAGGATCATATGCATTAGTTAAATATAGGGAACATAGACACTATACTTAGTTTCTCTCATACATTCTTGATAATCTGCTAAAAACATTATGGTCATTAAGGATTCTAATGATAGGATTATTAAATTACTTGAGATCACGCAAGCCATTTTCTACCATTACAATGGAGTGTTTACAACCCAATCTCCCTCTCCTACTCATGATATTTTTGTTACTCAATTCCTTCAAGTTCCCCTACAAATATTTAAAAGCTTATAGATGGCCATAGAAAAATCCCCATTAAAATGGATTTCCATACAAATTTTATCAAAATCTTTAGGATACTATGGGATTGATCTCCACAAAGTTTACCTAGAATCCCTACAAAACAACACAATTAGAGAATGGATTAACTAGTGAAATATTAAATTAATTCCTAGGAAGGAGAAAATACGCTTATTGGCAAGCTATGACCCATCACTCTATTGAATTTTTCATATCGATCAATTTCAAATGACTTGATATCATATTAAATAACTTGTTTCCTTTCATTATTAGTACAAAGAAAAATGAAATCATACATCACCAATATATTCCTGCAAATATTGTTGTACTCTAAAAATGTAAGGAATGGGAAAAATCACTAATAAATAAACCATATTTCACAAATTTTAATTTGAAAAATATTGTGAAAAGATTGAGTGACCTTTCATCATCAAAATGCTACAAGCCCTTAGTTTTTACCCAATATTTATGCACACTATCAATATGTTGCTTTGTTATGTTGGTGCTTAGATCACATTTAATGGAATTAATCTCATAGGTATGAGTTATATAGATCCACTACACAAGATTTCCATTTTACTAACTCTCTATGTGCTACCTATCAAGTGTGAAGTTACCTTGTTTCAACCTATTATTCCAAAGGATTGGTTAAAGTAATTTCCCTCCTACATACTAACCAAAAACTCATGAAAAACTAGTTTATTGATGATTCATTTCCCAGCTTTCTTGAGGAAAAGAATATTGTGGCCAATGTGGAATTCCTTGAATTTTTCTTAACCTCTAGATCTTCCATTCAATGGAAAAGTAATAATTTTATTAAGAATATATTTCCTCTACCCTTATTTGGTTGGAAAGATTACAATGTACATGGGTATAATTAGGATTACAATTCAAGATCTTTGGAATCATTTTTCCTTAAAAGTTTCTTCCATTGAATTATGGTCTTATGTAGTTCAAAGAGTTAAAAATATAATTCGAATCCCTAAACCCCTATCTCTAGCAAGAAAGTTCTAGATATATGCAAAAGTGCTTACTACCATCCATGCTTATTCTTCTTGTTGTTGGGCATCCTCAAAATCTTCCTACGACAAAGTGGAGAAGCTATTATGGGACTTTTTATGGGCTATTTCTAAGGGTAGAAAATCTTTTCACATAGTTTCTTAGGATATGATTTGTGATCTAAAGAGGCTAGAGGAAGTGGGCTTATTAATATCAAACTCCAAGGCCTTTCCCTAAGATAAATGAATCATTGGAGGCATATAGGGAATTAGAGTATTGAAAATTCTAGTAAGGAATTACATTTTTTTGGGAACCACTCTCGACAAAAGGGTTGCAGGTATATGGATTTCAAAAACCTCCTCACTCTTATGACTATTAAAATTAGAGCCACAATTTTTACCAAAATCATCTGGAAAGCTTGAGATATGCTTAAATCCCACCTATTTGAGAGCCCATTTGAGAGTTCATAAATGGGCTCTCAAATAGTTTCCACTTAATTTGGTGGTTTCTCATTATCAACCTTAAAATGTACCTCTTGGCATGCTCCTCAAAATTAAAGTCCTTTTGTCATTAAAAGGGGTATTAAAAGAATTAATGATTGTTTTTCAAGGAAACAAATTACTTGGAATATTATTAAGAAAAATTTCAATTTGGAAATGAGCATACAAATCATATCACTAAGATTCATAATGCTATTCTAGATGAGAACACTAACAAACTTGGGATTTTTCATGGATCCCTTTGTGTGAAGACTAGAATTTGTTGGTTGTTACTCTCTACTAGCACAAACCATAAATTTGTTACCACATTTTAGTCTCTCACAAGATTCCAATAAATTATTGAAATCGATGATGGAATTTGAGACCTTCCTACCCTGGTCTAGGCCATAAACTTGACAAACTTTGGAAAAATTCTACTGAACACAAATATAATCATTTTCTCTATTGCATTATATACCAAGTGCTTAAATCTAGAGTAAGGATAAAGAAAATAATAAATGTCAATCCCATTGGCCTCACCATTAACCAAGATGAGACTATCAAACACATTTTTTTAAAAATCCCTTAAGCTCAATCCACTTGTAATTGGATTCATTCCCTATTTTAGCCATTTGTTTTATAATATTTTAGATATATAATGGTTCTTATAGGAGACTCAACCGTGTAGATGGATAGGTTTTTCTCCATTTCTCATATTCATTAAAAATCCTCTTATTTTCTTTATTGGGTATTAATGTCTAAAAACTATAAGGAATAATATTTTAGGGCCTATGGTAAAGTACAAAATCATAACTATATTGAACTATGCAAAACCCCAAGAAAATGACAATATTGAACAAAACAAATATCACCAACTAAAGTAGATCGTAACACACATTAAGTGTTGGGCTACATGTCATAATAAATATTTACACTTTAATGTATTGTCTTATAATTACACAAAATTTTAAATAAAATGCTTACAAATATTCAAACATTTCTCTATGTAATGGCTATTATACTTATGATTAATTCTTAATGAATGACATAATGTCATATGTATAAGACCAAAGAACTAGAACATTTTGACTAAAGAACTAGTACATTTTGACTAAAAGGAACCACAAAAATTGCATGCAGGAAACATATAAACACTCATAATAGATCAAGGGAGCATACACATACCTTAAAAAAAAAAAAAAAAGGTCATTATAAAGAGATCATTTTCTTTTTTTGGGAAGAGGTAGAGAGAGGAGTTAACGACCATCACAAGTTGACAAAACATGATGATAGCATAAAACTTTGGACCAATAATCAGCAAATACATGGACATGCTTAAATTATTAAATTAAAATGATTAATGAATTAGTAGGTTCCAATTGTAAGTGTACGATTCATCACAAATATCGTTAGCATATTAACCATACGTTAGCACTTTTTCCAGCTAGTATTTAGTCCAGGATACGTTACCCATGATTGTCAAGCAATGATAGGAGATTTATCTTTTCTAACTTTGGTAGCTTGTGGTTGAAAAACATCTATTTTTTTAAGACTCGGCTTTTAATAGGAAACATTCCAAATTCAACGAACAAGATATGGTAATTACTTTACTTTTAGTTTTGAATTTATAATAATATGTTAATGTTGGAAATTTTCACTTGTTTACGAGGTTTCATACTCCATATTATATTATAATAACATGATATTTATATTACGAGATTTTGTATTCCACATGTTTCACATACTTTATTAAATAAAATTCCTTCCTTTGGAATATCCTTAGGAGAATTTCTGGGATGTCTTTTCAAATATAATAGAGGGGGGCATATCATGGAGCAGTAGATAAAATTAGAAATTTGTTGAAATCTTTAGATATCAATGATGGTAAGTATGGGTCCTCATCATCCATCAATGCATGGTGTTCTTCGACTTATTGTTACTCTAGATGGTGAAGATGTTATTGACTGTGAACCTATATTAGGTTATTTACATAGAGGAATGGAAAAACATTTCTATGGCAGTGCTACCTGCACAGAATCAATCCACAATAATGGATAGAGAAATCACCATGAAAACATAAGAGGGCAAAGGATTTTTCTGCATACTTACAAACTATCCACTTCATAGACTTTTTGACACTTTATTTATTTGAAATAAACTTTTTCTCTCTCGAAGTAGGATTCTTTAAAACCTCTTGGTGTACAAGAATGTGTACGTAATCCCATAATTTGATGCTTGTGAGATTAACTACATTGAGTCTTACTAACATTAATTGTTTCTTTTGTTGTGGAGCACTTTTAGTCCATTAATAGATGTACTTTTATTCCAAGCAATCAAAAGTAGCCTTAGATGGACATGAAACCTCTTGGGCTAATGCTTTTAGGACTATGAGTGTTTTTGGCCCAATGCATTTTGAACCATGATTTTCTCCCTATGGAATTGGCCATATGGATTATTCTTGTATGTTAGTATTAGGGGTGACAAAACTCAAACTCTTGATTCATGGTTTATAAATGCTATAGCCTACTATCCATGTATAAATTATATATACACTGCAAGAAATTTTAAAGAATTATCAAACATATGTGATATTTAGACATATGAACAATAGCTTTGTTTCAGATTGAGATTATTGTGGTGAGGTGGAATCCCTTGAGTTAGCAATATATTATTGCCAAGATAACCTTTTCATTATGGGGAAGTTGAAATCTATCGGGAGATGGAATTGGTGGCTTACATAGTATTTCTTGTGTAGAATTTGTGCATATTATTTTTATTGAGAAACCTTTGATTAGGTTCTTCATTTTATTCATATCCTTCGATAGTTCGGATGTAATCCATTGATCATATTTGTACGATGAAAGGGATTAGAGATCGAAATCATCTTGAAGATGTTTCATCAAAACCGAGCACGCATGCATAAATCTAATAAAAATCCCACTAATCAAAATACGGAATAAATTTAATGAATGTACTAAATTCTAAAAATTGTGATAGTTGAATTCAATAATTTATAGTGGGTTCTTAGATTTTTTTATTTATCTTAGAACCATTGGAGATGCCAAAGATGACTGAAAATATATTTATTTTTGAAATGCTTCCACGGATTTCGTTTATCTCGGTTGTTTTGATAAAAAAATTCCATAAATTTCAAGAACTTCAAGTGGATCTTTTGTAAGCGGTATTTCGTTTCCACGCCACAATTGACATAAAACATGTAACAAATTTACCCTTAATATTTTTTGGTATGCATTTGTGTTGAAAGTGTTGAAAATTCTCTTAAAAAGAGATGAGTATGTATACTTTGTATTTGAAGTATAGTTAAGTATCTCACATAAGTGTATAAAGTATTTTCATATGTTAAGCCACCTACAAACTTAAAAATAGGTAACTCAAAGATCATGGACTATAAAATTATAATTGTATCCTACTTTTTTCACTTTTTTATCGCTAATAAAATATATTTCACAACTAAAATTTGACCAAACACATATAAAATGACAAAACATTTATTTTCAAGAGCTTAAATATACCAAAAATAAATGTATCCATAATATACGTAATTTTTTAATTTTTAAATTATTTTTACAAATTTATTTTGTAATTAATTTTTAAATGATTTTGAACACCAAGTGGGACATACTTATTACTTTGATTGATTAAAATAGATTACATATTTCTGTCAATTATGTCTTTGTAATCATATCAAATCATCATAAAATTCTGCAAGAAACTGTGTCTATAGTTTTAGAAAAGAATCTTCTTTCATATGTTTAAATTTATATGCAAAAATATTTATGTATTTTCTTTTATAATCCAACCCCATCCCAACCTTGACACCTAGCAATCCACTCAAAAAAGAAAAGAAGATAACTAGCTAGTCGTTGGCCTAAGGCATCCTTAAATGGAGGTTTTCTCTCAATATCAAATAAAGAATTGGGGATCACATTTCTATTCATGTGTCTCTCGTATCAATGAGTGACAAAGGCATATACCCACCCTCTCTATTGTGATCGTATATGCATATTCATTAATGCAATGTTTTTTTCAATAAAAGTAATTTACAAAATAAATATAAGAGTTTAATATATTTCTAAAATAGTGAAAGTTCACCATCATGATACAAGAAATCTACAATAATTATTTATACACTTTGAGGTCATTTGAGGTTTTGTAAGAAAAAATATACTGGAACCTAATAAGAATCAACAATCAAAATGTATTAAAAATCTAAATATAATAAAATTATATGACTCGAACTAAAATTAAGTGTCTATTTAATTCCTTATTTAGTGTGTGTTTGTGCATATATATCAAAATAAGACTAATAAATACATGCTTAGTGAGAATATTTGAGAGGGTTTGAAGAAAATATTGTTGTCAAAAAATTACCTTAGCAATATAATATCAAAAATTAAATACACCTAATAAAATATGAATGTATACGAGTAAATCAATGACCCAACTATTTTTTATCAATAGTAAATGGTTTTAAATGGGACCATACCCCGTGGTACAAAAGGGCTCAAAAACAGATTTAACAAAAGTAAAACAATGGTTTTAAGATCAACGGATCCACGCCCCGAAAAAAAAGCTTGAAATAGATAAATAAAATCATTAACACATAAAATTTGGTTCCTTAAACACTTTTATTATATTAGAGCTATGAACTAGAGTGGTGGAGGAGTAATTTCTCTAAGTGGGACATGGGGGTGGGCTTGGGTCCTTAATGTTTGCCAAGCAATCCACATTCGAGCACCCCGCTATGTTCCACTTGGTTCATATGGAGAAGTTTGACCCCTACCTCAAGGTGTCCCCATGACCACTTATCGAAAGCATCCAATGAACTAAATGGAAATGGAGCTTGGGTTGATGATTACATACTACTTGAACTCATCAATAGCCCAATACCTCGAGTTTTAAAACTTTTTATCGTAAAAACTTTTATTATACCAGAGCTATGAATTTGAGTGATGGTTTTAGAGGAGCACTTTCTCTAAGTGGGACATGGAGGTGGGCTGGGGTCCTTAATCTCCACCGAGCGATCTACATTTAGAGCACTCCATTGTGTTCCGCTTAGTTCACAGGAGAAGTTCGAACCCTACCTCGGTGTGTCTCCATGGATACTTATTGAAAGTGTCCAATAACCTCAATGGGAGTGGAAATTGGGTTGATGATTAAAAACTATGTGTAACTCACCAATAGACCAAGAAATCGAGCCCGTCAATTACCCAAAATTAATAATGCATCAAATGCTTTAAATGAAAAATTTCAATTGGAAATTAGACATAAATAAACTTAGCGAAATGCGAGCCACATTATTTTTGATAATTTCTAAAATCATGTTGGGCTTCACTTCCCCTATCAAGTGGTGAGAAATTTTAAAATACAAGTCCATACTAACCAAGTCGATTGAAATTTATGGTTTATTTGACCAAACAAGAAAACATAACCAACCTATACGTTCTCTTGATATGTGGGTCCATACCAACCCTTCCAAGAAGAAAACAAAGTGTTTGCTAACCAAACAAGGAACAAACTGTAACCTCACTAACCTCATTCAAAAGTAAAGAATAGAAAAGCATGTTTGTTTGCATTTTTTGTAGATGAGGTATTTTCGTACAAGAAATTTTCTTGAAAGAAATGTAATACCTATACCATGTGTAAAATGCATGAAAGAAAAACCTACAATAATTATAAAAGAATGCAAACATTATAATCTAATGTGTAAAAATAAGAAACATATTATTGTGAAAGATTAAGTTATTATTAATAGATTAGGTAGCTATTTGGTTTTTGAGGGGACCAAAAAAACCGTCTAAATGCATAAATAGGAGAGAAGATATAACAATGAAGGCACCAAGACACTGGCTCTACTTGCATGGAGAGAGACAACTAGAGGTAAAATAAAAACATCTACAAGAAATACAAGGTCGAAAAATACCAGAGAGAAGCATGGATAGAGGACGTAATAACGATAGATACCAATCAAAATTGAACATCATCATCCTCCCAGAAAAAAATTCTATTCACATGGCTAGAGAAGGCAATTTTTTTGGGTGAACCATAGTCCACCCCTCCCCACCACTCACTTGATCCATATATCCCTTAATCCTCCCTCTACCCATCTCAAGAGTGTCAACCAGTTACCCTTAATGTCATGCACCCTTCATCTATCAATTGTTAGTCCCACACCACTTTTCAAGGGCTAGCGCACATCCTCCAAAGGTCCACTTGACATAGAGTCACCAACTACATTTGATCGTGATTTAAATTTTTAACCTACCCCCTCACAACTCGAACATATATAGGAACGGTGACCGAAAATGTCTCCCATGTCTATCACATGGACTGATTTAATTGAGCCACTCGATGTGAATCCAGCTACAAGAGGTTGAAATACCTCCAAAACACACATAAATAACTTTGTTAATAAAAATAAGACTTTAAAAATAGATTTCTTCTCATTTTGGTATCCACACTAATCTTTTAGATCATTACAATCCACCTTTTATTTCATGTCTACTCTAAAAACCCTAAAATGCCAAAAACCCTAAATTGCCAAAAACCCTAAAATGCCAAAAATTACCTACTAGCAAACATCTCGGATGGGCCCCAAATTTTGTGTGCCAAATATTCCTTCATACATTAAGGCTCATGATTTTTTTCGACTTATTCTAACAAGCACAACAAACGTTATTAACGGTCTAAGACCTAGTCAAAAGTGAAAAAAACTGTTCGAAGCCAATTTTAGGCCACTAGATGAAGGAATCTGGGCCCAAAAATGTGCTGAAATGGCCAAAAATAGCATGAGAAGAGGATTACAACATAGTAACAATCTATATCTACCACCCTATAAAATTTCAAGATGATCCAATGGTCAGATCAAAAGTCATGGTCCCCACAAGTTATGCTCCTACATCATTCTCACCTAGTTGATAAAAATTAATCTCCTGCATAATTCGATTGACAAAATTCATGTAATTTTTCACTTTGTCAATATTATTCAACTCCCACTCAAGAATCCAATTTTTTAATTCTTACCGTAAACCTTCCCACTATACCAAATATCCGTAGTAGCTCCCATGTCTAGTAGTGACTATCTTTTTGTCCAAGATTCGCATTACCCTTTCCTTTTCTTCTTGACATGCTGCTCCTAGTTTATTTCTTTCTCCTCCGTAACATTTTCATCAGGACTTGGAAACTCATATAAGTTGGAAACATTAGAAATCGGCGAGATAACAAAGTTTTGGGTAGCTCCACCTTGTAGGTATTATCACTCATTTTATTTAGAATCCTACATGACCCAATCTTCTTATACTTGAGTTTATTATATGTCCCTTTCGAAACCTCTCCTTTCTAATATGAACCATCACCATATATCCTTCTTTGAATACACTTACTCTCCTACTAGCATTTGCATCTACTTTATATTGTGCATTACTCACTTTCACTTTTCCTCACTTCATCCTACAACTGTACAATGTGTTATGCAAATGCTTCTATATCATCACTAGTTTTATCTTCACTGGGTAGCATAGTAAGATCTAGGACCCCCTTGGGATTATTACCATATACAATCTGGAAAGGAAACATCCTGTTGACAAATCTATTATAGGAAAACTTAGCTTGTGGTAAAGCTAAGTCCCATTGTTTTGGATTTTCTCCAACTATGCAACATAGGAGATTTCCCAAGCTTCTATTCACTACTTCCATCTGCCCATCATTTTGGGGGTGATATGCACTACTGAACTATAGTTGTGTCCCCATTTTCCTCCATAGAGTCTTCCAAAAGTGACTCAAATTTTTTTTGTTACAATCTGAAGTGATCATTCTTGGAACTCCATGCAATCTAACCACTTCTAAAAAAACAAATCTACAACTCGGAAACATCATTATTTGTTTTACAAGAAATGAAATGTGCCATCTTAGAGAATATATCAACCACAAGAAGATAGAATCATTCCCTCCCTATGTGTTAAAAAGTCTTAACACAAAACCCATACTCAAATCAACCCGTGACCTGTATGGACAGTAATGGCATATATAACCCAATCTCCTATGCATGACCCTTAGCCATTTGGCACACTCTACATCTTGTTACAATCCTAATTATGTCCCTCTTTACCTTTGACCAATAATACTTTTCTACAACAAGAGCAATTGTCATACTTATACTGTGAGTGTCCGTAAAATCCCCCACTATGGATTTCTCTTATATTATTTTATCCCATTGAATCGGTAGGGATGCACAATTGTTTTCCCCGAACAAATAACCATCCTGCATCAAATAATCAGAAGAACCACTACCTAATGTAGGGTCTTTAAGTTATCTCAAAACATCACCAAAATCTTGATCACCTTCATACAATTCCTTAACTTCCTCAAACCCTACTACTTCATTTTCCATTGTTGTCAAAAGTGCTACATGCTTACTCAAGGCATCAACAACTTGATTCTGCTTACTCGACTTATGATTTAAGACAAAAGTATATTCTTGCAAAAATGAAACCCATTTTTCATGCCTACTATTTAGTTTCTTCTATTTGTTTACATACCTCAAGGCTTCATGGTCAGTGAAGAGTACAAATTCTTTTGCTACCAAGTAATGTCTCTAGTGCCTTAATGCCTAAACAATAGCATAAAATTCCACATCATAAGTATAATATTTCCTCTTGACTTCATTTATATTTTCACTAAATAATGCCACATGTCATCCTTCTTGACTCAATAAAGCTCTAATCCCGACATGTGAGGCATCAAAGTCAACCTTGAAGACCTTGCTAAAATATGGCAATACCAAAACATGTGCTTCTGACACTTTCTTCTTCAACAATTCAAAACTATCTGTTTGTTGCCTTGGTCCATACAAAATCCCTCCCTTTTGTACACTTTGTTATGGGTGCAACAATGCTACTGAAATTCTTGATGAAATTCCTATAAAAAGTTTCCAATCCATGAAAACTACAAACCTCTGTCACATTCCTTGGAATAGGCCATTCCAAAATTTCCTTTAATTTTTCCTCATCCATCCTCACCCCATCCTCTGATATGAAAAACCACAAAAATAGACTCTTATGAAGAAATGTACACTTCTTTAAGTTTTCATATAGACTCACTTTACATAATATGTCTAACACCAATTTAATATGTAAAAAGTGTTCTTCTACTTGTCTTACTTGAATATCAAAATATTATCAAAATAGAAAACAAAAAACTTACCATTGTATTCTCGGAATGCTTTGTTCATCAGCCTCATGAATGTAATGGGTGCATTAGATAACCCAAATGGCATCACCATCCACTCGTTTGATCCTTCTTTTATTTTGAAAGTCATTTTCCGTTCATCCCTTTCACGGATATAGATCTGGTAGTACCCATTCCTCATATCAATCTTGCTAAAATATCGAGGCTCCCACTTGCACATTTATAATATCATCCAATCTTGGAATTGGGAACCGATACTTAATTGTGATATTATTTATGGCCATTCTGTACAAAAATTCTCCAATATCCATATTTTTTAGGAGTCAATAGTGCTGGAGTTGCACATGGACTCATGCTTTCTCTAACTAACCCTTTCTGTATTAGATCCGTAACTTGTCTCATTCAACTCTTCCCTCTCGTGTCAAACTCGTCCGATACGCTTCCTAGTTTGGAAGGGACAGTCTAGGATCAATTCAATATGGTGTTGAATATTTCGCTTCAAGGTAACCAATATGGTATGAAATATTTGTATTCATTTAGTACCTTTGCCACAACAACAGGTATATTAAAATCCTTTATTTCCACCTTCTTTGATATCGCATGCATAACACAAGCCATCTTCTTCCATTTCAGTAATAAACTCTTTTGTAGCCAATAAGCCCCCACTCTTCTCTTCTTCCTTGAAGGGTAATAAGACCACCTTTACACCATCCTTTCAAAAATTATATGTATTTTTTCCTCCATCACGTGTAACCTTTCTATTGTATTGCCAAGGCCTCCCAGTTATATGACATACATCCATTGGGATAACACCACACCACACCTCATCATTGTAGTTATTCCTCATTCCCTTTCTTGAACCATGATATGTGATAGGGATATGGGTGCTTCGACATTTCAGATTGAGTTTATTAACCATCACGCTTATAAGCATATTTTCACAACTACCACCATCAATAATAATTTTACATACCTTTCCTCAAGACGTGCATCTTGTTTGAAATATATTTGTGCGCATCCATGAATTAGCACTAGCAACATCCTGTGGAGGGCTAGCACATGTTTGGGGACCACCTTTGGATTTTACCTTTGGAGTTTCACTTGATAAGGCATGTGGAGGCTTCCACTTTCTCTTAGAATTTTTAATGGCCAGTTCAACTTTATCGGGCTCACCATGTGGAGGGATTGCACTCGTTTGGGGACTACCTTTAGATTTTACCTTTGAAGTTGCACTAATGAGACATGTGGAGGATTCCGCTTGGATCTTATACTTTTCAAAGGCTAGTGAAACTTTCTCGGGCTCTGACACATGGAGGGCAAGCACTCGTTTGGGGACCCCACTTTTGTCACATCTTTTTAAGGTGCGTTGATCTAACACATGGAACCTTCCACGGTTATGTTTCTTTGCTTCGAGTCAAATCACTCGGGCTCAATTTTGAAGTTTGGGATTCGGGTGTGAGGTGCGAGGGGAAGGTCCGGATGCTCATGCAAGAGGGAAGTGCTAAAGGGGAAAATGGAACGAGAGAAGAATGTGAAAGAAGATTATTGAAGTAGGCGCACATATCCAATTGAGGAAGGGCATGTGACGGTAAAAAGGAAAGAGGGTGCACGAAAGGAAGACCCAGAACTTAGAAAATTTTGAAGGCATTTGCATTGGGGCGCGTGGAATAATTGCATGGCATGGGGAGTGTGTGGGAGGACTACATCCTATGAAAAGTTCCAAATGAAAAATCCTGTGGGCGCACAACCTAAAATGTAAAGCATCGAGCTGAATGAAATTAAAAGTCATCCAAATAGCTAGGAGAGTTATTTGGATAACATCAAGTGATTGTTCTTGGTTTCGTTAGTAATTTTCAGGAGATTTCTAAACCATCGAGCCAAAACATATTGAGAGTATTGAGGTTTCACTTATGATTCAAGGAATCAAAGAGAATTTGATGAACAACAAGAAAGTGGTAATCGCTTAAGCTAAAATGTAAATACACAAGCCTAATATGATGCTATAGTAGCAGTAAATGAATGTAATACTGAAATACAAAAATATATTAAAGTAAACTAAGTAATAAATAATGAAACCCTAATGTGCAAAGAAGGGTAAGATGCACTAGCCGATTCTCCAAATTCTAGAAAGTGCACAGAGCTATAAGACATCGAAATACGAATCACGGACCATCTCAAAGTGGAGCAAAAAAATTATAGAATTGGAGAAACTGGATGGACAACGGTTCTGGAGAGGGACAAGAGCACCTGTAAGGTGCCCAGTACCGATTTTGGTGCCAAGGTCTGCATAAATGTTTAGAAAACCAAATTCTCGTGGTCACAAGATGTTTTCTTTTTTTTTAAAAATTCACACAAAGTGATCACCAAGGTCATAATAAACTTGTAAAGAAGTATAGATCTGCAAAAGTCTCAAATAGACATCAAATACTAAAAATAAAAGATGTAAAATGAAGGGTCAAACTCTCCTCAACCGCCATAATGTTGGACTTACAATCGAGCACCGTACTACATCTCGGACTCCAATGTAGTTTTGTATGCGTGTGTGTGAAATTTTTCCCTAGGTTTTTCTTTTGCTATTCATATTCGGAATAATGAGCAAGTAGCTAGATGTTTAATGTAATAAACGTATGCATGGAATAGAATGAACTTCCCTCTATGAAGTGTAAAAATATGAACCATCCCTTGTGTCCCTTTTGATGGAGCTAGATGGATGTAATGGAGCTCTTAGATGCCTTGATGGATGAAACCTTAGGTGGAGATAGTAGATGCTTAGTGCTTGGTCGCTTATTATGATCACATAAATTTATATTTATATGATTACTTCACTTGAATTTAATTATTAACCCCAAAAAGGCTGACTACCAAAAAAGATAAGATGCTCAAATGGCTAGAAAGGACCCAAAAAGTGTAAGTAAAGTACAAAGGGGTCAAGGCCACCTTGTGTTAGCATCCCGGTCTAAGAACCGGTGTCCTAATGAAAATGTTAAAGATCGTGCATCTACTCGTCTCGGACCCAATGTGGTTTTGTGTGTGTTTGATGAATTGTTCCCTAGGTTTCTCTTGTGCTGGCTACCACACATAGATAATGAACAAGTAACTAAATGTAGAATGTAGTAAATGTGTGTATAGAATATAATGTATTTCCCTCCTATGAATTTTGATGCGTAGAAAATAAGCCCTTGTGTCCCTTGTGATGGAGCTAGATGGATGAAAGGGAGCTCTTAAATTCCTTTATGGAGACAACCTTAGGTGGTGATAGCTAATATTTAGTGTTTGGTCCTTTATTATGATCACATAAGTTTATATTTGTATGATTTCTTCACTTAAATTTTGTAATTAACCTCGAAAAGGTTAACTACCAAAATGATAAGATTCTGAAATGGATAGAAAGAACCCAAAAAGTATGAGTAAAGTACAAAGGGGTCGGGGCACTTGGTGCTGATGTCTTGGTCTTGGCTGGGTGTCTAGGATGAAAAATACAAAGACTAAAAACACAAATTAAGCAAGTAGAGGTGAAAGACCAAGAGAAGTGACAAAAAGTAAAGAAAGGTGTCTAAAGACATGGGTTAATTAGTATTTTTCTTTCTTAGGAATCAAATGAATAGTATTATGTGATCAAGACTAGATAATTACCAAAAGTGTGTGATTTTGTGTCTATAATAACAAATATAGGAACCCAAAAAGTGTGATAATTGAAATTTTTTCTATAAGGATCCTTGATTAATGAAGTACCAAAATGAATGTAATTTGACATGTTTGACTTCGGGGGTTAATTATCTTGATAGATTATCCTTAAAATAGCTTGGATGAGTTCAATTATCTCCTATGCAACTCCCGGTGGATTGAATCTTTCCTATAATCTTCCAAAGGATATCCATATGCTACAAAATGGATGAAAGTGGCCTTTTCAAGGCATTCAGAAAACGTTTTCCTCCTTGAAACTCAAGAACATTGCAAATAACCTTGAGAAAACATCCCTACACATGAAACAAAGTTTACAATCATGTTATAAAATTACCCTAGGTCTGAATGAGGATTAAATTAAGGAAATATTTCTTATTGAAAGGTTTATAGGGATTTGGAGGAAATTTCAAGTGGGGGCTTGGTCATCATGGTCAAAATTATAATTTTGGATGCTAGATATTTCAAAAGATAACCACTAGATCTAGCTTAGGGTTATTAGACCATAAGGAAAAAGAAAAAATATAGTTATCTCATGGGGTAGAAGACTAGTGCCATATCCATTGAGCCATAGAGTCACCATACTTGAAAAATAAACAAATATATAAAGACAACGAAGTAACACACATTAAAAACACATGAAAGAGAAGGGAAAAACACAATGGGAAGGGAAACATAAAACAAAAGAGAAACCTTGACAAAAATACCTAAATAACCTATGGTACATGGGGAGTAATATGCTCACACCCGACAATGGGATAAGAAAAGTAGGCACCATCATGAAATACTAGGATGAATTCATACCTCTTTTAAAGCTCGAAGATAATTAGTTGGTTATACTTTTCTCTCATGATGGCTCTACTTGGTGTAAGAAGAAGAAGAGAAAGTTGGTTTCATCCTTATATTGATGTTACACGAAAAATACATTTTCATCATATGACCACTTCGTGACTTATTTGAATGTTCTATTTTACGTGGTCATTTCTTGATATCTCGTGGCCATAAGAAGCCATCCTTCCATATTTCCAAAAATAGAATATCTATTTTTGACATGAAATAAATCATCATCGTTGGGTGAAATTTTCATGGCTAATTCATTTTGAGAATCAAAAGATAATTCAAACTTGTGAAAGAAATTTTATCTTGAATCTGCTCACAAGATTCATGTACCTTCTTATTCGTTTTTTTGTTCTTGAACTGCTCACAAGATAGGTGTCTTTGATCAGCTAGGACTCCAATATGAAGTCATCTCTAAGGGTGTAGTGCAATTAGATGGGACAACAAAGGACAACGGTTGGAGTAATCAAAGGTTTGAGCCTCACACTTTGCACGCATGTCCTAACGTAATGTGTTACAAGATGTGTCGATCATAGACCTACCACCACTCTTTGCATTGTGCTTGTCAAGAGACTTCACTGCTAAAATTGGAGGCTATCTTTCGGTGGATTGGTCACACATGTTGTTCAGAACAAGGTATGGAACCAAAGCCACAATCAGGTCTGAACCTATTGCGAACTTTCACATTGAGCCTTACACTCCAAGCCAAATCAATACCAACTGTTCAGCGTTTGATCAAGAAGATTATCCAAGCACTGATGAAGCTAACACCAAGGTTGGAAGCATCCCAGATTTGACTCTTGATGAATGGGCAAGCAAGGTGCATGCTTTTGATCCTTATCAAGAAATAGAAGAATCTGAGCTGGGAGTTTATTGTTTACATGAAGAGAATCAACCTCTTCCTAGCATCACCAAGCCAGATCATAAAGACAAGAATGAAGTATGGCAATTGTTCTTTGATGGGTCAAGGAGTAGACAAGGTGCAGGAGGAGGAGCTATGCTCATTTCACCGCAAGGTATAATGTATTACTCAGCCTTCCGTTTCCAGTTTTCCTGTTCAAACAACACAGCTGAGTATGAAGCCTTAATTCATGGACTGCACTGGGTGAAGAAGAAATGCATCAGGAATTTACAAGTATTTGGTGATAGTGAGCTGATTGTAAAACCAAGTCAAAGGAAAAAATGCTGCCAAAAATGATCTGTTGAAGAACTACAAAAATCGGGTATGGGATCTTATTGAAGATTTTGAAGCTTTTAGCATCATTTCCATCCCAAGAAAAAAGAATGAAGCTGCTGACAGACTGGCAGCAATTAGGGCTGCGTTTGATGTTGTAGAAAGTATCAGAAGTGAAAAATCTCAGCCTCATATCAAAGTGGTTGTGAGACCAGCTGTTCCGGATAACAACACAAGTTGGCAAGTCTTCGAGAATGATCAGAAAATCGTCAATTTCCTACAAGAAGAAGCTGATTTCTCCACCTGAAATCAAGACAAGCTGGAGCAGCAGTATGGTGACCAAGTGGTGCAGCTGAGGACTAACAAATTGCCAAAAGGCCTCATAACCTTAGAGTCAATCTTCAACCCAAACGATCAGTTCCGGAAGGAGAAAACGAACATTCAAGTAAAGGGTGAAGATTCGGAGCCTATTTTAGTAGATGAAGGCAAGATATTGCAAATTAGAAAAGTAAGTACTCCACAAGAGAAATCTGATTTTGTTCAGCTTTGTCAAGAATTCTCAGATGTCTTTTCTTGGACTTACAAAGATTTAAGAGGTTTCAATCCAAAGTTGGCACAACATACTATTGAGTTGGATCTAAAATCCAAGCCTATCAGGCAAAAGCAAAGGCCAGTAAATCCTCATATCGAGCCTCTCATGAGAAAAGAGTTAAGCAAGCTCATTGAGGCTAGTATCATCTTTCCCATCAAACACTCAAGTTGGGTTGCAAACTTGGTGCCGGTAAGAAAGAGAAACGGAGAAATAAGATTGTGTGTGGACTTTCGTGATCTAAATAGAGCATCACTCAAAGATCATTATCCGCTTCCATCAATGGAACAAATATTGCAGGTTGTAGCTGGTTCAGAAAGGTTTTCATTGCTAGATGGATATTCAGGCTATAATCAGATAATGGTAAAAGAAGAAGATCAATTCAAGACGGCCTTCACTACAAAATGGGGCACGTATGCTTACAAGAAGATGCCATTTGGACTGTCAAATGCCGGAGCAACATTTCAACTGAGCTATGGATATGGCATTCAAAGGCTTAATCAACAATATAGTGTTGGTATACCTAGATGATATCACTGTCTTCTCAAAGAATGCAGCAGACCATCTCTTTCACCTCAGACAAGTATTTCAGAGGTGTAGAAGGTTCGGAGTGTCATTGAATCCAAAGAAGTGTGTATTCTTGGCACACGAAGGCAAACTGTTGGGCCACATTGTCTCTAGGGAAGGGCTAACAATTGATCCTGAAAGGGTTGAAGCCATCCGAACGCTTCCATTGCCACACCACAAGAAATCTCTCCAAAGCTTCTTAGGAAGGATAAACTTTGTCCGCAGATTTGTGCCTAATTTTGCCACTCTTGTGAAGCCTCTAACTATGATGTTGAAGAAGAGTCTGGCATTCAAATGGATAGCAGAAGGCAAAGAGAGTTTTGAAAACATCAAGCATGCAATATCACAAGCTCCAACTCTTATCAACCCAGACTTTTCAAAGGACTTCATGTTGTATGCGTTTGGAGGATCAGACACAATCTCAGCTATCTTGACACAGCTGAATAGAGAAGGTTCAGAACAGCCCATAGCATTCTTCAGTCAAACCTTGGAAGATTACGAAATAAAGTATTCTTTCATCGAAAAGCATGTCCTTGCTGTCATCAGGAGCTTGAAGAAGTTCAGACATTTGGTCTCAAACAATAAGATTCAACTACTGGTGTCTCATGCTGGCGTCAAGGACTTCCTCCTAAACAAGGATTTAAATGAGAAGAGAGTAGGTTGGATCACTCGGGTGATGGAATATGATATTGAAATCAAAGTGACCAAGCTAGTTCGTGGCAAAGGCTTGTGTGAGCAGCTCGCTTCCAAACAACCAGACGAGTCAAAAAGTGAAGAGGATGTTGTCTTGCTACTACAGAATGATCAAGAACAACTAGCTGATGATGCACCCATTCCATGTTGGACTCAAGACCTTGTGCATTACCTCCAAACAGGCTTGTGCCCTCTAGAAGTGAGCAAAGCAAAGAGGAGATACTTCAGATTACAAGCCATTCCATATGTGCTTGTTGACGGAGTTTTGTTCAAGAAGGACATCAATGGTGTTCTATTAAGATGCATTGGAACAGGTCAAGTTGAGAAGATCTTACATGAGTTCCATGACGGGGAAGCAGGAGGCCACTTTGCTCCGCGAGTGACAGCTCTCAAAATCATGAAAGCTGGTTACTATTGGCCTAATGTGTTCAATGATTGCTACTCATGGGTCAAGAAATGCAAGAGATGTGCATTCTTCACAGGGAAAGAAAGGTTAGCAGCACTGCCCCTTCGTCCAATTTCAGTAAATCAGCCATTCATGCAATGGGGATTGGACTTCATTGGGGTTATCAATCCCAATTCGAGTCAAGGTCACAAGTGGATTCTAACAGCAACAGACTATTTCACCAAGTGGACTGAGGCAGTGGCACTCAAGGAGGCAAATGAATCTAATATCTTAGATTTCTATGAAGGGATAGTCACGAGGTTTGGTGCCCCTGCCACTATCATATCAGACAATGCATTGGCATTCCTTGGCACAAAGATCACTGAATGGGCTGTCAAGAATTGTGTGTATCTCAGCACTTCATCGAACTATTACCCTCAAGGTAATGGCCAAGCCGAGTCTACAAACAAGAACCTACTAAGAATCATCAGAAGGACTCTGGATGAAAACCAAAGGACTTGGCACGCAAAGCTCAAATCAGCCCTATGGGCTGATAGGATCACACCCAAGAGATCTACAGGAAGCTCTCCATACAAGCTTGTATACGGGAAAGAAGCAGTTCTACCTATATCACTTGAGTTGCCAGCGTTGGAACTCATGAAACAGTTGGAGCTAGCTGAGTTTGAACCTATGGAAATCAGGTATGCAGAGCTGATGGAATTAGAAGAGACAAGAGAGCACGCAATGCGACTACCATAGAAAAGGATAAAGCATTGGTCAAAAAGAGTTTTGACAAGAAAGCTAAGGCCGTGGATATTGCAAACCGGAGATTTGGTGCGAAGTGGGACCGATCGTGAAAAACCGGAAAGCACTCCAAGTTTGATGCCATCCGAGTGGCCCGTACATGGTCATCGAATGCAAAGGTAGCAATGCTTTCGGCAGGCTAAGTTGGATGGTGAAGAATTGCAGATTCCGGTCAATGGGATCTATCTCAAACGTTGCTACTAAAAAGATAGATTTTCACCCTTGTAAATATTAATTTAGAATTTCCATTCCTCTAAGTGCTTATGCACATCAGTAATGTCATAGAGTAGTTTTTATTTCCCTAAGTTCTTGTGCACATGTCCTATTGCTTCTAGTATGTGCATGTTTGTAGTTCATCAAGCTCCTGGAAAAGAATTGCAGCCACAGGAAAACCAGCTCAACGAATGTTTCAATGGCTCAAGGACACAGGTTTTCAAATTTCAGATCAGCTGAGAGGTTATCAAACAGACTCCATGCCCAATGGATTGCTACAAGCAGCTGGCCGTTCTACCTAGCAGGCAGGTACCCCGCTGAGTCACCAAATTGTTATCCAAAATTCACCCCCAAGGTAAATTTTGATAACATGCATCAAATTCTTTAGTCCCAAGCAATTATATTGATTCAGGGTGAAAAGTCATGTTTCTAGGGTCCCCTCATATTTTTCTAACTCCCCTGTCCAAGTAGAAGAGCAAGTTCTGAGGAAAGGTAAGAAAAATTGCAAAAATAAGGCTCGGCCCGAAAAATCATAAAAATGGCTAAGTCCTAGTCCTCGCAGCATTTGGGACAAGTGGGACAAAGGGACACGCGGACGCGGAAATCCGAACCATTTGAAAAATGGAAAAATTGACTAATCATTAAACAGGCGATGGGACATCCGAGACAGTTTAGTACGCAGAGGACGCAAGTCGGCCGAAAAGACTCAAGGAAGCCCTGAACAGTTGGGCCGAAGGTACGCGAAGTACGTGAACCGACCGGATCGGCCAAATGAGAACTTTCGTACCGGGAAAGTTGGGACAAAAGGGCGAGAACCGACCGAACCGGGAATCGGAAAATTTTTCCCAAACAATGCAGGACAGGTTGGGACGAGAGTACGTGAACCGCAGTTCGGCCAAAACAGGAACTTCAAAGATCGGGACAAGTGGGACAAAAGGACGCGCAAGCAGACGCGGATAGCCGAAGGAGCCGGAAGCCAATCGAGATCACGCCACGTGTCACTGCGAAAAGGGACATGGAAGACCATTTCAGTGCGATTCGGAAGGATTTTTCCCACGCAGTATTTGGGACAAATGGGACAAAGGGACGCGAGGGACGCGAAAATCCGAAGCGGCCGAAGGCAGAGAAGAAAAGTCAACGTTTAACCTGAGAAACTTCAAACGGCCATAACTTTTGACTCCGAGCTCCGATTTTCACAAAATTGGACTTTCTGGAACGAGCACGATGTCCTCTACGCCATTATTTTTAATGAGGGTAGATATATTTAATGAAAGGAAACATATTTGGCTCCAGTCAGTTCATGCTCATTCCCGTCAAATGACAGAAAACGCCTGCCAGACCTCAAATAGCTGCCCGCACTTAGAAGGCCATAACTTTTGCATTTCTCAACGAAATCACACAAAATTGGTACCGTTGGAATTGTGGCTCGAGCTCGACACACAGAAGTCAAGAAATTCTAGTTTTTATCAGAAATTGATTGAGATTTTTAAGAAAACGTGGCCGGGTTCAGAACAATGTTTTATTTGGTAGCTGGGAGTGCAATTAAGAGGCATGGTCATCATTCTTTCTCTGCTGCAGCACATGGGACAGTATGGGGAGCCTTTTGCAAGTAATGTATAACCATTTCACTCAATTTAATGCCTATTACAGGTGGTTGAAGGATAGATTTCCGGATTTCCATTTTCCCTTCTCTTCTCCTTCTCATTTTTTCTATAAATTGGAGTGTTGGGCTCATTGTAAAGCGAGAGTTTTTGGGTAGCAAAGCTCTGCCAAAATTGTTTTGTGAAGCCAGTGTGTTGTAGGCCCTTGTAGTGGACTCCTTGCATGGTGATCCATGCCCTTATCTTCTAATAGATTGAACTGTGCATATCATGAAGCAATAAAATACTAGTTTGTGGATGTATCTTCCCCTGCTGTGTTTTCTTGCATTCTTCTTGCCCCTTTAATCTTTCTATAAGAATATTGTGTCTATTTATTATGTTCTTGCAGGGATTCATTATCATTGTGTATGCTTGGAATATTGTTGTGAATGCATTTTGCTAGATTATGGTGAACTGTCATCACCTCTTCTAGTGTGCACTTTGCCTCTGTATTTCACACATTTGGAGACTACTCTCACACCCTCCTTTTCTGGTGTATCACCGCTTTAGTGTAGGCTTTCATTTTATGCATTCTCTCTCCCTGGTCCCTTGGAAATTTAGATTAGAATAGTTAGCTTATCCTGCATTAGAGTAGATTGTGGCAGGTAGTTTAGGAGCAAGAACCAGCTTTCTCTGGAGGTCTATCTCAAGTAGCAAGTCCCACAACTTGGAGATAGTACCCATGTTATCCAATCACACCGTGAGTTCAAGTATATCTCCAGGGGTGTTGTGATTCCATGATAATGATTTATCACAAAAGCTTGAGTTAAATGAATAAACAAAGCATTTAGAAATTTTTATTCTATCGGACCTAAGGTACCCCAAAAGTTTACAATCAAATCTATATTAAGGAAAGCAGAGTGAATTTAAATTTGTTTATCCCTTCGCGATGAAAGCTATTATGATTACGGAATAACAAATGCCACTAAGTTGTTACTGCAATTATATCTCGCATGATCAAAAGGAAATTCCAAACACCATATTGCAATAGAGCAAGAAATAAAAATTGAAAACATTCTCAAAACATAAGTAAATGCAAGTTTTACCAAGAGACAACACAACATAATCCAAAATGACCAAATTTATCTGTAGGGGAATGTTATAAGAACAATCTCGTGAGCTTCTTAGTGGCTATACATCTACAACCAACCTAACGTGATACAAATTTGATGAAAAATGAAGTTAAAATGGTTCTCGTGTGGTGTCTCGTAGAATGGGTTTCTTCCTGCATTTTCCCATGAAAATTCTAAGTTTATTCGACAATTTGCATGAAAAATTCATGCAATATATAACTTTCACTCACTCACTCACTTTTCCCCTCAAATCTTCCCTCCAAAAGTGGAATATTCAAGCACCTTTTCTTTGCAATATTTCTGGAAAATGACATTTAACAAACTCACAAAAAGTTACCAGTTGTTCTTTCAAAAGGTGAATCATTACAAAACTTTCATCATTCTTCAAAGTGGAAGCACGTTTTTCATTTCCCATGCATGTAGATCCCTTTCATTTCATCATTTCAACTTTTCCCTTCCCAATTTTTACTCTACAACTTTGGATCTGGTAATTCACGTTTTTCACAATCCAGAGTAAAAATTTATTTTAAAAATGCCCTTGATTCACAAATCAAGCCCCAAATTGATTAACTGACCCCGTGTGGCCAAAACGACATGAATTTACAAAAATTTCGATGAAGATTGATGCAAAAATGCATCTCCAAACTTCTTGGAGCTCAAATGGCAGCCAAATTGGTGAAATGCACAACTACCGTTGATCTATTCCTCAACGTCAAATTTGAGCCCTCCACGTGGTAGATCCGGGCCTCAGGACGTCTTTTTACTGTTTTACTACTTTTGGAAAATTTGCACAATTTCTTGATTTCCTCCGCCGCTCCGCCAATGAGATTCGGGCCTTACACGTGGCACAATATGACTAGATATGGATTCGCAGCTCAATTTTACACATTTTGCATATTTTTAGACAAAGGAAAAATTTTCAATTTTCCTCCGCGGCTCCACCCTCCCGCAAGACATGTGTCCTCATATGATTGGTTGAGGGGAAGCGCTTTGATTTCAGATTTTAATCTTATTTCACCAAAGGAAATGTTTCAACATTTCCTCCGCCATCGACTCCTCAGATGAATTTTGACTTTTTACCTTCGGGCTCGCGGGTCCATTCAACGATTTTACCCTTTTGATAACTAGAGGCTAAAAATACAACTTGCCTTTGACGGCCCACCTCCCGCCTTTGAGCCTGCCACGTGTCATCCTTTGATTCGATGGTGGGCCATGGTCCATTCTGATGATTTTCTCCCCCTTTTCCAAAATGGGTGAAAATTCTAACTTTCCTCCGAGGCTCCATCTTCCGCTCTATGCTCTGATGCTGACACGTGTCCTCCTCTGATTAGATGTGGGCCTTAGGGGATTTTCTTCATTTCCATGCATTTTTCAAAGTGACCTAAGGCACAAAACAACCCACCCGTCGGCCTTCACTCTGCTGCGACACGTACCTCCTCCTCTACTACTGCGAGTCAAGGGGGCAACTTGCACATTTTTTGAAAAACACAAAAACGTTAAGTTTTTAGTAATGAACCGTTAATCCTTGTCTAATTACAAATGGCCATGTATGAAAAAGTATATGAGCTAGAATTTGATGGGCAAAGGACGCCCGTATGACTGTAAAAAAACACAGAAATTGCCAGCGACCCCCAAAATCAATTTTTTCTTCGTGGGTGAAGAATTTTTCGATCAAAAGACAAATGGAAAGTGATTTTAGGCAATTTACGACCATGGAAAGGGATTTTTGAGGGAAAATAAGTACAAATCAAATGATTTCAAGCTCCAAAGGCCAGGAAAAAATGAAAAAATGGCAGAGGCATTTGAAATGGGAAAAATTAGGGAAAAATGCAAAGTAAACTTGGGGATTCCTTTAGAATGGTGCAAAATGGAGGAAATGCAAACAACAAATATCACTCAAATTAAAAAAAGAGTTATTTTTTTTTCAAATTCAAGTATATGAGAATCCCAAAACTGTTCTTCTTCGAAACATGGCAAAAACACATTTCTCCTTAGCAAAGAAACAGGATGTTTCAAATTAGGCACCAACAAGGTCATTCTTATTTTATTACTTCATATGGATCTTCATATTCATGCCATTCATACAACATATTAGATCTATTCTGCATTCTTCTAATCACACTCTTACAATTCTCATTTTCTTTGCTTTAGCAAAACTTTTTTTGAGTTGAAGCCACAAGAGTTTTATAGTAGGATCTTTAGATGCAAAATTTTGATTCATTCTTAATATCCTTTCCTTAACTATTCATGAATATCATCGACCTTATTTACTTTTGATGATTGCACAAAATTGGTTGAGATAAGAGACGTCTTTCTTTTCCTAGAATCCAAACTTTGGTAAGTGCTAGTCCAAAATGATGGATGATAAAAAATATGGATTTATTGATTTTCATCTTCTTCTTCATTTTTGATGTCACTTATTGGTGTTGAATAACAATCTTGAAACTTCATCATTGTAAGATGGGAATATTTTTTTCCTTAACATATTCGACTTTATATTTTTTAGATTTTTGGAATCTCTCTCTCTCTCTCTCTCTCTCTCTCTCTCTCTATATATATATATATATATATATATATGATATTTAAAAGGTTAAAAATAGGATATCTTTCCCAATGAATTGCCAAATATTGTCGGTGAATTAATTTTTTATAGTGCAAACTATGGGTTTTCAAAAATAGTCACGAGGCTAAGACCCTCGTTCTTAGTTATGGGGAGGATCCCATTATTTAATGTAAACTACCTTAAACTATGGGGTCGATATTAGGTCGGGATCACACATGAATACTCCACTAAAATTGTGGCAAAATTCTTATACAACGTACAAGAGAGGAATTTTCAAAGAGAAGTGGTAAAGGGAAGTAGGAGGAATCGGAGAAAATGCTAATGATATGAGTAGACTTAAAAATTTCACATGCATTAGCCAAAGTAAGACCACATAAGAGAGTATGAAGGAACATAGGCAAAGTAAATAGAGGAAATGTAGCTTTTATTACCCTATGTAGTAGTGAAATCCAACAACTTACAAAATCCAGTAATTGCTTACCTTTTAAAATGGAGGAGGCATTACAATTTATATATTTACATTGTGAATCTTCATCTTTCCTTTAGATTACCTTTGACATTCTCCTCATTTGCGATCTTTCATCTCCTAAAAATGAGTTAATACATTCAATTTGGGCACAAATACACTTGTGCATTCCAAAACTTGAGTTTATGACCCTTCATACTCCTCTTATTTGCGAATATTTGGGATTTATTGAGAAAATTTACAAAATAGTAGGTCGAGGAAGCTTGGCGGACAACTAGAGGAACAACAAAATGTTCCTAATGGGTCATAATACATCTACTTCTCTATTTCCTTGTACTGCGAGTGGGGTAGTAAATTTGGAAACAAAAGGCATAAGGGAAGAATTCAATCCGTTCCCTCCACGATCAACTTAACCGATTTTCTTGTTAACTTTACTGTTGGTGGTGAATTGGTGAAATAGTGGAATGAAGGAACTCTTCTATGGGTGCTTGAAGGGCCAAAATTTTCCAATGTTTGGGGAATTCAAGTATATAAGGAACAACAGGAACGCCAAAACTGATCCACAAGTGCCAACGAGGACTGATTATGTCGATTGCATGTCATGAGCGGTAAAGGCGGGAGGTCAGATAACAAAAATAATGCCATAACTATTGCATAATTTTGACAAAACCATGACTTATCTTATTGAAAAAACCTCGACTTATCTTATTGAAAATTCATTTCCAAAAACCCACTTGTATGATAGACTCTTATATCATATTATTCACTTATTTGTACCACACGACAGAGAGGCACAAAATAATTTTGAAATATCTTTTTGGTAAGGTATTAAGAAACATTAGAGTTAAGAAGACCCTTGTTGTAAAAAAGTATTCTTAGACAACATCTCAAGTCAAATATTGACTTGAGATGTGTGTAATACATCATATCTTTTATTTTCATATTTACAATTTTTAAAATAGTCACTAAGAAGTAAGGCATGTATATACATCTTCATGCTTAAATAAGGATGTAGGAATCTATTTCTTTGGATTACCTCTCAAGATACCTCACTACCAAGAATGTAAATGATTATGTTTATGTAGCATTTAATATATTTTCCATGTTGACATTACTTATATACCATGCATGGAATCTATTTATTCATTAGAGCTTGTGAAACTATACTATGAAAATATGTAGGTCCATTTTAGATTACCAAAAATTATCATCTATGATATAAGGACATAAATATTTGTATGGAATATATGGAAAGTAATTTGGACTACGATGGAATTTTTTTTTGTAAAAGACCATTACTTTCAACCTAAAGATTGATGAATATATTAAAATGGTTAATAGGATGATCATGTAACTTCTCTAAATGTACAATTTAAGGAAGAAATGAACATGGGATGAAAGTATTCCATTCATTCATTCAACATTTAGCTACAATATTGATCTTCCCATGTTCCCCACACACAACACTTATTAGGTTTCAAAGATTTCCAATCTCTAACACCCATTGATGCTTTTTATCTTATACCAATGTCCAAATTGGCACCTTGTTCAATTCAAAAGGAATTTGAATAAGTTGTTAAATTCATTGAGCACATATATAACATTCAATAAAAAGTACAAACCATATTGAAATAGGAGAATACTAACATTCAAATTGTGTTCTGAAAAACACTTCATACATTCAAGGTTGGCGACCATGTATGTCTTAACCTACATAAAAACTACTGATATAAAGTTACTTCAAGATTCATCCTCTTTGGTATACCAACACCAGGTAAGTATGATATAATGATTTTTAGATAACGAATTTCATCTATCTTATTTTGCATCCATTTTTCGATGCCAAATCGTAGTGATACTACTACATGATTTTTGGACACTTCAAATGCTACAATTACTCTTTAGCAATAAAAATGCATAGTCTAATGAACTAATTATATAGATGAATAAAATTATTAAAATAAGGGTTGAAAGTGTAAGAAAACAAGACATACCTCTCATTCGTATAATAAAATAATGTCAAATGCACTCCAAAGAAAAATGTTTCTCTTAATTTCAAGTTTATAGCAAGTCTCTTCATTTTCATTTTCAATTGCACAAAATTAGGAACATTACTCTTTAAACAAGGGGAACTGATGTAATAATATCTTAAACTTCCATCAAATCATGAAACTATGATGTTTCTAAATTTCATGCTCTAATTTAACATTTAGAGTCAAAATTATACCATGCATATGTGTGTATACCATGAGGTCCTTACACATTTTCTATTGTACCACATAGTTCAACACATCCTTGCAATGCTAATAATATAATATACAACTCAATAATAATCTGCCCCTAAGGATGATAGACTTTAATTTGTTTGAAAATTATTCTACAAGTTTATGAAATGCTCCATCATCCTCCATTTTTATATTAAGGTATTCTTATATTCTTTATAGTGATAAGATTGTACTAGAGAATAAGGAATATATAGTCATCTTAAATCAAACCTCTTCAATATAAGACAATTAGTAATATAGATTTGTAATAAAATTTATTTTATATTAATTTATCTTTAATTTATCTATTTTATTTACTGTATTCAATAGAATCAATGGGGAGAGAAAATGAGGGAGGGAAAGTTATTTTCAAAATGCGAACTCACTAGAGCATTGAAAGGGCTTGGAATAAGAGGGTGCATTGGGAGAAAGGAAATCTTTGTTATGGACTAAATACCTCTGTTCTCAGAAGAAAGAATCAATAATTCCTTTGAACCCATCTTGGAAAGATGTTTCTCCAGTGTTTTCTGTGCTGGATGCGGTTCTAGAGCTCAGAATACAAGTTTGAACTGTTTGGTAGAGAAGACCTATTATAGAATTTGTTAGATCTTGGTCTAACAGAAAATGGAGGATTTTCTCTTGGAAAATTTTTGCGAACTCTCTACTAGCTCCTTTTTGTTTAGCATTGATACTTGAAGAGGATCTCTTTAAGGTTTTACATGGGGACCTAGTTTTTATGGGGAAAATATCTTATCACTTAGAGATGGCTTCTTGTCTCCCATGTTCAGGCTTCTCCTACTTTCCCGATTTGGGTAAAATTTTCATCTTTACCTCTGGAGTTCGGGGAAATTGATATTATCCTTGGCATAGCAAAATCCATGGGAATTTTTCTTATTGTTGATTCTATTACTCTAGCTTGTGCTAGGATTATCTCTACAATATTTTGGGTCAATACATCCCACGGAAAAACCCTTCTTCCCTGTATTTTCCTTACCTAAAAATTCAGGTTCTGGGAACAAACATTGGAGTATGCATCTTCCCCTTTTTTGAGTCAAAAGCATGACTGTTGGTCATAGTGCCGAGTGCTACAAGGATCCTGTTCAAGAAAGGAAAAGAAAAGGTGAGGATGTTCACTATCTTGGCCTGGATCTGCTTCCTAGGAAGTATTATGATCTTCAACCCTTTGCGGATTTGGATTGTTGCTTTGATACTAGGGATAAGTTTAGGATCGAGCTATCTTTTCATGTTGCGGCCTGTTACCCCATTATTTCAACCATGTCTATGGAAGACGCTTTATGTGTTCCCCCATCTGCAGTGGGCTCGACTAGCTTTGTTGGGATATACTCACTTCTAATTGAGTCTATGGAGGAGAGGTTTTTGCAAAAGGACTGAACAGGGTGGATGAGTAATCACGGCGAGCTGGCGTAGGATGCCACACCTGTTTCTTATGTGTCACCACTTAACGCTCACTCACTTTTAGAGGTCGCTTCCCCACCCAAAATGTTGAGATTTCAGTCTTGGAACAGGTCGAAAAAATGAAACCTTTTAAATACAGCTTCCAATCCATCCTGATGAAAATATGGATCCTAATAGGTGTGATGGTTAGATAGTGGTGAATAAAAAAATAAAGGGAACAAGTTTAGTGTTCCTCTTAAAATGAGCTTGAGATCCCATGGTCGGGTTTCTTATGGGTAGTCATCCTTTGTACTTGGCTAGTTCGGTCTGATTGAGGTTCAGAGTGGTTCTTAAGGAAGGTCAAGTTTATTTGATCGACCTCTTTAATATTATTTCCCTCTTTTGTTCTCTGCTAGCTTTACTTCTAGGTGGTTTATCTCGTTATGGTTGTGTGACCTTACTTCAATTTGCTTCTTGTTGTGCTTTTATGCCTATCTTTCAGTTGTACGAGGTTTGTTGGTCCCTTTAAAATCAAATTTTTACTCTTATATAAAAAAATGTGGTGACCTCCAACAATTTTAACACGTTAAATTAATTCAATGATTAATCGAACACCGCTCTGGTTAGGAAAAAATATGGAAAATCAAGTGGAACTCCACATGGAGTTGTGGAAATTGTGCTAAACATTGAAAATGATTTGGTGCCATAACCCAAAAAATCTACTCCTAGCAATCCCGAGGGTCTTAAAATCATCGATTTCTTTGAGGGCTTTGGTTATAAGGATTTCGTCGAAAAACTTATCCCCATTGAACTTGATCGTAATTTGGTAGCGAAGAAAGATGTTTGGACTCATGTCGCGATAAGAAAATATAGAATTCTTGGTTCACATATTTCGGTGCACCTTCCGGTTCATTTAGGTTCGAATAATGGAGTTTTCCTTTGTGTGGTTTCTTTCCCCTTCTTTGGGTTTGATTATGTTGTTCTTTTACGGTTGGGTTTTTGCAGCCTTGCTACTTGCTTTGTTTGTTATTTTTGGTCTTTTTTGTTTTATCTAGGCTTTGGGACTTTTGTTCCTCGGTAGGATCCATAAAAAAACCTTTACCCTTAATAAATTTTTTATCTAATTTATTTTTCATAATAACTCTAATATTTCCATTTGTCTTTATCATTCACAACACATTTTTGACACATAGCACATCTAGATTCTAATTAAGATTGTTACCCACTAGGTCTCATTATGGGGCCTATCTAATATCCTTTGACATTTTTTGATGAGAATAAAAAAATCTTGGTGATGGTCCTAATAATGAGGATGATTATGTTTACTTAGGCTATACATTACATCCACAAGTTATAAAGAATGAATACCCAAGTGGTGTATGATCTTTATATGAGATGAAAAATTGTATTGATTTAGAGGCACTTCAAACTCGGTGTAATGATATCATATTATTATGCACGATAATTTTGAATTAGCACTTGTGAGAATAGTTTTTCAAATACCTAAACCTTCTATGGATAATGAATTCATAGAGTATAAGTCTTAGAAAGATACTATGGATTAAGAATATCATGATGTAATGAAGAAAGATGTTCATGAGAGATTATATTTCTTCCAAAAATAAGAACCATATCCATTCTAATGCTTTTCTAAGACCGAGTACAAGGTAGGTAGACATAAATACAATTACAAACCTTTTTTTTAAGTAAATGGATGCACTCGAAAGGAAGGGATGGAATATGAGAAGAAATTTTTTTCCCACTAGAAAGATAAGACCATTAAAATTGTCTTTCCAATAGATTCATATTTTTGTTTGGTGGCTCATCAAATTAATGTAAATAGTGATGTTTTAACAGATATATAGAGGATGAGGTCTATATGACCTAACAATGATTATTTATAACACGTCTTTAAGAAATAAAGTTTTACAAACTCATCAAGTATTTATATGGTAGCAATATGGATCCTAAAAACAAGTTTATCAATAAATATGTGCATCATGTGCAACATGGATTCTATAAAAATCCTTGTGATAAAAAAACTTAACCTTAATGATAAAAAGAGGAGGTTATGATTCTCATGATTTGTTTGTTAATGATCTAGTCAACGTAGTAGTTTATTTAAGATGCTTGATACTACACATAATGATATGAATTTATCATTCAACATGGTCGTTCTTAATCTTCTATAAAATTATCTTGGATTAAAGGTATTGAAAATGAGACACCAAATCTTCTTTTCTTAGATGAAACAAAGACTATTCTATACAAATTCCAAAAAAATTGATTTTAATGCTATTAAAACAAATATGAAGACAAAACTCAACTAACCTAGTTTAATCTATCTTTGAAGGAAAATATTTATTTCTATCATTAGTTGATTGGGAGTCTCATTTACTTAGCCTACAACATACAAGTATCAAATATTTTTTTCGTTGGCTTTCGGAATTCATGCAACAACCAAAGATTTGTCTATAGAAATCAAGTAAAGCTTTTATTAAGACAGTTTTTAGTACTATGGGAAATTTCCTATAATAGAGTAGGAGAAAAAAATTATTCTTGAATAAATACACATATTTATAGCATGCAAGATTTATTGATGACATGAAATCAACATTTGAATTTGTTTTCTTTCTTGATTCTCACCTAATTTCATGGGAAGTTACAAAAATCATGTGTCTTGATCTTCCACATAAGCATAATATTATGTAGTGGGTGGCACTATTTGTGAAGAAATATGGTTATGTTGTATTGTAGTAGGACAAATAGTGCTTCAAAAATAGTCATTAATATTGAAATTTGACTATAGGGTTGTTCTACAACTTGTTCACAATATAGTATAGGATGAGTGCATAAAACAAATTGACATTTGATGACATATCAAGGAGTGTGTTTTGTTCTCTTATTAATTTTTTGTTTTTAAAACAATACTAATTTATTTATTAATTTTGACTAAAGTATTGTATAATTTAATATTATATTATGTTCAACAATGTAAAACGATATAGTTATTTTATAAGGTAAAAAAGGATTTTGAAAGGTTCCCAATCCCTGTACAATCAACCAAAATATATAGCAATGAATATTACTAAAATAGAAATATGTTCTCTTTAGCCCTAGGGCCAAATCCGAATAACCCCTAAGATAGTTCCCCTTCTTAGAAATAATACTTTTAAAACCCAAGAGAAACAAATAGAGATTCATAGATTAGCAATTTGAGCCTTTATGATACTCAACCATTTATTTGACGACACTCAATAATATTTGTTTTTCATTTTTTCTTCTTTCCCACTATCATCCAATTCGAGGAATCTTCTTATAATATTATAAGAATAAATACTTCCAACTCCATCTTCCCTTTTGACTTGTCCAAAGGATCAACTTGTAAATCCTCTTGTACCTTGTCCTCACCCTCACCCTTAGTAGCCGAAGATCCTATGCTTGCCTCCGATTCACCGCCTCCCAAGACCTCCACCTTCACATTCGATTATGTTTCTTTATTTGTGTTTCTGCACTATATCAACTAAATTTTATGTTTTGGATTCAGGGAAAAAATCAACATCTAATTTTGTTATGTTTGTGGAGCATATTTTCATGTTAGAGTGTGGTACAACTTTTATGTGTTACACTCAGGTATTTTTACGGCGGTCCCACTCGCCGGTGAGCGGGTTAGGGGGGTTCGGGGCGAAGCCCCCGAAGAAAATTTTCATGGGTGGTTTATTAACCCATGGGTAATGGGTAACCATTATGGGCTATTTTTGGGCCCATGGTTTTTCGGTACCCATCATTTTGATACCCACGATTTTTTGCCCATGGTTTTGATACCCACGGTTTTTGCCCATGGTTTTGATACCCACAATTTTGTATCAAACTGCTTAAGCAATTGTCTATTTATATGGTCTTATACATATGATACATAGACAAGCAAATGTATTGCAGATGTTTCTTGAATTTAGGTGTGAATTCTGTAGAGTTTGTTGAGCATAGCTCCAAACAGATTTGGGTATTGTATTGAGAGAGTGGAGGCTTGTAATAAAATATGAGCAAGTGATTCTTGGTGGATGTAGCCCAAATTGGGTGAACCACGTTAAATATTGTCTCTCTGTGTTGTGTTATTTATTCTACACTTTTATTTCAGATCTATAATATTTTCTGCATATTAGTTTCTACTGTTGCGATTCTGTAAGGGATTATTCTCGCATATTTTATCTCTTATTTCCTAACAATTGGTATCAGAGCTTGGTTTGGTTTGCTGAAGTGTTGAATCGCAGGAAAGTTTTATCTTGAGTGGGAGCTATGGCAGATGATGGAAGATCTAGGGTTGATAAATTCAACGGGTAGAATTTTAGTCTTTGGAAGATGCGAGATGGAAGATTACCTTTATACAAAGGATCTTTATACTCCATTGTCGAGAAGGTGAACAAACCCTCGAGTATGACAGATGCGAATGGGATTTGTTTGATCGGAAGGCACTTAAAATGATCCGGATGTGTCTTGCATCTTCTCAGTATTATTTAATATTTCAAAGGAAAAGACTAAAAAAGAACCGATGAATGCATTAGGAAGTTGTATGAAAAACCCTCTACCTCTAATATGATATTTTTAATGAAAAATTTGTTTAATATGAAGATGTTTGAGAATAGTTCAAGATGTGAGATCATTTAAATGATTTCAATACGGTTGTGAATATGCTAGCTTCGGTTATAATAGAATTTGATGAATAAGTTAGGGCTTTATTAATTCTGTGCTCTTTACCTAAAAGTTGGAATAGCCTGGTAATGGTGGTAAGTAACTCGGTTCTAGCTAACTAGAAGTTGAAGTTTGAGGATGTTGCAGGGTGATTCTAAGCGAGGAAATGTGAACAAAAAGGTCTGGAGAATTTTCTCGCTTGGGAATGCTTTGACAGTGGAAACTAGAGGGAGATAGAAGAATAGAGGAAACCGTGGAAAATCAAAAGATCGGGCAAGGTCAAAATCCAAGAGCAAGATTGTATGTTGGAACTGTGGAAAGTCTGGGCATGTAAAGAAGGATTGTTGGGAGCTTTGGGACAAGAAGAAACAACAGGAAGAAAATAAGGAGGAAAATGTGGCATCGGGTAATGTATGTCAGGATGCTTTGATTCTTTCTTTGCATAATATTATTGAATCTTGGGTTTTAGATTTAGGGGCTTCTTTTCATGCTACTCCACATAGGCATTATTTTGTTGATTATGTTCAAGGGGATTTTGGGCATGTTTTTCTTGGTGATGATGAGCCTTGCAGTATAGTTGGAAAAGGTTTTGTTTAGGTTAAGATGTAGAATGAGAATACATGGCTATTGAAGGATGTCAGACATGTGCCTACATTAAGGAGAAATTTGATATCGGCGGGGCAATTTGGAAGTGATGGTTGTACTGTGATATTTACAGATGAATCTTAGAAGGTTACCAAGGGTGCTCTTGTGGTGGAAAGAGGTAAGAAGGTTGGAACCTTGTATTTATCCACTAATAGTACTAATGATTGTAATCTTGTGGCTTTAGATGCAGATAAAACATTATGGCACTATAGGCTCAGTCATATGAGCCATAAGGGCATGGACATCATAAAGAAGAACTTACGGATATACGTAAATAGGTTTGGATTTCGTGAGAACTGCATATATGGGAAACAAAAGCGAGTAAGGTTTCTCAAGGTTGGACCTATGAAGAAAAAGAGTAAGTTAGAGCTGGTACATTCGATGTGTTGGGGCCAACTCGGGTATCATCTTTTGGAGGTTCAAGTTATTATGTTAATTTTATTGATGATGCAACAAGGAAAGTTTGGGTTTATTGTATTAGAAACAAATCTTATATATTTTATATTTTTGTTAAATGGAAAGCCTTGATAGAGAATGAAACAGGTCTTAAGTTAAAATGTCTCAGGTCAGATAATGGAGGGAGTATTGCAGTAATGAATTTGATGATTATTGTTCTAAGAATGGAATCCATAGGCAAAATAAGGTTCCAGGAACCTCGCAGCGAGAATGGGATGTCGAAAGGATGAAACAGAACAATAATGGAGTGTGCTAGGAGCATGAGGATACATGTAGGACTGCCTCTTTATTTTTGGGCACAAGTGGTAAGCACAACTGTGTATTTAATAAATAGAGGACCATCAAGTGCCTTGGATGGAGGCATACCTGAGGAGGCTTTGTACGGTAAGAAATTTGATTACTCATTTCTTAGAGTCTTTGGATGTGAGGTGTTTGTTCATATTGACAAGGATAATAGGACCAAACTAGAGGCTAAATCAGAAAAATGCACTTTTATTGGTTATGGTGGTGATGAATTTGGATTTAAATGTTGGAGTATTAAGGACAAGAAAATCATTCGGTCTAGGGATGTGGTCTTTAATGAGAAATTCATGTATAAGCAACATTTGTAGGAAATCATGCAAGAATCCAAGAAAGAATATGCAAAGGTGGTAGAGGATCTTCTAGATGGGACAAAGTGACCCATGAATTAGTTCAGAACCGACTCAACAGGAACCCCAATGTCCTATAGTGAGGAGGTCTTCTAGGGTAAGAAAAGAACCTAAACATTTTTCTCCTTCTCTTTATTATTTATTACTCACTGATAGTAGAGAGCCGAGAGCTTTGATGAAGCAATGCAGGTAGATGCCAATAAGAAGTGGGAGCAAGTCATGGATGAGGAGCATAAGTCTCTCATGGAGAAACAAACTTGGGATTTGGTGAAGCTACCGGAAGGAAAAAGAGAATTGCAGAACAAGTGGGTGTACAGAGTTAAATATGAAGAAGGAGGAAAGAAAAGAAATAAGGCTCGGTTGGTGGTCAAGGGGTTTGCACAGAAACAAGGTATAAATTTTGATGAGATCTTTTCTCCTATAGTAAAAATGACTTCAATTAGAACTGTTCTTGGAATAGTGGTAGCAGAAGACTTGCACTTATAACAGTTAGATGTAAAGACTGAATTTCTCCATGGTGATTTGGAGGAGGAACTATATATGCAGCAACCAGAGGGCTATGAGGTCAAAGGTAAAGAGGAGATGGTGTGTAAACTGAAGAAGAGCTTGTATGGCCTAAAACAAGCTCCACGTCAATGGTATAAGAAGTTTGATAGCTTCATGATGGAGTAAGGTTATATTAGATGTCATTCTTACCATTGCATATATACAAAGAAATTTGAGGATGGAAGTTATATTATCCCGTTTGTATATTGATGACATGTTGGTTGCGAGATAAAAACATGCAGAAATAAAAGTACTCAAGAAACAACTAAGTGAATCCTTTGATATGAAGTATTTGGGGGCAGCCAGACAAATCCCTGGTATGAGGATAGCTCGGGATAGGAAGGAACGAAAGTTGACTTTATCTTAGGAAGAGTACATTAAGAAGGTATTGGATAGGTTTAACATGTAGTATGCTAAAAAACAGTTGGGACTCCTTTGGCGAGCCATTTTACGTTATCAAAGGAACAGTGTCCCAAGACAGAAGCGGAAAGAAACTAGATGTCTAAGGTACCTTACTCATCATGCCAGCTGGCAATTTGATGTATACTATGGTGTGCACTAGGCCTGATATTGCCCATGTAGTGGGAGTGTGAGTAGATTTATGAGTGATCCAGGTAAAGAGCATTGACAAGCAGTAAAGTGGATCCTTCGGTATTTGAGAGGGACCATGGGGACAATTTTGTGCTACAAAGGGATCGAGTGATGACTTTACGTGGTTATGTAGATTTAGACATGGCTGGAGATGTAGACGAAGGAGGAGCACGATAGGTTATATTTACACTGTAGGTGGGACAACAATGAGCTAGATTTCATGACTACAGAAGTTGGTGGCTTTGTCAACCACGGAGGCTGAGTATGTTGTTGCCACAGAGGCAAACAAAGAGATGATTTGGTTACAACAATTTCTTGAGGAGTTGGGGCATAAGCAGGAGGAATGTAAGCTGCATAGTGATAGTCAGAGTGCTATACACCTAGCTAAGAACTCTGCTTTCCACTCCAGGATGAAGCATATATAGTTGAGATATCACTTCATCAGGATAGCTTTAGAGAAAGATAAGTTGAAGTTGGAGAAGATTCATACCAGTAAGAATCCTACAGACATGATGACCAAGGTGGTCGAAGGGGTAAACTAAAGCTATGTTCAGCTTTGCTTGGCCTTTGCGGATGACAGTGAAGGGTTGAGAAGCTTGCTCAGTGGAAATCAGTCTCCAAGTGGGAGATTGTTATGTTTGTGGAGCCTATTTTCATGTTAGAGTGTGGTACACCTTCTATGTGTTACACTTGGTTATTTTTACGGTGGTCTTACTCCTCGGTGAGTGGGTCGGGGGTTCAGGGCGAAGCCCCAAAATAAATTTTTGTGGGTGGTTTATTAACCCATGGGTAATGGGTAATCATTATGGGCTGCTTTTGCGCCCATGGTTTTTCGGTACCCATTATTTTGATACCCATGGTTTTTTTCCCATGGTTTTGACACCCACAATTTTTTTCCCATGGTTTTAATACCCATGGTTTTGTATCAAACTGCTTAAGCAATTGTCTATTTATATGGTCTTATGCATATTATACATAGACAAGCAAATGTATTGCATGAGATGTTTCTTGAATTCAGTGTGAATTCTATAGAGTTTGTTGAGCATAGCTTCAAACAGATCTAGGTATTGTATTGAGAGAGTGGAGGCTTATAAAAAATCTGAGCAAGTGATTCTTGGTGGACGTAGCCCAAATTGGGTGAACCACGTTAAGTCTTATCTCTCTGTGTTGTTTTATTTATTCTCGCACTTTTATTTGAGATCTGTAATATTTTCTCGCATATTAGTTTCTCTTTGCTTGCGATTCGTAAGAGGATTATTCCTCATATTTTATCTCTTATTTCCTAACAAATTTATCATTCACCACTAGATGGCAAGGCATGATATCCTAGTTCTGCATTGATGAAATTCTTAATTTTTGTGTGTTCAAGTATTTTTGGTAATATTCACAAGTGAAACATATGGTAGTGAGGGAATAGATACTTTTAACTTTGATCACTTTCTAACCTCTTTTTTTATTAGCAAAACTTTTGGAGCTAGAACATATCAAATATAAATAACTCTTTTTCACAACTATTATTAATATGGAATTACACCCACTACAATATAATCATTTGTTTTTACATTATATTTAAAAACTATATATATTTGATATTTAAATAATTATGTTTTTTTATTCTCTTATTTTAAAAACATGTTTAAGAGTTGATGTGTAACTATGTGTATAATTATCACACAATATTTGTTATGATATATTAATGATCAGTTATTTTTATTAGATTAGGTAAAAATAGATTTCAAGGGAACTCCGAAACCCCGAACAAATGCAAGATAAAACGATGAGGTGCAAAGGAGAAGACAAACATAGAAATAGATCCAAGGGATCACATAGAGACAGACTATTGAGGCACCAAAGGGAAGGAAGCACAAGAGGATACAAGGCTACATTGATCAAAGGTGCTTGACCAAAGAGAAACTAACATCCTAGAGCTCCCCCTGATGAGAAAGATGGGTTAAGAAAGAGGGCGGGTGACTAATTTTTTTTTAATTTTTAGACACATATGACCACCCATCCTTAAACCCACAAACCTCCAAAGGGGATTTTTCATCGAGAAAATTACCTCTACCGAGGTCAACCACCAAAGTCATGTCACGAGGAATAAAATCAACCAGATTAGACTAGGAGACAATGGAGGGATCCCTTTCCAGAGCACGAACCATGAAATATTCATTTAAACATCCACCCAAACCACGCACTCCACTAGAATTTGAAATGATTTCCCTCCCGCCACCAGGGTAACCAAATAAAACCATTGACATGATTGATCAACAATGAATTACATGCAAGAACATTGGTTTTGGTCCCAACCAGGGGGATTTCGTGCCTTGTAAAAAACTCCACAAGAACATCTATTTCATCCATTTCTGGCTCCCTCTTTGTGGCACAACGCCGACGAGGATCATTAGTTGATCAACATGAAGACGTGATGTTATTCACCTTGCGACATTTACTAAAAAAAATATTTGAGTTCTCCACATCAATTCTTGGCTCCCAATCTCCATGAGGAGATTTCAGAATAATTTTTTTGGGTATTCTAGTTCCCTCTAGGATAGAAATGCACAACATAGCAAACATAAGTCGTGATCTAGCCTTAGTAGCTGGATCCACAGGAATAAAAACCCCCATATCTCTGGCCACCCAAAAAAACTTAGAGTCCCAAAATCCAACGGCAGGATAGGGAGATGAATTCTGATTTGGAGGGCTTTAAAATCTAGATTGAGAGGAACAACAGGTTCCCATCTTCAAAAGTTAAGGGAAGCATTTCCATAGAACCATGGAGCACCAAGAAGAACATTATGCATGTCCTGCCCATTTAGAAAAATGAATAAGAAGCCATCTCCAGTTAAAGCTTTGACCTCAAATTTACATCCCCATTTACATCTACACCAGTCCCTGAAAAAATGAATATTGGGTTTGATTCCTGCAAATCTGCCCAAAAACACAAATTTTAGTTTGTCCTTTACTTTATCGATTACACTTTCTAGAATCTCCAACTTTGGAGAATCCTCTTTCCAGATCGGTACCAACTTTTCCATTTTAGTGTAGTCTCCACCAAATAGTCTCACTACCCATGATCTCTCTCTAGCCTCCCTAGCGTTCTCTTCCTCCATAACTTAATTGTAAAACTTTGGATGGTAAACACTTTTATTATACTAGAGCGAAGAACCAGAGTGGTGGATGAGCACCTTCTCTAAGTGGGACATGGGGGTGGGCTTGGGTCCTTAATGTCCACCGAGTGATCCGCATTCGAGTGCCCTGTTATGTTCCGCTTGGTCCATATGGAGAAGTTTGACTCCTACCTCAAGGTGTCCCCATGGCCATTTATTGAAAGCATCCAATGAACTCAATGGGAATGGAACTTGGGTTGATGATTACAAAATACTTGTAACTCGCCAATAGCCCAAGACCTTGAGTTCAAAACTTTGGATGGTAAACACTTTTATTATACTAGAGCTATGAACTGGAGTGGTGGAGGAGCACTTTATCTAAGTGGGATATTGGGGTGGGCTTGGGTTCTTAATGTCTGCTGAGTGATCTGCATTCAGAGTACCCTACTATGTTTCGCTTGGTCCATATGGAGAAATTTGACCCCTACCTCAAGGTGTCCCCATGACCACTTATTGAAAGAATCCAATGAACTCAATGGGATTGGAACTTGGGTTGATGATTGCAAAATACTTGTAACTCACCAATATCCCAAGACCTTGAGTTGATTTATATAGTGTGCATTTTATCTAATTCCCGATATATTAAAAATAAATAAAAATCAAGCTTCGCAATGCTTAGAAATTATACAAGCATCTTTATTTACATAAATGGTCCCAGTGTAGTGTTTAAGGTATATATTAATTATTGCTAAAGTTTTCAAAAATAAAGATTTTTCAAATGGTTGTATTAAGATCAAACTAATTTTTTTCTATTTCACTCCATGTAGTCATTTTGGACGTCTACAACTATATCCAGTCCGATCATGTCGAATATGCAATCATAGATTACCATAATACATATAATATATAGGTTGTGACTATTCAAATCCCTAGAATAATACTAAGATATTATGACTGTATATATATGTTATATGAAACCATCATGCAATTCAGATTGATATTATTTACACATATCAATTATTTTCAAACATCAATTTTTAAAAATAATATCTAATGATTTGATAAAATACTTTGTACTCTTTAACAAGAAATTGTTGTTTCGATTGATAAGGTGGATTGATGTTTTCATATAAAATAAATAGCCATTGCCTAATATTCTCAACCACTAGCTACCCTTCACTCATAATGCACACGGGTAACCTCTTCCCAACTCAATAAATTAATACATACACTAGCAGTCCTAGGTTTGAATCTCCATCCATATTATGTACACATGGAAAATTGAAATATTGATAAACTCATATTATTTACCACTATTAAAGGTTATTATTGTATAAATTATATAATTGCTTATATAATAATATTTTATTAGCTATATAGAATTAGATTTTGATGGACCAAATAACATTATTCATTTGTAAAAGAAAAAGTTCCTATCTTGCAAGACATAGTATACAGAAATATCATAGCCTATATATTCTAAAGGGAAGAGTTTAAATGGAAGGCAAGTCAAAAATGAAAGACTCGATAAAAATATGAATTGTTTAACCACCACAATTCAATCTAAACTTGTAGAATTTTTTAATGATGTTTTTGAGTGTCAAAAGTCCATGATTTCAACACCATTCAATCTAAACACATAGATTGTATAAGTGATGCCTCTTGAAAGTTTTATGGGATATAAGATATTAGTGGATGTAATTCACCATAGCGAGTTAGACTTTCAATGGATTAGCGTTCACTCACACATAAAAGTGGTAAAAATGTTGCATAAAAAAACATTAAACATGAATTTATGTGATAAAATAGGTTACTCCGAGATACAAAGATAATTTGTTAATATAGTGTAATCCAAGTGTGTATATCCTCTTAGTATGACCCATGGAGAGATGATTTGCCTACATAGAAGTACCAAACATGCCAACTTCCTAGGTAAAATCAAGAGGCGGTTTGGTATACAATCCCTTTATATAATACAAGTAACCCACATTATAATGTTAAAAGTGGGATACAATCTACTTTTCTCAAGCGAGCTATACATAGATGGCGGCCTTTCAACTATCATCGGAATATGTACAAGAAATATCAATGTTATAAGTTATGTGAGTTGTGTTGTATATTGGGTCAACTTTATTTAATGTTGTTATTTGAATAGTGTTATTTTTGCATTAGTATTGGGCGTAATCTGCACAATTAATTAAAATATGGATCGCCTAAACAATGTTACACACCATATTTATACCGACACAAAATTACTGCTTTCCACATCAAAATAAAGCAACAAATAAATAATTTGGTTACAATATTTTATCATATTATTTTTAATTATTTTATTTAAATATTTTTAACTTGCTTATTTGTAGAGAGGGCTGGTTCACCCTTTTTACACCATGTAATACAAAGAAAGATATGTTATCATGTTAATAACTTTATGAACCTATGGAAAATCTTCTATATCTTCAACCATTTTAGGCGTGCATTGAAAAGAAAGTTTGCGTACCATTGGAAGTTCATGTTATATATTAAAGTAAATTAACAAACTAAAACTAAAAACCAATGAGGGCATTCATTCAAATATTTACACCAAGCTTTCAAACTTTGTTCTCATCATTGTTAATAAAGGACTCGAACTTAACACCTCCAATCCCATTTTCAAAGTGAAGTATAATTAATCCTCCCTACAAAATCAATAAACATCCATCTTCTATTTAGCTATATACTATGCTCTAAAAAAACTCTATTAAAATACACAAAATTTAATTGTATTTAATTGCATTAAAAAGATTGGGTTAAATATTTTTAAAAATGTCTTTATGATGATTGTGTTTCATTTTTGGAAATCATGAATGCAATAAAATAAACTTGATATATAAACACAAGTAGATCTGAATGGTAGAATGATATGTAAAAGAATATTGACACAATGTTTATCCTAGGAAAACTCTTTCGATAAAAATACCAATCCGAATCTTCAAAATTGTATTAACTTCAAACCAACTTACAAATATAATATGAAGCTATCAAGACTCTAAATCAATTCTAAATAACACATACAATAATCAATCGTGCTCCATCTTATAATATCCTTTAATCCATCAACCTCTTCTACACCAAAACATATCAATAATAACAAAGTAGCTATCCCGCCTTTGGCTAAGTTCCATCCTCTCCAACCACATATAGCTTTTTCATTCAAACTCTACACCAAAGCTTGTCACCATTTAGCCTTCAACATTTCTAAACTATTCTACATCAAAATGTGACTGTTTCCAACAACCTCTCTAACGATAGTCCATGCACTTATCCAGAACTGCATCTCCTTATTTAATAAAACTTGCTTGCACAGAAAGTGTCCCAAGGAAAAATCCTAATATTAGGCTTTAAATAAAAGCCCTAAAGTTATCCAAATAACTTAAGTATCAAGCTGATTAAAGCTCCATTATATTTAGGTGCTACTTTTTGCTTTGTCTACAACACCAAAACTAGTTGAGCCTCCTAAACCATCCGCAGCATTGAAATATGACACACATATTTCAAAATTCTTTGGACTTGTTGAAAACTTCTATTAAAGAGACCGTGAACTCATTCCTCTCGATCTTTAGGCTACCAAGCCCATCCTTTTCTTCGACCAAGAAATAAGCTTATCTGACACTTTCACCTCCTTCTACACTATCATTGTGCAACCTTGAAATTTAAAATCCATTTCTTAGACTAAGATCTCATGTTAGTGAGTAGTACTCTTGAAAAAAAAAAACCATGCATGCTCAAAAGTTCTTGTAAATTCTTGAAGATTTTCTTTGCTGCACTCGAATCTCCCGTGCCCAAAATTAGACATTCACCTGTTAACAACTCTCATAGCGTGTGCAATCTCAAGTCTCGTTAGAGCATTGCATACTTCAATTATTCCATCACAACTGCAAATAAAACAAACACCATTTACCCGAACTCCTATTATGTCTGGAAACTTTTCATCTGAGAGTTTCTCATAGCAACCTCAAGATACCTTTAGTGCAACATCTTCCTCCGCTACTCTCTAGAGCGAAATCTGGCTCCTCTAAGATATCAATCTAAGGAAATATCTTCATCTAGTTTATATCCTATCAACCTACAACCTCTCTAAGACGTCATTGGGGCAACACATCCACAACTCGACCACATCCTTGCAACCTTCACTGGACCACTACCAAGGTGTCGTAAGGGTGACTGGTCCCATTCCAACTTATCTTCTCTTTATCTCCTAACTCGATATCCTGCGATGGTGATATTTATTCCTCATTATTCCCCACTGCTACAAATCTTATAGCATTAAGTACTGCACTGCACTCTCCTCCTCTTCTATGATATCCCATTCTTGTGAATCTTCTACCGTAGGTTGACTGCTAACCTTTAAAGATCTCACACAATCGATTACCCTTACTCTCCCCATGTCACAATCTATGAAATATCAGTTTGATGCGTTTTCCATCTAACCTAATGAAATGCTACTGAGATATCACTCCAACTAGTAATACACCACACCCACACCTTTTCCTTTCAGATCTTATTATCCTGAGTACTTTTTGTACTCACCTCAGCCCATTTTCAATTATGACTACTGTGAGAATTTTGTATCCCTTTATTAGTTTCCCACTTATTCCTACAAGAACTTAGTCTTGAGATTTCATCACCTCTCGAGAAGACTTCCCATTCCTATTATAATGAGAACTATACTTGCTTTTCAGCTTATTAATCCTATTTTTTTGCTGAGTCGATCCTATGACTTTTTTGTTGAGTTGTTTGACTTTTCCAACGAGTCAATCCACGCATACTAGAGTTGTAAGATACACAACCTTTTTCACCTTTACATTCTCCTCCTTATTTAGAGTTTTAATTATCAAGGGACTTCTTGTATTTTTCCATCTTACACTCCTTCCAAAAAGGCCTTGCTTCACCGAAAATCCAACACTTATTCATATTTTTCCTAGTCATAGATCTATTTTTACACATAGAGTGCTTCCCTCGACATGAACTTATTCAATCTCAACCTTGATGCTACCTTCCATATCCAAGATTCCACTCTGCAATCTAATCACCATTTAAAGCAAAGGAAACCAAAGCACCTTTATGAGAAACCATAATTTTCATACCATATATAGAGATTTTATACAAACATGCATGCAATAAAGTAAACCAAAGATGCAAAAACAAGTAGATCTAAATGGAAGATTAATATTGACATGATGTTTATCCTAGGAAAACCATTTTACTACAAGATCTAATCAAAACCTTTGTAATTGTATAAACATAAAATCAACTTACAAATACCATATAAAGCCATCTATGATCTGAATAACGACTAAATACCAAATACAACACTCAACCATGTTCTTGCTTGTAGTCTATTAATGCTAATCATGCTCTACCTTCAACTTGTCAACATTTTTTTCACTTAACAATATCTATGATAGCAACATGGCCCTTAACTTTGGCTACTCCAGCCTCTATAACCACCTATGAATTTTTAGCTAAGATCTACATCGATCTTGTCACCATTCAACCTTTAACTTATGAAAAATGTTCTACACTAAACCATCACCTAGCTAGCAACATCTAGATAATCCATCCTCTGCAACCATGGCTACTTCTAGAAACATCTTTAATGAAAGAGAATTATCTTAAATAGAAGTGCATCTACTTAAAACAACCATTTCTTGGACTGCAAGTATTTTAAGAGATGAGTCTTTCTAATATTAGGCTTTAAATTACATCCAATATTTTTATGGCTAATTAATGTTTTAATCTAATTAAATATTAACTATATTTAACATTGTGCTTTACTTATCTACAACACCAAAAATAGTCCAACCTCCTAAACCATCAACATCATCGAAATATGGAACACATATTCCAATAGATTGAAAAGATTTTATAGAATCACTAGTCTAACAAAATGATGTTAATAGACCCCTCATCCTTAACATATGCCCATTAATTTTCTCCTTCTTCCTTTTCAACTAAGTGCTATTGCCAAAACCCTTTTTGCTACTCCACCTCATATTTAGATGCATTGATATTTTGTGTTCATTCATATTAATCATTATGATAATTGTGTTACATTACTTGCCCAAGTAAACTATTGTTATATTATTTTATTTTTTTATTTAGAAAATACGTATATTAAAATGAGTTATAATTATTTAAACAAAATTTTACAACAATTACATTGTCCTACAATATGGATTTGGTTTTTAAATTAGATTAGGTAAAAACAATATTTTGAAGGGATTGAGAACCCTATACAATTGAAAGATAAGCATCAAAGCACAAAAGAGAAACATTAAGGAACAGGACCCCACGGGCCCAAGGAGAAATAACCAAACATGCCAATACCTAGAAATATGAAAGTACCAAAATGTAAGAAGGACCCCGCAAAGTAGAATAGTCAAAACAACTTGGCCTCGGTACCCAAGTGGTCCTAACAACCTAGGACTTTCCCTTTATGAGATTTAAGGGTCATTTTGAGAGGAAAATTTCCAACTTTACCTTTCTTATTGTTGTTCACAATGTTCCAACCGTCCCCCATTAGTATCTACATTCTCACCCAAGTGGACAAAAAGAAAAATTTCATGTTTGAGTCTCAGAAGAATCCAAAGATTTCAGCGGAGAAGCTTTGCCCTTTTCTTGCATCTTGTTGTGATTAAATATCCGGATTAGTTGTGGGAATGACATCGCCCCTTGCTCATCCATTTTCTCACACTTCTTCTCTACCTAATTTCCTAAATGGCTATCTGAAACATCAATACTATCATTGTCTACCTCAACATATACCACTAGGTTATTTGGATTAAAATTCTTCCACCACGAGACCCACGCCTTAATCACTTTCTTGATGATTTGAAAATCGAAGGTAGGTGACCAAGGTAAAAACATGTTCTACGTCTAAAAGGTAGAGCTTCAAAATCAAAAATTTGAGTCCATATAGAATCCATAACTTTCATTTCCATTACGGCTAGGAAATGGGCAGTCATATCCAAATCCACCACAATGTAGGTGAATGTGGTATGATCAAAAGAATCAGTCCTAGGATCAATAGCTAAGAATTTACCCAAAGCGTTCCCTATAGCCTTGAAGCGCCTTCACTTCGAAATGCAAAGACAAATAGCACAACCTTATCCACACATGTTTGATAGTGAAAGTTTCAGTTATGGGATTAAAGTGAGGAAACCAAGGCTTCATGAGAAGTAGATGTGACTAGTATTCCCAATTTTTCCAAGGATCAAATCCCTATCAGAGGAGCTATCAAACACTCCTATGAAAATACCTCTAGGAGAGGGGTAGATGTTGACTTTACCCTTAATAAGGGAATGCCATTATTCAAATATCTATTTGTGCGAGGTTGGAAGGCAAGGGCAACAGTTATGAACCTACAAATTGGTTGACAATTTTGATGGAGCTCAACAGATTCGAAACCACCTTTCCAAAGGATACAATAGGAGTTGACTTGGTATAAGCCATGGTTTTAGCAGGCCTAATCCCATAAGATCTAGCCACCTCTAGCAAAGAAATGGTCTCCCCCTAGTACGGACCTATACCCTTGCTTCCCTGAAGTGCCCTACCCACCTCAACCGCTCTCCTCGTGATCACCACCATAAATCAACATGGAAGAAAAAGAGGTGTTCCCATGGAAGTACCTTCATCGCCCATCGAAGCAATCAAAGAAGAAGAAAAGGGGCCGAGTAGGAAAAAAAGTAGCCATTGTTAGAAACACCTTCGTAACAAAAGGAAAAAGTAGGAGTTGTCCCCATCTATCTCTACCACCATACATTTGTTTAATGAGGGCCATAACATGACTACTCACCTAAGACTATTCAGCTAGGAAAACAATAGGGAGGGAGGTCTTTAACACATCCCCAAAGGAGCCACCGCCACCGCTATCTACCCTCGATCCAAAGTATAAAAACCATTGTCGCGCTTCCCGGGAGTTAGGTAATCCACTATCAAACCCATGCATCGTCTTTGCTTGGCTAGGGTTTCTCAATGATTTTAATTTATATGTCTTCGAGTTAGATGTCTTCTATTTAAGATGGATTTTTTTAATTTTATATATGGAATCGATTTTCCTTCTTATTTAAGATTGATGTTTTAAAAAAAAAAATTATAAGTGCAAATACTCAACGAAAATTGAATCGACCAATGGCCCATTGGTGAAATTTCTTGCTCAAAAAGAGCCCACCACGGTTCAATTATTGGTGAGGCAAATGCCTAGAAATACCATAATAAGGGATGAGGTTGGGATCGTGCCCTAGGAGAATTTTGCGAGAATAGAAACCCCTCAATCCTTAGCATCTAATCCTAATAATGTTGTGCACCTCACCGCAAAAATAACAGCTCAATAAAAATTCCATCAACAAAACGTCACTATAATGTACTTGATAAGACACTTTATAATAGCTCAAATCATTGACAACACTATGTATCCCAAATATAATAATGTAAGAAAAAATATCCCAACTAAAAATAGTTATGCATGAAGGATGGAATTTTAAGAAAAACCATTATAATTTTTATTTACTTCATGAAGTGTTCTCGTCGTGTCCTGGGAACACATCTGTAATATTGAATTTCATATTCGAAAGGTACATGAGTTATTGTAGATGATGAATATTTTGATTACCTAAAAATTTATGGATTCATTGTTCCTTAAAAACAAAAAGGTGATAATAAAAAAATTTAGTGGATAAAAATTATAATATGGGAAATTGAAATTGTTATCTTACTAACTCGTTAATTATATCGTAAGGGGTTCTTTAATGGGATTATTTTTTCTTGGTATATTATTTTAACAAATGATTATTTATGAAGAAATTTATACGATCTTTTTCTTGATGTGATTTCTTAAAACTTATATTCAACATGGACGGGAATGAGAGGCATGTTGAGTGGCAAAGTGGTTTTCAAATTTATGTGGGTGATCTATTAGGAGGGGTCCTGGATGCTAGGTTGAATTCTTTAAAGGATAGGAAGAGGTATTGGGGTATGCGAGCCTCTCCGGGAGGTATGTGTCTCCGGCCCTTCCCTTACTCCACCGAATCTGATTTGGTAGCAGGGATGAGCCAACTCTATTGGTGCCAGAGATCTGTAAAAAGAGCATGTAATAGATATGATATCACTCTGCTTCAAAGGTTTATAGGTATTAGATCCAATGTTGACCTTATGAGGGCCTGAGATAGAAGGAAATGGGCTCTTAAGGGTAGAATTTATGTAATGGCCATATCAAATCAATCATTCCTAATCCAGTTTAGCAGGGACGATGAATATCTCAATGCCATAAATGGGGGACCTTGGATTTCTGGGAAGACTATCTTGCACCTGGCCAAATGGTGACCTGGGTTACATATGAAATTTTTGAAACCTAATGCATTCCCAATTTGGGTGAAACTCCCAGATTTGGCTCTTGGGTTCTGAGATGTTGAAGTGTTGAGAGGAATAACTAATGCCATTGGATATTTGTCGGTCATTGATCCAACGAATCTCACCGAGAACAAGGTTGGTTTTTGAAAGATTATGTGTTATTTTCTCCTCTCGGGAAAAAGCTACCTATGTCCATCCCTCTTTGCTCAAGTATTGGGGGTTTTTTTGTAGGAGATTCAATACAAACATTCCCCTATGTTCTGTGTCAAATGAAGGTCTATTGGTAACAAATCTTTTTCTTACAAAGGTGCAACTTTGGATTAGAGGTTGAAGCCCTCGGTTCAAGATGTGGATGGCGTGTCTAGCACGAGTGTTGTTCCATAGTTTGTTGTCGGTGGTGTAGGGAAAAATGAGGGGCTTGCTTTTATGGCAGATGGGTTTGGAAAGGCTTTTGTTCATGTGCCCCTTACTTCTCCTATGGGCCTACCTCCTATCACCACCGGCCTCAAATAAGAATCCTACACCTTAGATGATAAGAGTGAAGCATATAGTTGGTCTTCCATTGACTTGTATGTTCACATCGATGAGGAAAGAGAGTCTGTTGCTGGAATAGGGGAGGAGGATGACTCGAGGCTAGAAAGAGTTTAGATGAAAGTTATTACCCTCTGATCCAACAGAACAATTTCTCAAAATTGTGGATTTGTTTGAGAAACGAGATGGGAGTTTTATAAAATTAAATTAAGGATCTGAAAGACACAAAAAAAAACTAAGGTCACCATACCTGAAAATATTAATTCGGATGACACGGATTCACCTGGAGGGAAAATTGGAGGTTGTCCCGGAGATTACAAAGGAGGTTAAATCGAATATTAGATCATCTCGAACCCCAAATCGATCCAGATTCCTTAAAGATCCTTAACATTTGGGAGGGCACAAAATACAAATAATACATCAAGGAGACATTTGGAGTTAGAGGTGATCCTGACGATGGATGGCACATTGTGCAAATCCAGAAAATCTAAAAGGATTTTTGACTATCTCGTGGACTATTTGTGGCTTTTGGGGAGGGCTTTCCTCTCCCTAGTTTCTTGGTTGAGGTTTTGGTTTCTCTGCGTTAAGCTTATTTGACTTCCTTAGAGGTCCGTGTTCTTCTTCTTACTCATTTTTTGTCCTTTTACGATGCATATTTATTTGTTCGACTTCTAGGACCCCGCCACTTATTTTTTCCTTATCTAATAAAATTTTTATTGGTGTGATTTCAAACAAGCTATTACTTTTGAAGAAAATTATTACATATTATACAATACATATTAATTTTAGTACAAAATTGTTTACTTAATGTATAATATATATAAACTCTAAACTAAATAATAGCTCCATGAAAATCACTTTCCCAATAAAATTTAATCGTTGTAAACTTTTTCTCAAGTTTTTTTAACCAATGTTTCTATTTTATACTTATGAATTTTCCATAAACAAAAAATTCTAAACTAAATCTTGAAGAATAGTCCCATGCAAATCACTTTCCCAACAAAGTTTAATTATTGTGCATAAACAATAAATTCTAAACTAAGACCTAAATAATAGTCCCATGAAAATCACTTTCCCAACAAAGTTTAATTATTGTACACATTATATTTAATTATAGGAATTCTTATAGTGAAATTGTTATTTCTAGAGTATTTCTTTAACCAATATTTCAATTTTCCGATAATGATTTTTCAAGAAACAAAAATTCTAGAACAAAACCCTACATAATTATCCCATGAAAATCACTTTCTCAACAATCTAGAATTATTGTACACATTATATTTAGTTACTTGATGTCTTAAAATGATAAGGTTTCTATTTTTTAATTATGATTTTTCCATAATGAAATATAATTTTATGATAAAAATGTAAACCTTAATTAAATAAATAAGAATAATTAGATAAATCCTAATGTCATAATTGTTTTGATAATTATGGCAATCAAACAAAGTCTTACAATAAATTTTTTATGTTTATGGTTGATGAATATTATTTTTAATTTTCTATGGATTTGGAAACAAAAATCTTTGCAAAAGACTCGCATTCATCTCAATTTTATTAAATACTCATTCAATTTTCAATCAACAAGGAGATTATATTACCTCTTCATTGGTTGATTTATTTTCCATAGATTTTACAAGATTGAAGCACCCTATAAAACACTTATATTTCCCATAGATTTTACAAGATTGATGCAGCATATGAAATACTTAGAAGGTTGTTTTTATTGTGCCAAATGTTCAAAATTTCAGAAAATTTCATGAACATTTCCAAAATATTTGCATAATGATATATATTTTCTGAGGATCTAACTCACTATTCTTTATGTTGGAAATGAGGTGTCTCAACCTTGCTGTTTGATTTATTCATTTAAGATTTTCCTATAGTTGTTTCACATTGTCGGTGTTTGAAAATAAGTTGTCAAAAGATGCCCATATGATAGTATATCATGGAAGGGCTATTTTTAGAGATATTATGACAATTTTTATGACATATTTGAGGGTCAGAAATCAGGAGAATATTGTGAACGTGAGAGCCTAATTTTAGACTCGAAATATTTCCCTTTAATGCAATCCACCTCATGAGAGGTTTTGCACATGGTTTTGTAAACCACATATGGTTTCTTATATAACCGAGAGGTCTATAAATTGAAGGTTTGAGGAATAATTTGTGTGGTGAGTTTTGCAAGTCTTGTTGAGTCGAATGCAACCTAATTCTTCCATAATTATTTTATTGGTGATACTCGTGTAATAAAATGTTCTAACAATGTATGTAATCTTGTTAATGGATTTGAAATACATTGAGTGGGTTTTTTGAGTGTGGGGTTTTTTTATCTGAAAGGGTTTTCCCCACAAATAACTAGTGTTTTTGTTAATTGTTCATTTTCTTGTTATGAATGTGCTACTAGAATTTTTGTAATTGCTTGATTAACTTTTTAACATTTTTTTACATAATATCTCTCCTCAAGATTGACATAGGAAGTTGTTCCACTACTCTAATTTCCTTACAAGTTGTATCGAGCATGGTCACCTTTGGTTTCAGTTTTGGGTTATTGGATTTTTTGTGATAATAAATATTTGAGTGGGAGCTTCTGCAGAGGATACTTTATGATCTTGTTGCATATATTTTTCAAATGACGAGCACATATGAGAGATTTGAGGTAGCTAAGTTTTCTAGCATCAAATTAGAAATGTGGAAGTGAAGATGGAAGATATGTCGATTGGTTGGGATATATGGGATGCAAAGTGGATGAAAATGTCCATTTGTCTACGATCCAACTTTTGCTACAAAATATGATGTAATGGATAGAAAAGATAAAGGTATCATTAGACAATGTGTTGCAGATTCAATCCTAATAAATGTTCACGATGAATCCACTTCGAAGAAGATTTGGAGGAATTTTGGTGCAATATACCAAGTCTAGTAAATAAGGTTTCTTGATGAAGAGGTTGTATTCCTTGAGAATGGAAGAAGATGGAAAAATATATGAGAATATGGAAAAATTCAATAAGTTGGTGACCCAATTGACTTCGATTGGGGTTAAGATGGAATAAGAAGAAATGTGCCAAACCTTGTTGTGTTTGTTTATAGACTCATGGGATTACCTATTCATGGACATTGTGAGCACTTTAGTCTCTCTAAAGATAGAGAATGTTGTTGGTTCTCTAATCTCCAAAGAGATGAGAAGGAAGGTATCTTTGAATTCCAAAGAGGATTTGAGTGTTCAAGGAAGACCAAAATAACAAGCCAAAGATGAGAAGAAACATGGCCATTCCAATAATACTTTGGGAGATCAAAATCTCATGGTAAGTCGAAAGTGATATGCTGCAACCGTGGTAATCCGATGTATTTGGTCCCGTTAAGGTTACTTATATTGCTAAATTAGTTTATTATGTTACTTTCATTGATGATTTTAATAGGAGAACATGGGTATATTTTTTAAAGAGTACTTCTAAATATTTTAGTAATTTCAAGGACTTGAAGGTTATGGTTGAAACTTAGACTAGAAAGAAAATTAATGTTCGAGAACCGATAATTGTGAAGAATATTGGTCTCGCAGACTTTGATGATTCTCGTATAGATTGCAGGATTAAAAGAAAAAGACAACTCCGTATTCACCGCAGCGGAATGAAGTTGTAGAAAGAATGAACATAACATTTATAAAAAGGCTAGGAGCATATCGAGGGAGATTGCTTAGAACAAAATTTTGGGTTGAAGTTGTTGCGAAATTTTTATTCGATAAATAGATCTCCTACATTAGTGCTTGTTTATAAAACACCAATGGAGGCATGGTCGGGTAAAAATCCTTCATTTAGACATATGATAGTTATTATTGTGAGGCATATGCACATATGCCTAAGGAGAAGAGAAACAATTTAAATTCTAAGGCTATCAAATTTATCTTCATCGCCACAACAAAGGTGTGAAAGGATACAATATTTGGGACCCCGTTGCACAAAGGTTAATTCATTCCGAAAGTGTTATTTTAAGAGATACTAAATATTCAACTATTAATTTTCAACTAAAACAACATAAATAAATTGAACAGATAAAGGATTTTTTTCAACTTCCTTTTACACCCGAGAAAGTTGAATCGAGACCCCAAAATAAACAAGAATTCAAGGATAGCTCATCAAGCTCTGAATCTTTAGAATATGAAGAAGAGGAGGAAGAAGTTGAAAAATCTCTAGCTCATCTTGTTCGGAGGTCTACAAGGTAATGAAAACCACCCGAAAGGTATGGGTATTCACTTGATGATTGGAAGTGTATATTTTCTTTGAGTACTAACATTGATGAATAAATATTTGTACAAGAGGCTTAGGGTATGAATGATGTAGAGTCTTGGAAAATAACCATGGATGGAGAAATTATAACTCATAAAAGGAATGTTATATGGTACCTTGTACCATTTCCTAAAGGTCGAAAACCTATTGGATGTAATCGGGTGTTTAAGAAAAAGATTGGTTTAGATGGAAATGTTGAAAAGTATAAGGCACAATAGGTTGTGAAGGGTTACCCTTAGGTTGAGAGGTATTAATTACGCTGATATATTTTCTCCTATTGATAAAATGACATCCATTCAGTTTTATTCTCTATCGCAGCATCTTACGACCTAGAGGTTGAACAAATGGATGCAAAAATTTCTTTCCTTCATGGTGATTTGGAGGAAGAAATCTATATGACATAGCCAGAGAAATATATGGTGAACGGTAAAATCAAGTTTTTTTTTAAGTTAAGGAAATCCATGTATGGCCTTAAACAAATTCCTAGGATGTGGTACCAAAAGTGTGATACATATGTATTGAGTTTAGGATTTGTGCGCTCTAAATATAATCGTTGTGTATATTTTAAATCGATGGTGATTGTTTCATGGTAATTGCTTTATATGTTTATTACATGTTGTTTATTGGGAAAGGAAAAGGTTTGGTTGTAGAATTGAAATCTCAACTCTTTGCAAAATTTTAAATGAAAGATCTTGTTGTTGCAAAACACATACTTGGGATGGAGATCAGAAGAGATCGTGAGAATAGAAATCTATGGCTTCACCAGAGTAAGTATGTTTGTTCTATTTTTTAAAAGTTCAACATGCGGATGGTAAACCACTTTTTGTTCCTTTTTTTTTTATGATAGGAAAATAGTTTTAATGAAAGGGACTATACCCTTGAACAATAGTGGCTCAGAAGCCGAATGTGCCATTCTGAGTAAAACAACATAAGATCCAAATCAATGAGGACAAAGGCAAGAAGATAGCCTACCAAAACATCATCTAAACCCGCAACACGCAGCGATTAAACAACAACTAAGCAAAAACAACGTAGATGAAGACAGTTACATCCCATTTAAGTTCATCGACGTGCACTCCCCCCATGGAAACCATGATATGATTTTCTACTTACAGTGCACCAATCTGCATTGTTTCCGTCATCCACATCTAAAACCACTTCAAGATTACCATTTAATTTGGGTGAATCAAAATTTGAATTTCGCTCCTCCACAGTTAAAAATGCATTCATTTCTCCTGAATTGACCTTCGTCCTTTTGCCACTATTCACGTTAGCATTTAAAATCACGTGGTTAGGATCTTTGTTAATATTCTGTCAGTTCCCATCCACCATTTTAGGTGCAAAATCAGTCACGTTTTCCTCTGCCTCGAACTAGTTTCCCACTCGGAGGATTCACCATCTTCCTTGTTTGGCGCATCATCTTTTGGATTTTCCCGCTCCTCCTCCACCATTTCAGACTGTCCCACGTGGGCAGAGGGTGCACCTCCTCGCAATGCACTTCGGACCCAGTTTGGACGGGTCAGTCTCAACATCGTTGCAGTCACCTTTGAACAGAGGGCAAGGGATCTCATCGTTGGAACCTTGTAGCTTCCGCTCCTCTTCTCTGTTGCTTCTCCTATCCATTCCATCCTCTGTCCTTGTTGAACATGTGCACAGTTTGGCATGAAAGTTAACCTTCCTGCATCTGGGACAGACCAAGCCGTGGTCATCAGGAACTATGTTTTGCACGAATCTGCCAGTGGGGGAGGACAGTATGATGTTCTCAGGGAGAACAACCCCCACCTCCATGCTAACACATAACCGAGCTCTTATAAGCCTACTTCTAGCCTTTGTTGCAGGCTCCATAGAGATTAACTCTCCCATTGATGTAGCTATGCCAAGTAGGACTTCATCCTCCCAAAATTCCACTGGAAGAGCCAACAGGGAGATCCAGATGGGTAGCTCTTTGATCTGAAGAGAAACCCCTGGCTTCCATCGCTTCAGATGCAGGGTAGCCCTTCCAAACATCCAAGGGGCTACGTTGAGGGCCTTAACCATCTCTTCTTCCTTCGAAAAATTGAAAAGAAGGGCGCTATTGGGAAGGGCAATGATATCTACCCAACAACCCCATTTCTACCCGCACCATTTACGGACTGCATCAATATTGGGTCTGTACCCTGCAAAAGCTCCAATGAGCGCAAAAGAAAACTTGGATTTTGCCTTCTCAATCACTGATGCTGGGACAATAATGCAATGAGCTTTCTCTTCTTCATCCCAGATGGGGGAAAGAGCAGCATTCACTCTAGTGGATTGAGGGAACAACCTAGACGCCCAAGTGCAAGATTCCATGATTCCAAACCTTGAGCCTTTCATAGTGGGAATGAAGATCTCTATTTCACAGTGTCCTTCATCCTCATTGGAGATGGAATACATGAGCAGAGTGCCTTACCAAAGTGTAGTTAGAAGTGTAATGTATAAGACATTTCCAAAGCAAAGTGAGAGTTCTTTCTCGTTCAATGTCTTATCCTAGAAGAGTGCATTGGGATGCGCTTAAGAGTGTCTTTAGATATTTGCGGGCTATAACAGAGTACTCTATATGATTTCATGGCATAGGAGATCAGCATTCCCTGAGTATTCATGGGTTTTTGGATTCAGATTCAGTTGGTGATGTAAATAGTAGAAGGTCCACCAATGCATATATGTTTACTCTTAAAGGTGGTGCAATCAGTTAGATGAGAAAGCAACATGATGTGGTCACTTTGTCAACTACCGAGGAAGAGTACTTGGAAGATACTCATGCTTCTAAAGAAGACATTTGGCTTAAGTATTTGTGTTCGGATATTGATTGAAACAAGGAGCAATTAAAATTTACTTGTGATAGTCGAGTGAAATATACCTTGTGAGGAACCCGAATGTTCATGCCAGGACCAAACACATTGATGTTAAGTATCACTTTGTGAGAGGTATGGGCGAGTATGACACAATGAAGCTGAAAAAGGTAAAGATAGTTGTAAATGTTGCAGAGATGCATTAAATAATCCTATGAGCATAGCAAAATTTAGTTGGTGTTTCGAGTCTATAGGCCTTTCGGCCCTTAGCAATTGATCCATTATTGTATGTTTCCCTTGGCATTCATTTTTGAAAAATAGAATTGTTTTCAATGATATTAAATTGTTTCCATCCATTTAATTTTATTTTGAATTATTTATAATTGTTTGAATCATGAATTAGATCCAATTATTGTTATGTGTTTGATAAAAATGAGTTAAGTAAAGGATGAACTCAAATCTATTATATAAATTTAATCTCGTCCAATCCCAAGAAGTGTTTTTGTAATCCCACTCACTCATTATTATGTACTAAAACATTTTGAAGTTATTTGAAATTTTTGTAAAGATAATGACATCAAGCAAATAGAAATGGAAAACGAATAATTAAGAAATAGAATATATTAGGCAGGTTTTATAGTAGACAACCTTGATCTTGATCTCAACCTTTCAAGTTATATAAATTAATTCATTCTATTTCATTCTCTTCTAATTTATTCAATGCTATGAGTTTTGAGAATTGAGAATGCTTCCATTTCTAATTCAATTTTTAAGGAAATAAAATCCATTGTCAAGTCAATAAAAAATCATCTTGATAAGAACATAGGGTTGATTAGAAATATCTCAAAATATTCTTTTTGGATAAGGATAAAAGGGTTTTTTTTTTTTCCTACGGGCCTATCCAATTACAACGAGGCCTGAAATCCTAGATAAGAAATAAGCACAACGTGAGACAATAAAAAGAACATGGTAAAGAACAACGAACAACACGTAAATAAAATATCCACAAGAAAGATAATGACAAGGATAAAAATGAACAGCTAGTGCAAAGAACACAAGGGTCCCCTAAAATCTTGTAACCCCTATTCTTGATTCTTATAATTCTAGCATAATGAGGAGTAGAATGGTTATGTTCATATCTTTGTGACCAAAAAGGGTTCCACCCTTCTTACCTCTCCTCTTCCTTGTCACCAAAAATTGATCTCGGTGTATTATTTATATCCTTCACCTTCCAAGAAATCTAAAATTTTCAACGTGCTAAGGTTAATTTTTCGATAGTGGTCTTAACAAGGCCTTGATTCTCCTAAGAAACCTAAAGGAATATCTCCTATTTTCTCCCCATGAGACATGTAAATAATAGATGTTTGAGTCTCATCTATACTTGACCTCCTTTTCCAAGGTTTTCCCTTACATTCGAATGTCCAAACCATGAAAAAACAATTCCATCATAAATGCACCCTCATCTAGAGCCACTATCTCCCGTTGGGCATTAGAAATAGTTTTGGTGTAATCACAACACCCTTGATTGGTCACTAGTGAATGGATGAGGTAGTCAGTGTGATTCTTCAAACATGGAGTTATCCTAAAGTGTGGGAATTTGTAATCGGGATAACCCTCCAGATGAAGGTTGGTTCCTATTCCTCTATTCTAATGCACACATTCAAATTGTAGAGGATATACTCTAAAATCTACTCTAACTTGCCAAGGAGACAGGGTTAAGAAGATTACAAGAAATTAAACCTAAACTAATAGAGGTGATGCACAAAAAGGATTACTGAACACCTACTTTGCATGGAGATGGAAACCATAATCAGATTAAGAAGGATGAAAATACACCACAGATCAATCCACTAACCATTAAACATGTAATACAATAACCATGCACAAATAACCAAGATTGCAATGAGAGATCAGAAGAAAGAAATGAACACGAGAGAGGGTTGAAATTCATCCAAAAACTTGTATTATTACTCCAAATATTTGATACAATGCATTACAATGGCCAAGAGGCACAAAATTTCATTACAACTTGAATGGAAGGTTTGAACTCCATAAATTCACTTATAGAAAAGAAGAAGGGAGGGTGTAAAGAAAAATTATCCAACATTAGAACAATGCCCCTCCTTACAATATATAGGAAGAATGAGAGAAGGGAGAGAGAGAAGAAACTCAAAATCTTGAATTAACAAGCCTAAAATGCATTGAATTCACCTACAACAATGTTGGGGGCCGTAAAAAACCCATACCTCCATGTAAAATTCCTTTTAGGCAAGAAAGAAAGCCCATAGCTCATCATTTGGGTAGGTGAGAAATCTGAAAAAGTCCTCTAAAATGGAGGACTCAGTATCTCTTCATTTTGAAATACTTAGTATCAATTAAATAAAGATTAATGAGAGCTTTCCAAAAATTTCTTTGTTGTGTAAATATGAGATCCTGTCAAAAATTTATGGCCATCTCGAAGATTGGGTTGCCATACCGCATTAATTGCAAGTAGTTGGATTTGTTTCTTCGGACTCAAAATGTATCGCAACCTCCGAAATCTGAAATTTTTTACTTTTGGGAATTTTGACTTCGGAGGTTGATGTTATTGTTCATCAACTTGAGCGCGTGAAACCTCCGAAACTTTGAAATCTCAAGTCCAACATTCGAAACTTTTGAGCTTTCCATTTCGGAGATCGGGTTACTATTCATCCGCTTGAGTTAACAAAACCTCCAAAAATCCAAAACCTCAAGTCCAAAATTTAGGCTTTGGGTTTCAAACTCTTACATTTTAGAGGTTTCGGGGTTTTCGGGTTCGGTTTTTGAAATTTCAGGGTTTTTGAGATTTCGGTTTTTGGGGTTTATGGGACCTGTTTATTCATTCGGGCTCATGAAAAATCTTAAACTCCGAAGTCTAAATTTCAGAATTTGGGTTTCAGACCTTCAACATCCCTGATCTATGGGGTCGTTGACTTTGAAAGGGGAGTTGACCCCGAAAACCCTCGTAGCCTTTTTCTGACTTCGGGGTTTCGGACCTTTTTCTTATTTTACCTACTTCTCCTAGCTCCGAAACTCCCCACCTCCAAAGTCGAAAATTTTGGACTTTCAGAGTTTCTTCATTTCTCAAATTTCTCTCTCGCAATTCTTGGTCTCGCTTCAACCTATTCGGACAACCTCAAAATGTAAGCTCCTATGACTGAAACAATCCCTCCATTTCCTCGGTGTGTAAGGTCGTGTTTGTTTAATTTTTCTTGAGGGAAAATTTGATAACGTAAACATTTGGGCCTATATCCACTTCCTTCAAATCTGTCTCGTTTCCCTCCCAATTCAATATGCCAAAGGACACCAAAGGTGTATACCCATGTGTGTTAGCAATATTTTAATATTGTGAACATTATTATTATTGTGCAAATAATGAGTTGGTGACAACTCGTAGAGATCTCTTAGAGAGATTCTAGGTTTGTTGAGTGATTAGTGGATCACGAGATATTCTAGGGAGTAGTTTGAGATTGAAGTTGACTCCTTAAATTAAGGAGATCAATCTTCTATATATTGTAATCTCCCTTGTCTAATAAAATATCCCGAATGAGTTCAAATTTGATATTATTATTATTCGGTGTTTAATCTAATTCTGCAGTGTTTAACAGAGGAGGTTCAGCGAATGTAATTCTGCAGTGTTTATCATTGGTATCAGAGCGAAGTTCATCCTAGGATACTGGAGGTAGCATTGACTTCTCTGCATTGCAGTATGGTGGCTCAGATCTGACAAGAGATCAATCCAAGTTTCCAGCACGTCCCCCTGATCTGTATGCACCCTCTAACAGTGAGCACATCCTCCAGACGTCTGCATAAGGCACGAGTGCCTGGAAATGGACAGACTGTAGGCCGTGTTTTGTGATTTTAACCGTATTTCCTTGCATGTCTGTGCTATTCGTTTTTACAATCATCACCATTTAGATCCATTCAAATATGAGAGTCATTCAGATCTGCACTCAGTAGTTGTTTATGATTTTCATATTGGATGTTCCTCAACACATCACCTGTTTGAATCCTCGTTATTATGTGAAATTAGTTTTGGATTTATAATTTATAGTGGTAGAAGTTGAAGCCTTCCATTTCAGGTATGGATCTATAAAAATACGGCAATCACTATTGTGAGGATCTGCAAACGAATACAGGAGGACACTATCTTGTATTATTATTTGCTATATTCGAGAGTACAGAGAAATGATACAGTTTTCTAATACAAAGATTACATGCACTATAATGGAGGCTTTCCCGCATGGATAAATAAAGGAGAATTGGTTTTGCGTGGGAGGCTTCATAGATCGGGTGCATTGAAGCGCAATCATCTTCTGTTTCAGTTGATTCGGTGTTCCATCGACATACAGACCTGTGATCTGTCCGTGTGGCATCATTTCTATTTCTTCACTTTCATCCACGTATTTCCAGCGATCAAGCAACTCCCTCAATCACATTTGGTTCTCCATGGTTCAATGAACAGAGTTGATATTGTTATTGCCTGTTATTGTATATTTGAAAGATCAAATTTACAGTCTGAGAGATATCTCAGCATTCAGGATCATTTTTGTGTGTGGATCTCGGTCTTTGCGTGAGTTGTGTGCCAGTTGTCTGGATTGGCTGAACCAGCTGTCATCCAGAACAGTTTATACATGCCTTAGATGCAGACCTGTATGTGCATGCACAAAATATAGTCGCTTGACATCTCACAGCAGTTCTAGATTCAAATTTGTAGTGGGAGAACATCTACAACAAGCTCCTGTCTTCTTCTCTCTCATAAAAATGAGCGGTTTAGTTTATTTCTCCAGCCCATAGTATTTTTTTCATTAATAATTGGTTTTAAGTGACAGTTGTTATAAATTTAAATCCCTGGCTATAAGTCGGTTATATAGGCTTCCTAATGCTGTTATTGTCATCATTGTCTAGGAGTCAAAACTTGTCTAGTATTATTGATACTAAAAATACCTTTTATACCTATTAATGTTGTATAAGTATTTTCACTTATCATATAGGTGTCATCGAGTTATTTTAACAGTTGTGTTGTTTGTAAGAGTCGAAAAATTGCTATAAAAAAACGCGTATCGTCCTCGACTATACTTTATGCTAAGTAAGTAGCAAAAGATGGAGGCCGAGGCAACGGAGGAAGGAGGTTGATCGGCGACCTCTTGTCAGGCACCATCGATGAGGCCGCGGTATTGATATGGTGGCCAAGTATTTCAGTTGTGTGTTTGATTCCATTATTGTGTGTTTTATAATAAGAATGTCCTCACAAACTGAATAACATCATAATCACACTGCTTCCTCCAGCTGCTTGCGTGAAATATATGTCCAAAAATAGGGTGTTCTGTCATGCTGAAAGAAACCGTAAGTCACAACTCCAAAAGAGGGGCACAGGTCACCCACCTCCAAGACTGGTTGGATAGAAGTGGATTTCATAACCCAAGCTTATGAAAAATCTACACAACCCCTTGCACCATGACTAACTTCCATAAAGTTTATATATAAGACTTTCAAACCCTCGTAAAGTAGCTCTTGGATCCAAACCTCGTGTTTGGAGATGAGCTGGATAGAATCGAGTGACATGCTTCGCAATGACAGACACTGATGCAAAAATGGGCCTCAATCATTCTAGGGCAAGATTTTGGTGTAGGATCAATAGTAAGGAATGTCCCAAAAGCTTTGGATATACCTAGAATCAATTCAAACTCCTAGAACTTCAAAGGAAAGGCATGAAGCCTTACCTAGATGAGGAAAGCACTTCAAATGGGGTTATCTAAGAAGATACAAGTTGCCCATTTGGCCATATTCAAGATAGTTTTTCCAAAAACAAGGATCCCTCCAATAAAACCCATGGGAAATAATTTTTTTATTAGATAGGGTAAGAACATTTATTTTGAAGGGATCTAAAACCCTGCAGAACTGAAAGATAGACAATAAGGCACAAGAGAGAGACAACAAAAAACAAGGCCCAACAGGCCCAAGAAGAAGCAAATAAATAAGCCAAGAAACCCCAAGCAGGGGAATGCCAAGAGAGAAAGGACATAACAAAGTAGGCCGGCTAAAGAAACTTGACCAAAAACCTAAAGAGAAAACTAAACTACTAAGGACAAACCCCCGTAGAGTACTAAGACTCATCCAAGGAGAAAATTATCTCCCAATAGAAGGAGACAGAGAGGACTGTTTGGATTTTCTAAAGCGAACTTGACACAATCCCTCTTCCTCAAGAGCATGATTAATGATCTCAGCATGATTTCTGAATATGAAGGTGTCAAATATATAACTGTTATAGTGTGAACCTTGCCAAAAATTCAACACTTTGAGTTTATTGGAATCAAAATCCCCAAAAGAAAACTTCTTCAAAAATGGTTTTTGAATATTAAGAACAATTTCTATATTCCCATCAGTTGGGATTTCAACCGGGTTTGCAAAACCATTCTCTTCCTCTGTGGTGTAGCAACTATCATCAGACATCCCTTCATTACTATCACTATCTATGCCTAGCTTGGGACTCTCATGCTGAAAGACCTTTCCTCCTTCCTCATAAAAGCTCCACCGGTCTTCTTCAAAAGAAACTGCTACCCTATTAAGTTTTTCCAAAAGAATAGAGGGTGCTTCCACCTCATTCAGATGTAGGACCCTATTGTGTTCACTCATGGTGCCAACCTTTACTAAAACAACAGAGGCCTAAATCATAGAGCGAAACAAAAAAACCTGCTCTTGATGTCATGTAAAAGTTAACTCTTGAGCACTACCAGTAACTTCTGCCAATTTATTATGCAGCACATTCACCGCCATATATTCAGGGTGGACATGGGGATTTACCCTGCATTGTCACATTACAATGATCTTCCTTTTCTCCTTCCCCATTGGCCTCGTAGCCAGCTAACTTAAAAGGGGGTCATGGGTGATAACAACGGTTTTTGCCTTCCATTCAACACAAAGACCAGAAAAGTTCTCTCCGTGTGACCGACACCCTTACACTTATGGATAGATTAATCTCTCAAAAGAGATAAGTTGAAAATGGATGGAGGAAGATTCATACCGGGTGTTACATTTAGTAGAGAATAAATCAAAACGTGTCATTTTCCATGGATACTACATCAAGGTTTCCCTTGTGTTGCTATTTACATTTAGCTTAACATCTAACTGCATCAATATTTGGGCGGATCCCCACAAAACTACCAAATAATACATATTCATACCTTTTTTATGCTCATTCCACAACAAAGCCTAGGATGACTAAGGAAAGTCTGCCATTGTCTGAGGTAGGAGATATAGGGGAAGAGGAGGGGCATATTTTTTTGCTTCCTAAAATGTGATCAACCCAAGAGACAATCTCAACTACCTTTCCCAACCCACGATCAAAACTCATCTCATGCCCAATGAGGCTCTCCATCCCAACCAACATTTAAAAATCCTCTCACTCACTCCCATCCATTCAATATTAATGAATTAACACTTGTATCTAAAAAAATAAAAACAATCAACAAGTAATTTTTTTCAATATTATCAATTGGTAAATTTATTTATTTTCCTTTTTGTTAATTAGTAAATTTCTTTGCATCTTGGTCAAATGTAACATGCTTCACATATTTCACAAAGTTCTTTTTTATAAATAAAATTTGTTATCCACCCTCAAATTTAATAGAGGTAAAAATAAATGAAATGCTTCCCAAGTTTCCTTTTTATTTGAGATTTGTGAGCCTAAAATACTAACGATTTGGAACTCGTAACTAATACCAATCTCTTATTTATGTCCTATCATTGGAAATATAAAAATAACTCATTAGGAATTGCGCATTTGATTCTTGATAGAGTCAAAAATTTCAATGGATACTCTTCTATGAAGAGTGAGAGGAAAACAAAAAATTATGTGAAAAAAGAGTATCATTACACCGAGTACAATTATAATTATTTTTATGACTTCACATTATAGACAATAAGATAGGAACAAAACATAGTAAAAGGGTGTACTTGCAACACTAAAAAGCATTAAAAATATATTTCAAGTGTTGAATATCTAGTCTAAAACTTTATTTGAAACTTTGTTTTAGTTTATATTTTACTGGATGTGAAAATAATAGATAATAATTACTACATCACAAAGAAACCTAAAATTTGATACACACCACAACTATTTATAATGTTGATAAAATAATGAAATTTGATAAAATTTAATTTAAATTGTAGGGGCTAAAACATATGAAATTACTTTAATATGTACACTCGCAGTTTGAAAGTATATTTTATAAATAATTGGTTGTGTCGTTGTTATTTCCATAGTTTTCGTTCTTAGCATAACCAATAAATATAGGATAGGTTATGTTCCTAGTGCCATTGTCTCTTTATATAAAAAATCTAATCACAGATTATAGTTTAAAATCGAAATTAAAAAAATAAAATTTAGATTTGTTTTTAAGGAGATTAGTACTAGATGTTAGTAAAAGGTTTTTAAGGAGGCCAAGAGTGGATGTTTGTAAAATGTATATTAAACTTTTTCTAGTATGACATTAATGTCGGTGATACTCAAATTTTTAAAATTTAATTTTTGAGAAGGGAACAAATTTTATAATTTTTGCATATGGAAAACATTTTACTATGTTAGTCTTTTTTAGATTTGAACAAATTTTATAATTTTTGCATATGGAAAACATTTTATTATGTTAGTCTTTTTTAGATTTGAAATTTAAAACAAACAACTATTCGGTGATAATAATGTTTTTAGATATCTGGATATGGACTATTACAAACCTTCTTACTATATACCTTATGTTGGGTGCTACCGGTACTTCTACTACCGTGTGTTTTAGGATGCTTTGTGAACCCGGGGTTTTTGATGGGGTTGGCATCGTGACTTAAGATTGTGAAATTAATGGCTATGTGGTTGCTTTGTAGGAAAAATGGTGTTAGGAGCCTTGATTGTTGTCTCGAAGCTCATGTTCGGGAATTTCAACAGTGTATGAGATGATTTCTTGTAATGAATTTGATTCCAAGCCCGAGAACTGTCTCTCGGTCCCTCTAAAGTGGGGTTATCGGTCTTTGGTGGCACCTCTCGCCCCTTTTGGTGGCTCTACATCAAATCCGAATTAGGTCCTTGTTTAGGAATCTTTCAAGGATACGTTGCAGCGATCTATTAATGGAAACATGATGTTAATGGATGCCAATCATAATAATCCTATGGATTATGCAAAATATACCCCATCGCTTGTTTTGATGATGAGGTGGTTCAATATGAAGCTTCCTTTACTAGGAATGGTTTGATATACAGATTCAACAACTTTTTCCAAGTCTCGCCAACACTTCATGCTTGGATTTCGAGGCAATGGGTTCCCTTCTTGGAAGGTAGGTTGGATATTTTCCCTAGTGCTAGGGGTTTTTCATAGTTACATTTTCTCAGTCGGATAGGGATCTTAATTTTTGGAAATTTTTGAATTTTGAATCTCATTTTCTTTTGATGAAACCATGGTTTCCTTTGTTTAACCCAGTCTTAGATACCTTCCATGTTAAGCTAGTGTGGATTCATCTTCTGTATCTACCCCTTCAATTTTGGTCAGATATTTGTTTAACCGCTATTGGTAATACTTTAGGGAGATGCTTAGCTATTGATAAAAACTGATGATTTTGAGCACACAACGTATGCTAGAATCTTGGTTGATATGGATACTTCTGTTGATTTCCCTGTCACTATTGAAATCAAAGTGGAGGATAGAACTTGGTTGTAAAATCTGGTATTTGAAATTTTTCCCTTTAGATGTAGAAATTGCTTTTCTCTTGGCCATCTAGCTTCAAATTGTCACATGATAAAAAAACATGCTAAAGGTAGAATCTCATGGTGTAAGAATTTCAATCCTTGACATTTGGTTGTGAGCGATCCTTAAGATGTTTATTCAGACTATGAATCTAAAAATTTCGCTGATCCAGAAAAGAATGAAGTGCATGAAGGTAGAAAGAATGATGCGAGATGATTTAACATGGTCCCAAACTCTCATGGAATAGATTGTACGTTTTATTCCAATCCATAATGAAAAGGAAAATCCAAATACGAAAGAGGGTTGGACTATTGTGATTAGGAAAAATAAAGGGGCTAGCTCTCTTGTCAAGATGTTGTTAAGATCCAAAGGGAAGGGGTAAAAATATTGAGATAGTTGTTGCTTTTATGTTATTGTTGTTTTGTTTTCTTGTTGTTGTTTTTGGTTTGATCTCCTTTTCCACCGGAAGAGGCAACTTTGCTTGTTCCTCATTTTCTTATCTTTTCCTCCATACTTTGTACGAGGTAGGGCCCCCTTAACCCTCTTTTATAGATAATAAAAAAAACTTAGAATATTTGAATCTTAAAATGGGCTGCTTTTTAGTGATTAACTTTAATTAGAGATTTTTTCAATCTTGAGAATTTATTTTTATCCAGATCTCTGAAATCACATTTTTATTGTGTATTTTTACAAGTGTATCTCGTTTATTAATTTAAAATTTATTCATTATTATATAACAAATAGTAACACATGTATGGGAATATTGTGCTCAATAATCTTTACACAAATGTTTCCATTGATTGTAAATAATAGGATTTTCTTGCCTCATATTTACAAATACATTTTTGATGATATATTTATTCCTTATCGAGGTAACTTTGCACCAATTGGTGCAATTTCTAGTTATAATTTATTTTTTGTTTTGAATCACGCTTTACATGGTGAATGAACCCTCTACATAAATGTTACATACCAAATTAGATATTCAAAAATGGTGGAAGGAAAGGTTATACGTACTAGAGTAATAGATTTTTTTGTCTCTTTTAACTATGATCTTTTAAAATATAGTTTTTTAATCCTTATGTATCTATAGTCAATTATTAAAATTTTAGTAAATTTGAATAATCCAATATTTGTGAGCATGTTTATTTTTAATTTAGATTTTAAATATTAAATTTATTGTCTAGTTATTTAAAAGTTGTTTTTAGAGATGTCAATTAAAAATAATTAATACTTTGGCTACAAGGTAAAGTTTAAAACACTTTTTGTCCCATAAATATTTCTTTGAACATTACGTTAGTGTAGTTAAAGTGACACACTTTTCTAAAATTCAATAGAAAATATATGAAGAAGGTAATAATATTATTAATATAATTAAAACTTCATAAAAATGCAAGATAGAAACTCTAACATTAATATCTCCTTTGATGGCTCTTTTCACAAGTAATTATATACACCATTCAAATCAATAAATATATTTTTATCATGGATATATTGTTTTCTTTTATATAGTGTCTTTACAAAAATCTAAATTTTATTTAATCGTAATTATAAAATATATATGCTTGGATTATTATAATTATACAATTAATTATTATTTTGGAATTATTATATTATTATATTCTTTAATGAGATCACTTTCCCTATGAATTAATATAGACAAGATGAAACAAGGATGGGAGTGGGAAAAAAATTCATAAAATTAGATGGGAAGGAGGAGGATCCGGGTTCTGGTCGTCCCTCCTCCCTCCTCCTTCCTCAAAACATAGCAAATAGAGAATTCAAGGATTTATGGGATGACCAGATGGCGGCTCCTAGTGATGGCATGGGTAGATTGGCCACGTCCTCTTCCCTCATCCCTTCCCGTGATGTTGAGGGCCCCCGTATTTCTGTTTTTGATGATTATCTTGACATATTTGAGGATAGATATAAATTTTCTCTATAGGGAAGGTTTGTGAGAACTTGCCTCAACATTGACACTATGAGAAGCAAGGCAGAGAAGAAATAGAGGCCAAGGGGAAATTTAGTGGTTGTATCCATCGCCGACTTAAAGGTCAGGAGCGGCCTAGGCAATATTTTGAGTGGGCACCCTCCTAAAAAAGTTATTTAATATTATTTTTCCATAAAGTAAATAAATAAAATATGTCTATATTTTTGTATTCTTAAATTTACATCATGGTCATAATAAAATAATAATAAAAAATATATTATTAAATTATCATGCAAAGGATGAAAAAAATGTGGATGAAAAACATTAGTCATAGGAGATGCTCATAATGCAAAAAATACAATGCTTCTTACAAGTCTGATTTAGCCATATCAAGTAGGTGATAGGAACTCTATCCTGAAATAAAGCACCATTTTTTTTGCAAAGAAGCAAAAATGTTTTTGTAGCTCCCGTGGTTTTGTGAAGAGTCATAGTTGGACCAGGCCTACGGATTCCTCCATAACAAAATAATAAAAAATTTTCCCAAAAAATTAAGAATAGAAAATCAAATACTTTTTTCCTTTAATTATACTCACCTCTACTAGATACACTAGCAACATTATAAAAATACATTAACCTTTTTGTAGAACAAATTACACACCTACATAATCTGGAGCTACATCAGAGAATGGGTAACAATACCAAAAAAATCATATGTGCTTATAAATATGTGATATTTTCTTTTACTTGCAAAAATATTACAAAACCTTTTTAATGTGTATGCATGAAATTTATGTTACTATACAATAATATCTATAAATGGGTTGATCAATATTAAGTCTTCAGAAAAATTATTTTAAAGTTAAGTTCTAAAATTAACCGACAAAAAGGAAATTTTTAGATTTAGGTGCCCCTAATTGTTGGCGCCCTAGGCAACTACCTAGTTTGCCTAAGGCTTAATCCCCCTCTGCTTGTATCCTTTGCATATGAGTCCTTTCTTTTTCTTTTTTATTGGAAGAAGAATTTCTTAGAATTTTACATAAGTGCAAAATGGTTCTTTGGAAGAATAATCTTGAATCTAGCCAAATGGACCCCGTAAAAACTAGTTTTTCTTGGTATCTCATTTCACAATACTTTTCATGTGTGGTTGAGGCATCATGCTCTTCCTCTTGATTTTTGGTCATTTGATGTGATTTTGGGAATTTCCAAGGATTCCCCCTTCCCCTTGTTATTGATCCCACCACCAAATATTTCTCGAAATGAGCCATGATAGATTTTTCATTAGTATGTATGTTTATAAACTCACCCTTTCCTCTATTAGGCTCAAGAAAAAACAAGGATTTTCGGTTTATGAGTTGTTTTTCAAAGGAAGTAATACCTTATGTGTTAATCACATGTAAGTAGGTCATGGTTCTGGGAACTGTGAAGCTCAGAGGGCCTATGTACAAAGGATGGATCGAAATGAGCTAATATGGGTTGGATTGATGCTACAAAGGCACATAATAGGATGGCCTAGAAGGTTTCTTATTTTTACTAGGAGTACATGCCTTGTGACTAGGCTATTTGACCTTCAAACTAGCAGTGGAGCCATTTGGCATTGTAAGCACATAACAAGATGCGGTTCAATCAGGAGGAGTTGGAATGAAGATCATTCAAATCAAGTAATTATATACACCATTCAAATCAATAAATATATTTTTATCATGGATATATTTATATACACCATTCAAATCAATAAATATATTTTTATCATGGATATATTGTTTTCTTTTTATATAGTGTCTTTACAAAAATCTAAATTTTATTTAATCGTAATTATAAAATATATATGCTTGGATTATTATAATTATACAATTAATTTTATTTTGGAATTATTATATTATTATATTCTTTAATGAGATCACTTTCCTATGAATTAATATAGACAAGATGAAACAAGGATGGGAGTGGGAAAAAAATTCATAAAATTAGATGGGAAGGAGGAGGATCCGTATTAATTACAGGTCGAATCCCTCCTCCCTCCTCCTTCCTCAAAACATAGCAAATAGAGAATTCAAGGATTTATGGGATGACCAATAATATCCTAGTGATGGCATGGGTAGATTGGCCACGTCCTCTTCCCTCATCCCTTCCCGTGATGTTGAGGGCCCCGTATTTCTGCTTTTGATGATTATCTTGACATATTTGAGATAGATATAAATTTTCTCTTACGAGGAAGGTTTGTGAGAACTTGCCTCAACATTGACACTATGAGAAGCAAGGCAACTTCCTAGAAATAGAGGCCAAGGGGAAATTTAGTGGTTGTATCCATCGCCGACTTAAAGGTCGAAAGCGGCCTAGTAATATTTTGAGTGGGCACCCTCTAAAAAAGTTATTTAATATTATTTTTCCATAAAGTAAATAAATAAAATATGTCTATATTTTTGTATTCTTAAATTTACATCATGGTCATAATAAAATAATAATAAAAATATATTATTAAATTATCATGGAAGGATGAAAAAAATTTTGTGGATGAAAAACATTAGTCATAGGAGATGCTCATAATGCAAAAAATACAATGCTTCTACAAGTCTCATTTAGCCATATCAAGTAGGTGATAGGAACTCTATCATTTCGAAATAAAGCACCTTTTTTTTCCAAAGAAGCAAAAATGTTTTTGTAGCTCCCACTGGTTTTGTGAAGAGTCATAGTTGGACCAGACCTTACTAAGGATTCCTCCATAACAAAATAATAAAAAAATTTCCCAAAAATTTAAGAATTGAAAATCAAATACTTTTTTTGACCTTTAATTATACTCACTGTCACCTTTTGATACACTAAGAACATTATAAAAAATACATTAACCTTTTTGTAAAACAAATTACACACCTACATAATCTGGAGCTACATCAGAGAATGGGTAACAATACCAAAAAAATCATATGTGCTTATAAATATGTGATATTTTCTTTTACTTGCAAAAATATTACAAAACCTTTTTAATGTGTATGCATGAAATTTATTTTACTATGCACAATATCTATAAATGGATTCATCAATATTAAGTCTTCAGAAAAAATATTTTAAAGTTAAGTTCTAAAATTAACCTACAAAAAGGAAATTTTTGGATTTAGGTGCCCCCTAATTAGTATGCAACCATTGGGCCCTAGGAAAATACCTAGTTTGCCTAAGGTTTAATCCCCCTCTGGTTGTATCCTTTGCATATGAGTCCTTTCTTTTTCTTTTTTTATCTTGAAGAAGAATTTCTTAGAATTTTACAGAGTGCAAATGGTTCTTTGGAAGAATAATCTTGAATCTAGCCAAATGGACCCTGGAGTTTTTCTTGGTATCTCATTTCACAATACTTTTCATGTGTGGTTGAGGCATCATGCTCTTCCTCTTGATTTTTGGTCATTTGATGTGATTTTGGGAATTTCAAGATTCCCCTCCCTTTTATTGATCCCACCACCAAATATTTCTCCGGATGAGCCATGATAGATTTTTCATTAGTATGTATGTTTATAAACTCACCCTTTCCTCTATTAGGCTCAAGAAAAAATAAGGATTTTCGGTTTATGACTTGTTTTTCAAAGGAAGTAATACCTTATGTGTTAATCACATGTAAGTAGGTCATGGTTAGTCCAACCTTAGTTAAGCTCCGAGGGATCCTATGTTTCAAAGGATGGATCAAATGAGCTAATATGGGTTGGATTGATGCTACAAAGGCACATAATAGGATGGCCTAGAAGGTTTCTTATTTTTACTAGGAGTACATGCCTTGTGACTAGGCTTACTTCGCTATCACGCCTATGGTTGATGGAGCCATTTGGCATTGTAAGCACATAACAAGATGCGGTTCAATCGGAGGAGTTGGAATGAAGATCATATTTTTACCACCATGTGACTTCATGGAAAAAGGAAAGATGGGTAGGGATAAGGAAAGGTACGAGCCTAAATTTATGTCGTAGTTGGTGACTAGTGTTACGCTATGGCATACGATGACACCCTTATTTTGGGGCTATGTTTGGAGGATGAAGATGGATGCATCTCCATGACTTAATTTAATGGTCATCCCCTATTATCTTATCTTAGACTATTTCATCTTTATTTGATGGCACGACTTCAGGTGGGCCCAATTAAGGATTCCTTTGCAAAATAGGTGGAGATTGGATGAATAGTGTTCCTTGAAATTGGCCCTAATTGTTAAACCTTCATAGGAAAAGAGATGGAAACATGGAATTGATGAAGAGATGATATTTAATGGAAAATCAAGTGATTTCTGGTATGGAATCTTGATATTTGTAAGATTCTTAGAATGTCATCTTTTTGACATGTAAAATGGTGACCCCCTCCGATCGATCCCGATTCTCTTAAGATCTTTAATGTCTAGGAAGGTCCTCATTACGGAGGGTCGATGGGTACAACCTAATAAAGGACTACATTAGCATGAATTTTGGCACGTAGAATGATTACGTGATGAATATGATGGATGGAATATGGTACATAATAGAAAATCTAAACTCAAGTAAATCATGGTTACGCCCGTTGTTGATTGTTCTTCTCTTTGTTCTATGAAGTGCTTTTTTGTGTTTTAGATGTAACTTGGATGCTTGTTTTGGTTTTATCTTGTTGGTCCTTTCCTGAATATCTCCACCTTGTGCTTCTTTTAACCCAAGTAGGGCCGAGAGTCAAACAACGTTTACCCTCAATAAAAAAATTTAAGACCCATATTTTTTAATCATCTTTTTTGAACATAAATATAGGATAATAATCCTTATAATGAGGTAGATAATTAGGTTGAAAGATAATTCTTAATGTTATGGTCTATGTCCTTATAACAATTTGTTAAATTAATTTTTGATAGAAACTAGAAGTTAGGGAACAACGAGAAGATGTTGGATGTTTATTTATATATAAATGTGTAACACATAACATGACGCAACATGTCATCACCAAGGATACAACTAACACTGTGAACAACTTGATACAAGGATGGCCATAAAGGCAGCACGGAAACGTTCACACCTATCAAGGACAATTTACTTTTCTTTTTGACAAGACAACATAGAAGTCCAATCACAGAACACACTTACAGTTAGGGCCAACCACAATGAGATATTCTTGAGGGTTATTTATTTTAAAAGGACATCTTGCAATTCTTAGCTTACGTTTTCAAGGAGGCTCAAGATATGATTCATACAATTCATCTTACCAAGCTAAGTTTATTCCTTTGACACTGAGTAATTATCTTTAAATCTTCTCTATTATGACATTTATTTGCTTAATTCATTTATCAAGAAAAAGGAGTATTTAAATTCCACAAGGCCATCTGCTCACCACTAACGCTACTAAGATTCGTTCTTGCCCACAAGACAACATGGTTTTAAGTTCAACACACTTAAGAGAAGAGATACAAGGTGCCTTGAAAAGGGTTAGAGGGAGAAGGTCGAGATGAAACATCTTTAGGACCTCATTAGTTATTGCCAGTATTTAATTGAAGCTAGGGCTCTTAACCAGAATTATCAACAACTTTACTTAGGCTTCGCTAAAAGTATTAACAAGGAGTAAAAATTTACTTTCCAAATGGCGGTGAGAAAGATGGTGAGGTCTCCAATTTGTTTTCTCTGGCTTATTAAATCTTATCATCTTCAAACAACTAACAGTTCATTTCACCTTAGGGTCATTTTACAAATTTCACCATAAAAGGAATAATGTTCACTAGAGGAGCTAGGGTTATCATGTTATAAAGTTTACTTGCAATGATAGTCTTGCCCTTGTTTACTTAAAGAATTTCTTGCTCTCAAGTTGGTGACCCCTACGTTACTTTATTTGAATACAACTTTTAATTTAACTTCCAGAAGTATTAAACAATCCCATGTTAGTTTACTTATGACACTTTATTACTAAGTCATGTCAAGGTTTAACTCAAAATTTATTCTCAAGGCAAGGTTGTAGCAACACTCATTTACAAGAACAAAACAAGATTACATCAATTCTTAAAATACTGATACTCCAACAAAGTCACTCAACAACAATAACCAAATTTTCTTATAATTTCAATGATGGTCAAACAATACAAGGTTTCCAAAGTTCAGATGACAAAGTCCACAATACTTTATACTAAGACATTAATCCTCTTTTAAACTTTCCACTGGACGTTAACAATAGTTGAACAACATAAAAAGGTTTCGAGCAAAGGAACTTCTCAACTGAGGTTGATGACAAAAGTCTACAAATCTATCCCTCATCTACACGCAAAATCCATCTGCAGAAAATTTTCTACAAGAGTCAGTTCACGAGAACTGAGCAAGATAAGGCTACACAAAACCACCATAACTATTATCTAACAATACCACGAAAAGGAAGCACTTTATTACAAGAATTGGTTCAAACCTCTAAACACTATCAACACATCAAGTTATAATAAAGTCTTCATCATGCCAATCAAAGAAGGAGAAGACCTTGTACTTCAGTTAGGAGTAAAAGCAACGAAAGTATAGCAATCGTATGAGAATGGCCCTTGGCCCTATAAGGAGAAAACAAATAATCTAGCAAAAACAGAATTCCCATCAAGTAAGTAATTAAACCATAATTACAAGATTAAGATTTGATATATATACCAACCATCTAGAAATTTATCAAAGGTACCAAACGCATAGACTAAAATAATATATTTCTAAAAGAACAAGAGTTGATCGGCCCAAGAAAGGGGAACCACGGGTTTCAAAAATTAACACAAAAAGCCATGTATAATCGAGTTTCAAACCGGAAATCAAATAAAGTATACACACAACATAAGTTTCGAAGCGAAAGCAAAGTATATTAGTTTTGACCATTAACTACAAAGATTTTCCAATCATCCAAGAAGGGTCAAAGTCTTACAGGCTAGTAGCAAACACGAGAGAAGAAGGGGGTTCCGTCCAACAAGAGTATACAATAATGTCATCAACAAATTTTATAACACTAAAGATTTGCAAACCTCCACTACAATACTAATGTTTGGTTAATTTAAAATAAATTACCCATTTCCCAAAACAACCATATTTTAAGGCAACCCTTGGTAACACAGTCAACCGTCACACAAATAGATACAAACATAATTTCTAAGTGACATTATCAAAACAAAACCTTCCGCTATGAATCCATAAGACTATCAAATGAAAGCTGAGTTTTTCCCGAAGATTAATCACATTTAAGGAAATTTCCATCACAAACTATTACGGTAATTACGTGCATAAAAACCGACCAATATTAATTAATAGCGTTAACATTACAAGGGAGAAAATAATGCAAGTTAGGAAAAATAGAAGAGCGCCATCAACAATAATTCTGAGAGGGGATTAGACCAAACTATTCTAGTGTCAACGAGGTACTGGATTCGCACAATGAAACCTCGAGCTTAGTTGATCCGAAAAGCTAGTTATGGTTCAAGTTGATAGGGATGGTCAAGGTACTTCTTGAGGATGGCCTTAAAAGCCTAGAAACAAGATGAAAGATAGTATAAGAGTCTAAACACGTGAGACGGAAAAACACATTGCACACAAACCTTTTCATTCTACCAGTTTTAATACCAAAACTCTAAGCTGGCTAGCCCACGCATTGCTCACACAATCCTACAACCTTTCTTTCTCGATGCCAAAAGGTTATCAAAGGGACTTGTGAAGGGCTAACAAAAAAAACGTCAAAAGACAACTTGGGTGCTAGGGAGGAGCTTCATAGTTATCGTAACTTACTTCCATAATATCGAAAATACTAGTTGATCAACATAATAACTTGCAACTCAATCGCAGAGAAGAATTAATACATAAACAAACAGACGAAGGTCTATCATTCGAGTAAGAGAAACATAACATTCAGAGGAGAGGGCACACGCATCCTTTCGACCCACATACTGTCAACGATAAAAGCTAAAACAAGAAGAAACAAGCAAAAAGGGAAATCTCCCATCATGACATCCAATGCGACAAATCAATGCAAGGAAAAGTGGTTCGATTTCACAATAATTTAAATATAATAAAGCAGTAGAAAAGTGTAGAAATATCTTGCCTTTTCTCCAGCTTCAACATCCCTGACTCCAAACCAACAACAATCCAAACCTAATTCCATTTTCTTTAAGCTCATTGGGCTTTTACCCAAAACATCGACCATCTTCAGTAACTCTGTGCACGTGTAGGAGTTTACGGCTGGGTGGGTGGTCTAAAATACTTGTCATCATCCCCATTTTGTGAAAAGAAAATGACTATCTAGCGTTTGATCCCATCAACTTCATGGAAATCTCACTAACTTTGGAACCCAAGGAAGCTGCTTCCTAAAAATAATCTTCTAACCCTTCCATGAGCTCCCACGTATTGATCGTCTTGCATGCCCTTCTTCTGCCAATGGAGATTTCTTTGTGGTTTGAAGCAGCATTTGAAGGGCATGTAATTCTAGATGAGATTATTGACCTCGGACCATGTTTTTTGCAGCCATTTTACAAGAACATTTTAAACTCCTCCTCAAAAAGTGATGGAAACCATGCAATTCTCCAACAATTTGCTTTGGATCCATTACAATTTTCTTGCTTGTCATTTTCCATAGTGTTACCGTTCTCTCAGTACATGTTCTGAATCTGAAAAATATCCTGCTACCTTCATCTCCCAAGACATTTTCTCCAACATTGCATAGATCTCCCATGCCTGTGGGTGTGATCTGTCACCTACACAAAAGCATGCACCATTTTATTGCCTTTAATCCAACTACATCCAAGTTTCTTTTTAATTCCTCTATCCTTCATCGATATCCTAAACATTGCCAAACCCAAAAGTCATGGATAATACTCAACATGCAGATTCTAATATCCACTCCACAAGCCACTTATTGACCTATGCCAAACCTGCACCACAACTAACTAGTCTATCATTGCCACTTAAAAAGCCAATGCCCTAAATCTGAAAACAACTGAAACTAGATTATGTCCATCTAAAGAGACAATCCAGTGAGTACAATTCTTTTGGATTTAATAATAAGGCATCCCAGCGGGTAATATCCTTCTGGATTTAGTAGCAGCAAGTCGTCCCAGTATTGTAGTATGAGACGGGTAAAATGCTCCATCAACTATACAGTAGTCCCTCACACATTGAGTTCGGTGGCTTCTAAGTATGTGATACCAGGATCATATGCTAAAACCTGTTAAGCCGTGACTTATAAAAATGCATTTTGGAAGCAAACAGTAGACGTGAGTTGGTTGCATGTGGATGGTGGAAGGGGAATCTCTACGATCAAGACAGTAAATTGGGATTAAATGGGGAGCTCAATAGGGCAGAAATGGAAGAAATGAAACAACAAGGCAATTTGTGCTTCGTGAATATTCTGATATAAAACAGATCCGCCTCTATGAGATACTCTTCCATGAGTTACATCGTAAAACAAGTAAGAAAACAATAGAGAATCTTAGCAATAAATTCATCAGGTCTCCTGGTAATACTCTCACTGTCACAGTCGATTTTGATAAAAATACCTTGAAGGAGAATCCTGAATTTGAGGATGCATTCGATGCTTGAATAAGTAACAACATAGTTGGACGACACCAACTTGGAGAGGCGCTAAAAAAAAACTTCTACCTTACTACAACATGTCTGCTTGCTGGCTAAAAGCAGTTGCGCAGTTTTTTCTTATGAGATTCCCGAACAAGAACACACCTCGCAGGCCCAAGGACACGTTTGGAACAGGGAAAAGAGCAGCGAGAAAGGAAGGGGAAACAGGCCAAGCAAACTCCCTTCACCACACAACTCACGTGGCCAAAGCACAAAGCCAGAGCGGGTAAAAGGTAAACACAGGAAGAACAATAATAAAATCTGATTGAAAGTTAAGCGGCCAGCGTGCAGAAAGAAAATAAATGCAGGTGTGTTGAAAAGGAGTACAAAAAGTTCTGCACAAACACCAATCCTCCACGCAGCTAACAACAAGAAAATCAGGGAAAGATTTGCTGGAACATCTAAAATTAAAGTATGCGGCCCACTACTAAAAAGGGAAGAGATATTTCTTACCCACAACACGTGGGATAAACCAAGCAAAAAAGAAATAATTAAAGAAAAGGTGGCCTTCATTCCCACAAAACCTGCCCAACACTCAACCACCCATACACATTGAAATAAAAGGATCCAAATGAGATCAAGGTGAAGAAATTCAGGACTCTACCGACTCCCATCTCTCTCACGCAAGGGAAAAAAAAACATTAAATACCATAACTGTTTGTTGTTCGGTGGTTGGGAGGAGTCAAAATGCCATTTAAAAACCACCTCCAATCCATGGCGCCACCACAAATCATACTCTTCCTCATTTGCGTAATGAGGCTCGACCAAATGGCGACAAGAAAAAACAATAGGATGGTTTAACGATATTAAAGGATGATGTCGATAACAATCAACAAAAAAAAAAATAATAACAAAATACAAACGTTGATCAAAATACAATCATAATGTCATTATTATTATTATTATTATTATCATTATTACTAGCAACCAACAGTTAAACTCGACAAGGCGAAACACTAACATTTCAAAGGAAATGCAACAACGTTCAGCTATAAGAAGCACGGTTGTCGCAGAAGCAAAGGAGCAACGATGAACGGGGCATTACATTCTCCTCCCCTTAAGAAAGCATCGTCCTCGATGCGACATTACACAGAGGAAAGGAAATGGTTCACAACCAAGAATAGTAGAGGAGACATTACACCCTATGGTTTAAAATTTAGTTGATTAAAGCACGGCCACAGGGTAGCCTTAGGAACATTTGGTAGAAATTTTAACTTTCAATGTTCTGTGAAGATTGGCAGTTCTTTCTTGTTCATCATTTCATTAGTCTCTTTCCATTATCATTATTTCTAGTTTTAGTTTCTTTTAAAATATCATCATTGAAGAGTTTTGGTTTATTCCTTATTGTGGGTGCCCAACATGAACTGCTAACACAACACCCTATCAGGTTCACAAGACCCTACAGATTCACAAGCACACAAGTATATACTTCAAGATTGTATTACACCACAAAAAGGTTACTCAAATACGGAATAGAATAGGCACAGTCCACATAACATAGTACTCGTCACACATCATGTACAAAATACTCATGAGTACTACAATCCACCAATTTCCTCAATTCACATATCATGATCATAAAAACACACATTTCATCACAAGGGCATCATATGATAACCACAATCACACACATAACACATAACACATCAAAAGACCACTACAAAACATCACAATAACTCAACATATATCCACAACATCAACCATACACACATATCATATGCCTCCCTCAAACTCATGCCTCCCTCAAATCTCTTACTACCAAACTCCCTCATAACTCTTATGCCTCCCTCATATCCTCAAACTCTTATGCCTCCCTCAAACTCTTATGCCTCCCTCAAGTCTCTTATGCCTCCCTCAAACTCTTATGCCTCCCTCAAGTCTCTTATGCCTCCCTCAAACTCTTATGCCTCCCTCAAGGAGGCCGGTTGACCCTATGGTCCAAGACACATAGAGTTCGAACACTCCTAACCCAAGTGACATAATAACGCATGGTTCAACAACCCGCTAGTTATCTGTACTCCTTGGGGCGTACCCCTATACAACGAAGTGGGTCCATAGGTCCAACCATTCCATGGTGCATCCCATGACCCTATTCCACACATCACGACAATAGAACCAGCACAACAATCCAATCAAAGTGCCAAGTGGCAAAGTACAAGCCTTGGGCAAGGTGGTAAAAATTCCAAATTTAAAAGAAGACCCAAAATCAAGCAAAATAAATGGCCAAATAGCCATAGTTAGTATCAAAATCCCCATGTTAGTGCCACAAACCAAGGAAATGCCCAAAATTGTAAAGCATGGCAATCAAGAAAAGTTGCTGGTCCTTACAAAATAAAGTAAAAAGCTCAATTTACGAATAAAATCAACTTATAATAATGTCACATTACGATAACTGTGTGGCCTTATCTAGCCACCAAGGGTACTCAACGAGTTGCTAGCACTCGGAACATCGAGCCTCGGCTCGCAAAATAAAACATCAATAATACAAGTTGTCACCACCTCCATCTGAATCATCCCGCCACCACTTCTACAAGGCTAAACATAGTCATAGATACACTAAGGTTGTACCCATAAAACAACCACATAAAGAGAGAGAGAGAGAGAGAGAGACATCCACCATCTACTAAACCTAAGGTTTTTGGCTCTTATTGATTGGTCATGGTACACCATTCCTCACTCTCAACATACACTTTACCGATTCCCTTTAGGGTCGGTTAGCGTAAGGTTCACAACATAACATACAACAACATCACTAACATAATGGTGGCACACACATAACTACCATAACGTCTTACATATGGTACATATACAGGGTAGATCACGATCATACATTCACTGAGTGTAACACATCACTTTACCACATTCTGCACCCAAAGTGCAATCACCATACGATAGGGTTCATACACTCACCGTATGACCCAAAATCACAACATGAAGCATTACATATTTGCACACAAATCATACATACGATGAACATAGTACATCACAACATAACATCCATTGCTACATAACAAGGTGGTACACACATTTCTTCAAAACATGGTAAAAACATCATGATACAACTCATTTCTTTTAACATCAATCTAGTCATACAACACATTGATACACCTACATATCACAATATGTCACAATGCTCCAACACTATGTCATCCACATTATAATTCTTTTCACACATCACAAACAATAATTCACATGTGAACTCTTCATAGAATCCACAAGAAGGAGAGAGAATACTCCCATCCCCAACATATCAACATGATCACAAACACGCACAAGGTGACATACACATCATGTGCGTTCACAATATCACAATTACGACATGGATCACATCACGCTTAAAGCACATTACTCTTCCAATATAAATCATCATCATGCAACATCATCATCATCATGAAACATCATAACACCACCACCATCATGTAACATCACCATACAACACCAATCCGGCCCATAGGTTCGAGAGCATGAACCTACGCTCTGATACCAAGTGTAACGACCCAAAAATCCACACACGAACAACACAGTGAAATACAGGATAATTTTTTTTTTTGACTTGCTTGACACATAACATGACGCAACATGTCGTCACCAAGGATACAACTAACACTGTGAACAACTTGATACAAGGATGGCCATAAAGGCAACATGGAAACGTTCACACCTATCAAGGACAATTTACTTTTCTTTTTGACAAGACAACATAGAAGTCCAATCACAAAACACACTTACAGTTAGGGCCAACCACAATGAGATATTCTTGAGGGTTATTTATTTTAAAAGGACATCTTGCAATTCTTAGCTTACGTTTTCAAGGAGGCTCAAGATATGATTCGTATAATTCATCTTACCAAGCTAAGTTTATTCCTTTGACACTGAGTAATTATCTTTAAATCTTCTCTATTATGACATTTATTTGCTTAATTCGTTTATCGAAAAAAAAGGAGTATTTAAATTCCACAAGGCCATCTGCTCACCACTAACGCTACTAAGATTCATTCTTGCCCACAAGACAACATGGTTTTAAGTTCAACACACTTAAGAGAAGAGATACAAGGTGCCTTGAAAAGGGTTAGAGGGAGAAGGTCGAGATGAAACATCTTTAGGACCTCATTAGTTATTGCCAGTATTTAATTGAAGCTAGGGCTCTTAACCAAAATTATCAACAACTTTACTTAGGCTTCGCTAAAAGTATTAACAAGGAGTAAAAATTTACTTTCCAAATGGCGGTGAGAAAGATGGTGAGGTCTCCAATTTGTTTTCTCTGGCTTATTAAATCTTATCATCTTCAAACAACTAACAGTTCATTTCACCTTAGGGTCATTTTACAAATTTCACCATAAAAGGGAATAATGTTCACTAGAGGAGCTAGGGTTATCATGATATAAAGTTTACTTGCAATGATAGTCTTGCCCTTGTTTACTTAAAGAATTTCTTGCTCTCAAGTTGGTGACCCCTACGTTACTTTATTTGAATACAAATTTTAATTTAACTTCCAGAAGTATTAAACAATCCCATGTTAGTTTACTTATGACACTTTATTACTAAGTCATGTCAAGGTTTAACTCAAAATTTATTCTCAAGGCAAGGTTGTAGCAACACTCATTTACAAGAACAAAACAAGATTACATCAATTCTTAAAATACTGATACTCCAACAAAGTCACTCAACAACAATAACCAAATTTTCTTATAATTTCAATGATGGTCAAACAATACAAGGTTTCCAAAGTTCAGATGACAAAGTCCACAATACTTTATACTAAGACATTAATCCTCTTTTAAACTTTCCACTGGACGTTAACAATAGTTGAACAACATAAAAAGGTTTCGAGCAAAGGAACTTCTCAACTGAGGTTGATGACAAAAGTCTACAAATCTATCCCTCATCTACACGCAAAATCCATCTACAACAAATTTTCTACAAGAGTCAGTTCACGAGAACTGAGCAAGATAAGGCTACACAAAACCACCATAACTATTATCTAACAATACCACAAAAAGAAGCACTTTATTACAAGAATTGGTTCAAACCTCTAAACACTATCAACACATCAAGTTATAATAAAGTCTTCATCATGCCAATCAAAGAAGGAGAAGACCTTGTACTTGATTAGGAGTAAAAGCAACGAAAGTATACAATCATATGAGAATGGCCCTTGGCCTATAAGGAGAAAACAAATAATCTAGCAAAAACAGAATTCCCATCAAGTAAGTAATTAAACCATAATTACAAGATTAAGATTTGATATATATACCAACCATCTAGAAATTTATCAAAGGTACCAAACGCATAGACTAAATTAATATATTTCTAAAAGAACAAGAGTTGATCGGCCCAAGAAAGGGGAACCACGGGTTTCAAAAATTAACACAAAAAGCCATGTATAATCGAGTTTCAAACCGGAAATCAAATAAAGTATACACACAACATAAGTTTCGAGGTGAAAGCAAGGTATATTAGTTTTGACCATTAACTACAAGATTTTCCAATCATCCAAGAAGGGTCAAAGTCTTACAGGCTAGTAGCAAACACGCGAGAGAAGAAGGGGGTTCCGTCCAACAAGAGTATACAATAATGTCATCAACAAATTTTTATAACACTAAAGATTTGCAAACCTCCACTACAATACTAATGTTTGGTTAATTTAAAATAAATTACCTATTTCCCAAAACAACCATATTTTAAGGCAACCCTTGGTAACACAGTCAACCGTCACACATAGATACAAACATAATTTCTAAGTGACATTATCAAAACAAAACCTTCCGCTATGAATCCATAAGACTATCAAATGAAAGCTGAGTTTTTCCCGAAGATTAATCACATTTAAGGAAATTTCCATCACAAACTATTATGGTAATTACGTGCATAAAAACCGACCAATATTAATTAATAGCGTTAACATTACAAGGGAGAAAATAATGCAAGTTAGGAAAAATAGAAGAGCGCCATCAGCAATAATTCGAAGAGGGGGATTATACCAAACTATTCTAGTGTCAACGAGGTTCTGGATTCGCACAATGAAACCTCCAGCTTAGTTGATCCGAAAAGCTAGTTATGGTTCAAGTTGATAGGGATGGTCAAGATACTTCTTGAGGATGGCCTTAAAAGCCTAGAAACAAGATGAAAGATAGTATAAGAGTCTAAACACGCGAGATGGCAAAAAACATTGCACACAAACCTTTTCATTCTACCAGTTTTAATACCAAAACTCTAAGCTGGCTAGCCCACGCATTGCTCACACAATCCTACAACCTTTCTTTCTCGATGCCAAAAGGTTATCAAAGGGACTTGTGAAGGGCTAACAAAAAAATGTCAAAAGACAACTTGGGTGCTAGGGAGGAGCTTCATAGTTATCGTAACTTACTTCCATAATATCGAAAATACTAGTTGATCAACATAATAACTTGCAACTCAATCGCAGAGAAGAATTAATACATAAACAAACAGACGAAGGTCTATCATTCGAGTAAGAGAAACATAACATTTAGAGGAGAGGGCACACGCATCCTTTCGACCAACATACTTCACAATATAAAGCTAAAACAAGAAGAAACAAGCAGAAAGGGAAATCTCCCATCATGACATCCAACTGACAAATCAATGCAAGGAAAAAGTGGTTCGATTTCGCAATAATTGTAAATATAATAGCAGTAGAAAAGTGTAGAAATATCTTGCCTTTTTCTCCAGATTCAACATCGCCCTCTGCCTTTCCATTGCTTTGATGAAAACTCTTTTAGCCTAATTCCATTTTCTTGTAACTCGTTGGGTGCCCAAACATCGACCATCTTTGGGCACGTTGCACGCACAGTGAGGAGGTTACGGCCGGGTGGGTGGTCTAAAATACTTGCCATCATCTTCCCAACACGTGTCAAAAGGGAATTTCTTCTGACATGGATCTCGATTTCTTCATGAACCATCCTTCGCATCTAACCCACAAAATCCACTTCTATCTTCTAGCCCTTCCATAAGAGCTCCCAATATTGATCGTCTCTTGCCCTTTATCACTATAAAGATTTGCTTTGTGGTTTGCCAGATTTGAAAGTGCGTGTAATTCCGATGACATTGTTGACTCGGACCATGTTTTTGCAGCATTTCCAAAAATCTTTAAACATTTTCCTTTTTTTTTTTTTAAGTGATGGAACCGCTTTGCCTCTCTTGGATCAACAATTTGCTTTGCTTGCCAATTTGGACAAAACACAGTGCGTGTGGCGTTCAACACATACATTAAGGTTCGAATCTGAAAATATCCTGCTACCTTCATCTCCCAAGACATTTTCTCCAACATTGCATAGATCTCCCGTGCCTGTGGGTGTGATCTGTCACCTACACAAAAGCATGCACCATTTTATTGCCTTTAATCCAACTACATCCAAGTTTCTTTTTAATTCCTCTATCCTTCATCGATCTCCTAAACATTGCCAGGCCAAAAGCTGTGGATAATACTCGAACATGCAGATTCTAATATCCACTCCACAAGCCACTTATTGACCTATGCCAAACCTGCACCACAACTAGTCTATCCATTGCCACTTAAAAAGCCAATGCCCTAAATCTGAAAACAACTGAAACTAGATTATGTCCATCTAAAGAGACAATCCAGTGAGTACAATTCTTTTGGATTTAATAATAAGGCATCCCAGCGGGTAATATCCTTCTGGATTCAGTAGCAGCAAGTCATCCCAGTATTGTAGTATGAGATGGGTAAAAATGCTCCATCAACTATACAGTAGTCCCTCACACATTGAGTTCGGTGGCTTCTAAGTATGTGATACCAGGATCATATGCTAAAACCTGTTAAGCCATGACTTATAAAAATGCATTTTGGAAGCAAACAGTAGACGTGAGTTGGTTGCATGTGGATGGTGGAAGGGGAATCTCTACGATCAAGACAATAAATTGGGATTAAATGGGGAGCTCAATAGGGCAGAAATGGAAGAAATGAAACAACAAGGCAATTTGTGCTTCATGAATATTCTGATATAAAATAGATCCGCCTCTATGAGATACTCTTCCATGAGTTACATCGTAAAACAGGTAAGAAAACAAAAGAGAATCTTAGCAATAAATTTCATCAGGTCTCCTGGTAATATTCTCACTGTCACAGTCGATTTTGATAAAAATACCTTGAAGGAGAATCCCGAATTTGAGGATGCATTTGGTACTGAATAGGCTAACAACATAGTTGGACGACCTGCTTGTTGGAGGCGCTAAAAAAAAACTTCTACCTTACTGCAACGTGTCTGCTGCCTAGCTAAAAGCTGTGCAGGCTGTTTCTGCGGATTCCCGAACAAGAACACACCTCGCAGCACCCAAGGACACGTTTGGAACAGGGAAAGAGCAGCAACAAGGAAGGGGAAACACAGCCAAGCAAAATCCCTTCACCACACAACTCACGCGGCCAGCAACAAAGCCAGAGCAGGTAAAAGATAAACACAGGGAAGAACAATAATAAAATCTGATTTAAAGCTAAGCGGCCAGCGCCAGAGAAAATAAATGCAGGCTGTAGCAGGTAAAAGGAGTACAAAAAGTCCTGCACAAACACCAACCCTCCACGCAGCTAACAACAAGAAAATCTGGGAAAGATTTGCTGGAACATCTAAAATTAAAGTATGCGGCCCACTACCAAAAAGGGAAGAGATATTTCTTACCCACAGCACGTGGGATAAACCAAGCAGAAAAGAAATAATTAAAGAAGCAGGTGGCCTTCATTCCCACAAAACCTGCCCAACACTCAACCACCCATACGCATTGAATAAAAGGATCCAAATGAGATCAAGGTGAAGAAATTCAGGACTCCACCGACTCCCATCTCTCTCACGCAAGGGAAAAACATTAAATACCATAACTGTTTGCAGTTCGGTGGTTGGGAGGAGTCCAAACGCCATTTAAAAACCACCTCCAATCCGTGGCGCCACCACAAATCATACTCTTCCTCATTTGCGCAACGAGGCTCGACCAGCGGAAGCGACAAGCAAAACAATAGGATGGTTTAACGATATCAAAGGATGATGTCGATAACAATCGACATAAAAAAGAAAATAATAAAATACAAACGTTGATCGAAATACAATCATAATGTCGTTATTATTATTATTATTATCATTATTACTAGCAACCAACAGTTAAACTCGACAAGGCGAAACACTAACGTTTCAAAGGAAATGCAACAACGTCACCGTGTTGCAATGTATCGTCTCTATCTTACGATTATTATTCACAGACGGTGCAATATGTCTTTTAAGAGGACAAAGTAAAAAAGGGGGAAATTTGAAAAGGTTCCATGTTTGAGACCCAACTGAAATGCATGTATCGCACATCTTCCACAGGTTATCTGTGAATAGTATCGGTTATCTGTGAATTTTATTTGTTTAAAACAAATCCACAACATGGACAAAAAACTCCTTGACATCACAAAAAAATGTGTGAAGTCTCCCAAATGAGGTGATGGGGACGTGCTCTCTAATTGTTTATGTCAAAACTGAATAGTCAAATGTATTTTCCTAGTGGTCCAAGGTCTCATATTTGAAAGCTTCAGATACACTAAAGCAATGAAGCACCCCTAAAAATAAAAATACCATTTCAATCATTTGGTGCTCTTGCTCCTCCTTGCGCCTCTCAATCAAAAAATTTCGAGCAAGAAGATTTTTATGCTCTGTCTCTATTGTCTCAAGTAAGACGGGTACAAGCAGAGTTAGTTTTGTTGCTTTCTCAATGGTTTAGCATATCAGGAAGGGATATTCTAAAAGAAGGAACCCATTCCTGCAATACAAAAATAGCATAGGGTAAGACATTAAGAGTTTATTAAATAAAGAGTATAGTAACATTTAAACCAGAAAAATAATAGCTTATAAATAAAGAAAGCTAACTTCTAAATTGCCACTCCCATCTTCATTCAACACATCTTTGTACCAAACCTTTATTCGATGCGGCACCCTCTTAATTATTGTGAATCTAAACGAACAACATATGATGCCACTATCTTGACACAGTAATTCAATCTTCTCACCACTATCAAAAGACATGGATTGTTGTTCACATGCACCACCTTTTTTCCTGCTTTCACCGACACCCAATGAAAAGCATCTTCTTTTAGATATGCAATTGTCTAGACTTCCATTTGCTCCACCATCCAATGTCTCTTTGTAAATGTTTCCTGAGATGGTTTTATTTTTATCTCCTGGTTTTCTTTCTTAAACACGATCAGAAGCACCAAGAAACTTTTGGGCACATCTATTTTTCCTTGGATGTTTATTCACTACTGTCCTAGTAGCCACATCTTCATCCAGGTCAAAGTTGTCACTAAGCTCATGTTTGCAATAATCTTGCAGATTAACCAAATCAATACTTTTGAGAATTTTTTGGTGGCAATAACCTTGTACCTCATTTAAATTAAAAGACTTGATACCCTCATTGTCAAACTGCCTAAAACAGACATATATTTGAGCCAATAATTCATATGGGAATTTTTCCAAGCATTTCTCATAGTGCTCAAGAGTAAGAATTGTAGCTTGTCCATCAACACATTCAATAATGAGAACTTGAGGAAATGGAGCGATAAAAAGTTCCGTTTCATGAGCTAGTGGAGGGGGGATAGTTCTAACCACTTCGTTAGTTTGATGAAACCAGCGGACCCTAATTTTCTTCTGAGCTTTCTTGTGTTCATACATATCTTCTAAATATGTTGTATGATGAATTTTTTCTTCAGCCATGACATGAAAATAATTTTTAACCTGATAGGCAAATAGAACAAAAATTAGATCCTGAACAACTTAAATTTACATCAAACACTACATTGTAGTCAAAAGAATAAAAAGACAAAAAGCATACCAAAGAAACAGTCTTCAGACCATAATCAGATTTTAAGCCAAATTTCATGTGTAAATTTATGACCTGCATAACTTTAATTGCGATGTAAAAGATTATAGCATGATTTTCAAAGAAACAGTTATAGGGAACTTTTTCTTACTGAAATAGTAATGCCACTTCGCTGAAAAGACTCATAATGCCTCACACTTTCTACAAGTCCATGAAGAACCTAGCCATGTAATACCCTTGCTGGTAGCTCTGATCTTCCTTTGAAATTTATCCTGCAAACCATGTCACTGACATCAACAACTTCAAAAGAAAAGAGTAAATAGAAGGACTTCTGTAATCATAAAAGGTATACCATGACAAGAAATGAACGCATGAAAAACCTTAGTTCTTACCTTTGTAATTATGAACATAGCTATCTAGATCATCCATATCTTCCCCATTTGAAATATCGATTTTCTGAAATTCAAGATGATTCGTGTTTGAATTCTGAATATCAAAAACAAAAACATTAAATTTGACTTCCTTGTGCAAACATTTATTAGGGAAAGAACTTATAAAAATCCAACCAGCATCAAACACATCCCAAAATGTGAAACATAAAAATGACATGAATAACCAAGTTACGTACTATATTCTTAAATAGTGAAAAGGCTTAATTAAAGAGTGTAATGGCAATAGAGAAATATGCAACTTTTGGGAAATCCATTAAAAAAAGGATCGATGCATTTAAAGATAAAAGAGGCACAATATAAAATTAACAACTGAAATATTAAAGAGAATGTTAAAGTATTTTGAACATAAAAGTGGAACTATATTTCTCAATTTTAAGGCGTTCATTATCTCTGCCACCAACAACTACTTTTGGTACGCCTTCTTCGTTGAGATGACGGGCACGTAGGAGGAGACCATGAATTCTTTCACGTCCACATTCAGCACCCCCTCAAATCGCAGGGATGCCGGCAACGAGGATATCACCTACAAAACACATTTCACTTCAATTCAATAATGTTTGATTTAGGTACTTACACAAATGCATTATGATGTTTCTGTAATTGTCTTCTTGTTAGAAACGTACTTAAGTGATTTACATGCCATCTACAAATATGTGGCGCATCTCATCTAATCTCATCTTTATAAAGACGTTTGGAAAAATTTAAAAAATAGTTACAATTAACCTTCTCCATGTAATGTAAATTTTTAAAAATGTTGTATCAGACTGTGAGTTTCAAAAGGAAAATTTTAATTACACCTCAAAATTAGTTACTCAGTTTTGAGTTATAATTAAACCTCAAAATTAATTCACATGAAAATTGGTCGAATGGAATTTTTTTGGTGAGATAAATTTACTACCCAAAAATATGCTTTCAAATTGCATAAATGGAAATGCTAGATTTATATAGAATACAAGTCCGCAACAAAAGAGAACAAAAGAATGCCATTAGAATACAAATATAAAAACATTCTCATATAGAAACTCCTTCCCCAATGTTTTGGTCTTTTCTAAAGTGGGACGTGCCAGTAACTCAGTAAAAAAATTGCATTGTAGGTTAAAGAGAAAATATTACTCCTGGATTGTTGCTCTAAAAAGACACTCAAAATATATAGATACTAAAAAGTGTTGCACAAGAAAAAGTGTTGTTGCTCTAAAAAGACACTCAAAATATATAGATAATAAAAAGTGTTGCACAAGAAAAAGTGGGTCATATGCTACAGTCAAGAGTTGAACAACCTGCATCTCGATTATACTTCCCGATTTCCTCAATGAAGAAAGGACACTAAAAATGACCAGAATGAAAATATAAGAATGAAATAGTTAAACAATCAATAGATCTTTAGAAGCAAAGACGGTTCATTTGGGTGCATCAAAGCTTTTTTTTAAAACGATTCTTTTTCACATATGCATTCATGATGGCAAGAACATAGCATAACTGTGAAATATGAAGAGAAACTCTTGCTACTCAATCTCACCCGTGCAATGGCCAATACTTGTCAGAGAAAATAGGTCGCAGCCCACTACAAGAACGCCTTACGGCGTAATGACAGCGACCTTGCGTAACTCGCATTCCACGCTTTCCCCATTTTTTAAGCGCACAACTTTAAACTTGGAAATATATCAGATGTCAATACAACGACCAACATTATCGTCTCCCTTCTTATGGTTATTTAGCTATAAATAAAAACACATATAAACCTGGTTGATATAATCGTGTTGCATGAATCGTGCCCCGCACCTTTTCAAACATATTTGATTGAAAATTGCCACTCAAAATAGATTTTAGAAAACATCCACGAGGAATATATACATCTAGTACTATTATGGTCTAATATATACTGTCATCAAAGGCCCAGCAAAAGAATTTCATTCCAGTCTAACAGCGGGGTAATGTAAAGAAATTGATTGTGAAAACTCACTTAACATCAGAAAGACATTCAGATGGAAATTATATTTAGTATTATAAGAAAA